>CAEMYA010000009.1:2762035-2785936 GCA_903131615.1 Diplodus sargus
TTTTTTTTTTTGGAAGGGGGCGGGGTGAAGCTGGTGCTGCTCAGTCTGTGAATGCTTTGTATTTCCAGCACGAGGGCACCCACTGTCATGTGATGGAGCAGGCCTAACTCTATTAGAATTACAGAAATTCCACAGAATAGCAGCGTGTAGGAGCTGGAGTTAGTCTCAGCCACAGACACTTGCCTTTGATGTTGTTTTACCCTGCAAATGAAAAAAAGTAGGCCAGTGCTACGAGAGTGGAGCTGACGGCTCAGAGGCATTCTGTAGAATCATGTGTATTCATGATATGACGTTCAGATGCGGCAGCTGAAGCTCTTGCTGCGTTAGTTATTGGGTTCATGTTGTAGATTTTTAAAGACCTTCTCACTGTTTAGCCTTTGCTCAACCCACTTGCTTTATGATTACTTTAGAGTGAGCTCCAAACCACAAAGGCAGTGGGTAAATATGGACATTAAACAAGCAAAGGAGCCAGTATACATGCAAGCAATGGTGATTTTCAGATTGAAGCTGGTCAACAGAGGAAGATTGTAAGGTTTTATGACCTTTTTAGAGAGATTCTTTAAAGATGGATGGATGCACTCTGTTTGCTTTGCATAAAGAGTCTTAATATCCAACAGTCAGGAGATGAGATGTCAGCCTGGACTCTGGCACAAATTTGTGAGTACGTATTATCTTTATAGCATTTTACACAGTGTTCTTAACTGGCACAGACCATTAAAACAGCTGAAATGTATGTTGAATTATGGTAATGTTCAGTAAGTGTACGATAAGGAGTATAAAGCTGGTGGGGAATAAAGAGCAACCAGATTAAATTTAAAATCAGACATGTTTAAGACCAAATAAATTTTTTTACCATATCAGTTTCAGACCTTCTTCTGTTTGTCGGTCCCCCTGCACAGTCTGCCGCTGTCAGCCCACATGACTTGCCTGTCAGATGCACATGTCTCCTTCCAGCTTCCCTCTTAAGCCGCCTCCGCTTGTGCATTTGTCTTGTCGCGTGGATGTCCTGCAATGTTAATCCTTCACCTACATCTTCCCCTCGCTGTGAAAGTCTGTCTGCGTGAATCAAGCACTTCAGATTTTAGTTTAGTTCAGTTTCATTCTGACCGTTTCCTCTAAAAGAGTGAACACTGCCTGTTAAGAAATAATGGTGATGAAATTCAGTAAAAACTAGAGAAGCAATTACTGAAGTAATTGCAGTGTGAATACTGGAACCTGTTGCTAAACTGCATTCCTGGCTTTAAAAGTTGAATGATATACAGTATGACTAATAAATGACAGATGTGAGGGAGTTTAAAGAGTTGGAAAAGTAAGAAATGGCCACATTAGTATGACTGGGATTTAAAAGTGGAATAAACCGAATGTGTAAATAACATGGAACAACTAACAATGAGCGATTGCTCTCCCCTTTGACGTGGGTCGTACATCAGACTTTTTATGTTTCCAGTTTGTCATAGTGCAGCTTTAAGTGTCACAAATGGAGGCAGAGGTTGCCAAGCAGACAAAGCACTAAAACATTTAAAAAAGAGAATTACTTGTGGTACAAAGAGCAGTGGCACACGTCCACTCTAAGTGTCAATAAAACGTGTTTGTTGTGTATACGGCCATAGTTCCTGTTTCACTGATAAACAGTGTGACATGTCTTTCTGTCTTGCAACAATATGAAGTGATCGTTTTGGGTCTACTGATGGTGTGAGATTGAGGGGCTGAGACAAGACACGAACAAGGATATGTTTTGTATTTTTTTGCTTACAGGACAGGAAATGGGTTTTTTTTGGTTGTGAGAGAGTTTATTTCTTACATGTGATCATCTTAAGCTCATACAGAATGCTGCACCCAGACACTTAAAAGGCATAAATGACCATGTGGCATATTGGTGTCATGCATCAGCATCCATTTGATTTTAGTGCATTACTAATAAATCATTCAATAATCTGATGTGGGCATAGATTTGCAGGCTGTGGAATCTGTAACAAAGCAGTTGCAGTATTATTTTATTTATATATATAAATAAAGTAATACTGCAACTGCTTGCTGTTTATACTATAATGTACTGCACTATTTTTAATTATCTTTTGCTCTAATGTTGTTGTTTACTTTATTACCTTATCAGTGTCACGAGGGCCATTTAATCTATGTACTTGATTACATCTTAAATTGCAACTTTACTTTTATTGCTGTTTCAGTGATCTTCCGTTTGTTCAATATTACTATAATATTATTTTCTCTGAAAATAAATTGCTCTGTACGTCAAGACACTTTGTAACTTGATTTTTGAAGGGCTGTGTGCTATAATGACTTATTTTCAGTCAGTAGAATGCTTTGTATCAACTTATCATGTTATTATTTTTGGTAAAAAGCGCTCTGTATGCTTACCATCCCTCTCCCTTTCTTAATTTCAGGACTTCCTGATCATGTTCATCCATCACCTGGCTACAATCAGCCTGATCAGCTTTTCCTACGTCAACAACATGGTGCGAGTTGGGAGCCTCGTCATGTGTGTCCACGATTCCTCAGACTTCCTGCTAGAGGTCAGTTGGACACACCGGTCACTGTGATCACACACTGCTGCTTTGAGTTGAATTGAAGTTTCCATGTCGCACATTTTAAGCAGCTAACTACTATTCAAATATATTTCTCTTCACTTTCGTTACGGCCATGTTTTGCATCGTTCTATAGATTGATATTTTGGTGCGACTGTTGCCGTTGAAACATACACGCAAACTTGAAATGTTGGGTCTCTCTAAATCAATGAATCAAGGAATATGGTCTCGGCCTGCTCAATTTGGAAAGTGTCACAAGATGACTTTTATTGAAAATTTGCGCTGTACAAATAGAAATTGATTGATTGATAGAAGCCAAAATGCGTATTTATCTTGTGTTTTTGCTGCACACGTCCTTTTGGTGACTGTCACTTCCTGTCATTGGTACCTGGGGTTGGTTACATATTTTTTTTACATGTTCACTTCACAGCGTGAGTGGAACAAAGAGGGTGAATCAGGCTCAGATATTTTCTGTTCACTAAACTGCAGCAGTTGCTATTAATTCAAAAGCCGCTAAGAGGCTAAATTGGCTCTTATCTGTGTAATGTTATTAAAAAATCCATGTTGTCCAGATAATTTTTTTTTTTTCCGAACTACTCACAGATGAGAGGCAATCTGGCCTCTTAGCAACTTTTGAATGAATAGTAGTTGCTACAAGTACTGTTGATAGAGTAATTGAGTAGCCTCAGCTTTTACATACTGAAGTTTCCCTTTAGGATATTATTCAGTTGCCTTTTTGCTCCACATCAGTTGATTTCTAAAACAATGTAGACGAATTGTGATTGTTATTCAGTGTTTCCAGCCACTTACCTTTGGCTGAGATCCAAACAGATTAGTGCAATTAGGAGGGGTTGATTAATGGGAAAAACAAAACGAAAACCAAAAAAACATGCTCGACACAAATCTCATTAAAATCTGTTTCTTCTGTTATTTTCTTTTCCTGCAGGCAGCCAAGCTGGCAAACTACGCAAAGTCGCAGCGCTTGTGTGACTTCCTCTTCATTGTGTTTAGTGTGGTATTCTTTATCACACGACTTGTTATTTATCCAATATGGTGAGTTCTCAGCAACACCTATAACCTCTTGGCACTGGGCAGTATGTTAATGTTATCGTCATCATGATATGAGACTTTGTGTTGTCTTAGATTTTGGTTATCATTATGTGTTGATATGCCATAAGTGTTGTCTTTTCCAGGTTTTAAAGGCTGAAGTAAAATAAAGTGTTGACACTTAGTCATTTTGCCCACATTGTTGGGTTTTATTATAAAAGTAAATTAATCTCATTGTCTATATATGCTGTGTAAGTATCATGGTACTTGACTTAGTTTTTGTCAAATTCTAGTGTTTATGAAGTGCTTATGAGGAGATTTCAGACTATTGAGATAAATATTATTGCCTAAAAATATAGAAATATTATTTTATATATAATGAATATAATAACTGCTGTAATATTTCAGAAGTCCACTGAAAAATAAAATACTTTTATGTTATTTGGGAAGGCGATATCTAATACATAAAGATGTCCGAGCTCAGCATGGAAAACCGGTGTACAACACTGTCTTTTAGCTTTGCTTCTGTAAGCAGATGCTTTCACGGAAGAACATTATACTTCTTCTTTGGTTCCTTGAAATTACTGTAATTGCAGAACATATGCTGTAGCTGTAATTTGTCACACTGGTAGGCAGCACACCAACCTGTTCCAACAACCAAGCTCCGTTTTTTTTAGAAATAACTACAAGGTCATGCAGCTACCACCAGTTTATAATTCAGAAGAAGCAGTTTCCAGCACGGCTCCAGGTTCATCATCATTTAACTTCTCCTCCGGAGTTCTGTGATCATGTTTTAAATGGAGCTATTCAGATAGCGACTATTCCTTGACTGGGACCTGGATGTTGAAGCTCAACCTCCAGAGAGACAGACAATAGGGAGCCGATCACTGGCATAAGTAACCTGAGCAGCTATATTCAGTGTCTTGGTGTGGATGAGTGATAAAGCTAGTGTTGCCGGTGCAGTTACCTGGACTGAAATCCATACCTCTGCTGGGGGAGGTGGGTCTGTTGACAACCTGCTGTCACTCACCTGGATTTAAAGGAAGATACGACCTCAGCAGCCACTCAGCTGACATAACAGCAGATCTATGATACTCGCCTGCTCTGTTGCCCTTGGTATCCAAATGGGAATTACAGTCTGTAATGGTATAATGGGCCTCATTGGAAGATTAAAGAACAGCTCGACTAGTTTTTGCTCTCCCTGGGATAAATTATAATGTGTGTGTGTGTGTATGAGATGACAAATTCACATTTTCCCTTACACACACATCTCCTTTCTTTTTACAAGGATCCTGAACTCCACTATGTTTGAGAGCTGGGCCATAGTCGGGCCGTACCCGTCCTGGTGGCTCTTCAACTTCTTACTGCTGGTCCTCCAAGTGCTGCATATCATCTGGTTCTACCTCATAGCCCGGATAGCTGCCAAAGCCATGCTGCGGGGCAAGGTGGGTCACCACACAGACACACAGACTGGGAGATGAGTGTGAAGTACTATGATATAGAGCTGAACTTGATTCACAGCCTTTCAAAGTTGTTCTTTTTTTTAAATGCTATAAGGAACTGTTTTTTCTTTTTTTTTTGTTCCTTCTGGCAGTTCCTGTGTACAAAAGATGACAATGGTGAAGTAAAGTAAACTCAGTTTCAGTGACAAACTGTACCACCAGACTACAGAGCAGCTGCTCAGTCCATCCTCAGCACTTCGTCTCCAGCATTACCGTACAGAAGGAGCGGTCCTTTCGTTGATGATCTTGTTTGCTTATGTAGGTTATATAGAGGCATCAGTACTAAACTGAGGCAGTTTCATAACCACATTTATGACATTCTTTTATGAATCCTATCTAAATAATCAGTCATATCTCTGAGGGAATCATGGTGCCCCTCGCTCACAGTAGGCCAGCCTCCAGGATGAAGAAAGCAGTTGGTTCACGTGGAGTACCTGCTGTCTTTGTATCAACACGGATCAACCAAATGTTTATTTCACAGTTCAGTGTTAGCTTGTGTTTTTTTTACCAGCACATGTCATATGGATATGAAACGTCAGTAGCGTGAAAAAGTTACAACTTTAAGTTCTCTGCTAAATGCTTTACTAGCAGGTGTGTTAATTGAACTGGAGCTATATGTGGCATCCAAAGCGGAGAATCGTGTAGACCAACTGTAAGAGATGAAATGCAGCCCTCTCATTTCCTCTTCCTCTCCTCTCATGAAAAAAAAGGGCAAAAATAGAAAATCAGTAGCGGTGGTGACATTTTAGGTGATGCATGTAGGGGAAACACTGCCATTTATAAGCTTAACTTAAGAAGTCTTTAGTCGGTGGTATGAACACCTGTTACATTCACTTCACACTGTCATTTCATGGGGTTTTCCTGCAGATCAAATTCAGCCCAAATTTAGACCTAGACTGAAAAAAAAAATCAATGATTCAAAACTCTGGTTTTAATACTATTGTGTAAGCATAGATTATCAAAGATGTCCCAAACCGACTGACCATGAAACATCAACTCTAAGACGAAGACTAAGACTTGCAGGGTCATAATGAGGCCATTCACCTGATTTGTGGATGGATGTGGTTATAACAGGTCAATGAGCAAAGGGGCCATAAAGAAGGCAAATAAACATTTGTCGGAGCCAGGCATGTGTCCGTGTGCAGAGTGTTTATTGAAAAGTCAAACGTAACACCATGGCTATTTTTGGTGCCTTTACACTTCTTCTTTTATCCCCAAGCTGTCCATGATTCTGTCTTCTTCTCTCTGCAGACGGCGTTTGTTTCCTCTCCCTCTGGATTGAGAGAGGGAGATCCTGTCTTTCTGTCTGTCTTTGTCCAATGAGACCTCCTCCTCTGCTTCTCTCCGTTTGCTTTGTCTGCTCAAGACTTGTCTCTTCTCTGTTTCTGGCTGTAAGTTTCCATTCCCTCCCTCTGTTACGATTCTTTTCACGCACCTTCATTCCAACTTCCCTGTTGATTTCCGCGTAATTGCATTGGGTTTCTATTGGGCGGCCGCTGCAGTAGATCAACACTCAGATTTACTCAGAAGTGAAGAGTTTTAAATGATGAGTAATGTGGTAATAGTGTCATGAATGTCAGGTATGTCCCACTGTTTCTCGTTACACTGGAGTTTGTTGAACTTGTCCCGCATCACCACCCTGTGGCTATGATCGACAGCTGATCTGCATGAATAACAAATTTGGGCGGCTGCTTAAAATGTTTTTTTTTGTTATTAAGTAATCTCATCACAGTTGTAGCATAGACTGATACGAAATGCACCGTTCGTATGACTAAACCAGTGGCTCCTGATCCTTTTTTCTTTCGACCCTTTAAAGGAGAAGTTCACCCAAAAATGAAAATTGAGTAATTATCTCAACCCCAGAGTTGGATGAAGTTTCACACTCAACAAAACATTTCTGGAGGTTTGCATCAAAAAACAGTAGCAGCATTCCCCTGAACAACCGAAGTAGACAGGGACTAAAAACAGCTGAAAAAAAGACATGAAATGGCTCCATACAGCTTGAATATTTGATTTAAAAAGATTTTACTTGCACCCATTTTAAAGCAAAAATCTTCTCTGTCGCTTCTGAGCCAAAGGGTTAGCATGCACCCTGTAGGTGAACAAGCCTCATCGGAAAAAATTGACTAGGCTAGAATTAAGAGAAATATTGTCTTAATCTACTAGTACAGTTAGCTTCATGAGTCTCACGTTTAACCTGTAACATTTTTAATGCCTCGTTTTTCATCTGGGATGTTTATGATATCTCCACACAGTCAGGAGGAATAAAAGTTGTGCCGGGTTCAAAGTCTATATACTATAAAATCCGAGCACACCACAAAGTGTCTTGCCTATGTGCCTCTGAAGACTTAATTGCGCTGAACAGTAGAGATTGTAACAGCTTATGTTTCAGAAGTAGTTGACTTTGGCAAAATTCAGGAGTGCTGCAGCAACAGAAAGACTCAGTTTCCATCATCTCTCTGATTCAATCATAATTAGGTTGGTAATTTTGTAATAGACTGAGTGTGAGTACTCAGAGCTTTCATTGTTTCCTCCTTCTGCCTTCTAGGTGTGCAATGATGTCCGCAGCGACATTGAGAGCAGCTCAGATGATGAGGTCGACACGCCCACAGAAGGCCTCAAGGCTTCTCACGCTCCCAAAGGAGAAAACGGCACTAACGGCCACTGTGCTTCTACTAAAGCCCGCGTGCAGAACCACAGCAGCTGGTGACACGGAGCCCCCTGCAGTTCATCCCTCGCAACAAGAGCTGTTTGTTTCATGACGCTCTTTTGACATGCGAGGCTCACACCTACATTCACTCAAACACACACACACACACTCTGCTATCACACTGACTGATTCATACGTCGGTGAACCGATGGTGGATACACAGACACTGACATCTGCTTTGGGAGCCCAGTAATGACACGTACGACAGAAAACTGAGATGGAAATCAGTTGAAGCAAATGATTTGCATAGCCTTATTTTTCAAATGATGGGGATTTATTTGCTGCCACATGTTGGTTGGTTTCAATGTTCCCTCCCAGTTTTATTGGTCAGAGGAACTTGATTTTATTTGATTTTAGGATTAATTCACACCGACTCGCTAAGGGCAGAACACTGTGATGACGCAGCAGGTATTATAGATATAAATAACTGTGTTCTAGCTGTGGTTTTATCAGCTCTTTATAAAAGAAGGGCGCCGGCTGTGTTTTTGACCAAAAGTACACTTCAAAAGTTAAGTGTCACTTCTGTCCTTTGTGATTTATTGTGGATTCATCTTTTAACCATACTGTTTGTAATATGTTTGTTTCTGTTTTACGTTTTTTTACTACTTCTGAGACCAAATCTTTACGAATAGTTTGATGTCACTGCCTGTAGAGGAATCCAGGTATGAGGACTATACTAAATGTCTGGTATCAAGTTCTCACTTCAGTGCCTTGTAAAAATGTACTTCAAAATATATTCTGTTGTGGAAACATGTCTTTCTTGTTGCAGTCCTGTTTATAAACACTACATTACACCATTTGTTGAAGGCATTTAATATATTATTGTACAAACAATTAAAGCAATCGTCATTTCTGACACATTGCAAATCACAACATAGATTTTACACAGGCCATGTTGCAAATAACATCCTTCTTGTTAATTTGCTTTGTGATGTTTTTATAAACAAAACATCTTTCTTGTGAACACGTTCAATGAAATCCCACTGACGCCCCGAGAAGAATCGACATCTTCATGATTTAGCGATTGGACAAAAAAACAAAAAGGAAGGAATGGGAAATGTCCAGATTTGTGAACAAAACATCAGTCCACCTGAGTTCAGTCTTTGAGGACTTCAGGATCCTGGTTTTCTGCTGCCAGTTGCAGCTGTTTTTGCCTCTCCATGTAGCGGTATCCTCGCATCGCACACAGGTAACCTCCGTAGACCGTCAGCAGCATCATCGTGCCGGTAAAGGTTCGATAGCCGATGTCAGCCAGACGTTTTCCAGACAGCATGATGAGGACCCTGAAGGGACTAGAACAGGAATTTTTCATTTGAAATCCCAAATGTATTTTTCACTATATGAAGATACAGATTAATATTGCAAAATCTTGTTAAGGAAGATCTTAATTGATACAGTTTTTTTATGCCTACACAAACTAAATAAATTAAAAAAAAAAGATTGTTTTCATGATAAACAAACTGAACTTACAGGACAACACAATTTCATTTTGCTGTGTTTATATGTGGCAGACCCTGCCACCTTTCTATCTTCAAACAGTGTTCTATTTTGTAATATTATCACATTAATCTTGTATGAAATTCTGAATTTCTTTTCCAAAACTACATAGTGCCCATTTAAATAATGTGTTTCAATCGTTGAATAAACAAACTATCCTCAGGAGGAAATAAAAGTCCTCGGGAACACTGAACTGAAGCTTGGAAGATTTCTAATTAGAAGGATCCTGCAAATATAACAGTTAAGGAACACAGCATGACACTGTGACGTTAAGAGTTTAATCAGGCATTAAGTCAATGTTTCTCTGCTGATAAAAAAAACAGTTGTTCCCCAAATCTACACAGTGTCCCTTCATAGTCAGCTCCACTGCAGCCAGCTACAATGTTTAAATGATGCCAACACATTTATGCAACAGTAAATTATTTTCAATAATGTAGACAACAACTGTAAAGGGGTAATTATGAGTACGTTTTAAATCCTGCTGCATAAATGTAAAAATATGTCTTCCACTTCCACCGCTGCTGTTTTCACAACTAGGTAAGTACAGCAAAAATCCACACAGGCCTTAGAATTAATTACTCAACACTAGAAACATGATTTTATTAACTTACTTAGACAGTTCAGATTGGCCTGTGCGCCTTTACGAACCTTAAACTGCCATTTTGTGCCTCACAACTGCTGTGAATGGCAGAGGCTTGCGATTTGTTTCATTTCTAGCGTTTAACAATGAATTAGTTCCCTCGCACTGGTGTCCGGCACAGAGGAACATCATAATGCTTTAACACGGAATTATCTAAAGACGTCACTGCTGATTTACTGTCCACTGAAGGCAACAAAATAAAACACCTTTATCACTACATGCTAGCGCAGTTGTCAGCTGTGAACGCGCACCAGTTTGCAGTTTACACGCTATTTTACTGACTCAAAAAAGACTCGCGCATTTGTCACTTCTCCTCTGAGAACAAATACATTTGTGTTTTCTTACCTTTTATTATTAAAGCTGAAAACAAGCGCAGGATATCGTAGGCTTCCTCAATGTCAGCTCGCCAGCACGAGAAGTTAGCATACAAGCTTGATAACCTTCCTTTCGTAAGATACGGAAAAACAGAAGGGACATCTACCTTACTTTGACAAAACTGCGGGTAAATGTGCAGAGCGCCACCTACTGACCCGGAGGCCATCATTCTCTGGATCACCCGTTCAGACGAGATACCTACAAAGCTTTTGGGACAGCAGGGTGACATTGTTTATCCACATAATCGTTTTAATTTCTGCAAATGCCGTGTTTCGTATTTGTTTGTATTTGTTGTGTTCTGCTGCGCTGTCGATAGAGAAAACGTCTCTCTGGTCTGTCTGTGAGCACCAGCCAATCACGTGGCGCCTTCAGATGACGTATTCCCAGAATTCTGCGAAAAAAAATATCGCGACCCGGAGGAGAAAAAACAATACTGTACACTGTAGCTGCATTTTTATGGTTTTGGTCATTTTCACTGTACATTAAGTATTAATATTGAGGTGCATTTCAGAAGGATTGGTTACTATTTAGTCCATATTTATATAATATAATTATAAAATACAAGGTACAAAAACTACCCAAGAGTGGATTCAGAACCTGGCGTTAATATGATTTTCTGTGGCTTTTCTTTTAGATATTTCTACTCATTTAAAAACGTTTTTTTATATATATACCAAACCTTGAACAAATCACACAAGAACACAGAGCGCATCTCTTGAAACGCAGCCTCTGTTTCCGCCCGGAAGTATTTTGGAGGCGCACACAGTACAATGGCAACATGTTCGACAGGTAGCGACGCTGCCGATGAACTAAACGATCCGGGAGCCGCTCCTTATGGAAACTTCATCAACTATTACACCTTCAACCCTCCGGAGAACCGCCTGAGTCTGATTCCAGCGACACTCCTTCAGGATTTAGGCTACAGCGACGAGAACCGGACCACACTGATCCTGGACGTGGGCTGTAACTCAGGGGTACGTGGTTCAGAGACACAGGGGTGTACTATCCCTGAACAACAAAACTTTGATCAGTCTGCACTCGAATATTCCACACATTTCTCTTTAATACCCTCCTTAGATGGATAATAACATAATGATTTAATAAAATAAAATAACCTTTTAAAAAAATAAATATATATAGCACCTCTAAAAGCAGAGCTTACAGAGTTTGCGCTCTTGCTTTTGCTTGTTTGTCAGAAACCCAGTAAGACCATATTACAGAATAAACACTCAACAGTCAAGCCAAACACAAGAAGCCTGTAATAAGGTGAGTTAAAACTAGAAGACAGAACAGAAAATGTCAAACAAGAAAAATACAATGAGACAAATGAATAGCACAGAAAAAAGAAAGAGCTCGAGCAAAAGTCTTGCAAATAGAGATACATAAAAGAATACAAATCAATAGTGAGCGATTGCAAGTCAACATCACGTCAGAGGAATTAAGAGCAGTAACACGGATAAAGGATTAAAAATAAATAAAAACAGAACAAAAAACAACATCCCATGAGAAGAATTTAATAAAAGAAAGATGAAAACATCTATTTAAAAAGAGGTGATTTCACACAAAAGCAAGTTTATAAAATCAAAACAAAATGTCATGACATGTGATATATCTAGAAATCCTCGTGTATTGATTTGTAGTGAAAGCTGTCCTCTCTTTTATTTCCTCTGTATGTCAGGAGCTGAGTGTCGCCTTTTACAGGCATCTGGTGCAGCAGCCTGTGAGCCAGGCGGAGTCAGATGGAGGAAAAGTGATGCTCCTGGGCTTTGACTTGGATGAGATCCTCATTCAGCGGGCTCAGCAGACCAATCCTCTTCCCTGCAGCGTCTCCTTCATCCCTCTGGACATCACTGAAGATACACAGCGGCTGCAGGATTACCTGAACCAGCAGGGCTGCTCTCACTTCCACCTGTGTCTGTGCCTGGCTGTCACCATGTGGGTCCACCTGAACCACGGGGACTCTGGCCTGCTGCAGCTGCTCTCTCGCCTGGCCTCCATCAGCCAGCACCTCCTGCTGGAGGCACAGCCCTGGAAGTGCTACCGTTCTGCAGCCCGGCGGCTGAGAAAGCTGGGCCGCTCAGACTTTGACCACTTTAAGACCCTGAAGATCCGAGGGGATGTAGCAGCGCATGCAACGGAGCATCTAGAGACTAACTGTGGCATGGAGCTCATCCAGAGCTTCGGCAGCACCGCATGGGACCGCAAGCTGCTGCTTTTTAAAAAGAGATGAGAACGAAGGACTAGAGTTAAAGAGTTTTCATCTGCTGCACAGGAGCTGCGTGGGCAGAAATCAATGTGGGGAAGAGGGGAAAAGTAAACTGAACTGATAATGATGATTTTATCATTTTAAGTCAAGCAAACATGCCAAAAAAAATTGCTGGTCGCAGCTTTTAAAATGTAAAAACAATGTGTTTAATCTTTGTCATTAATCATAATAAATAGAATGTCTTTTGAGTTTTTTCTGTTTTTGGATGGATAAAATAGGGAAACTGAAGATGTTACCCTGGACTCTGGAAAGAGGTGCAGTAGATTTTTTTCATGCATTTCCTGACATTTTGTGGTCAAAACTGTTGATCCATGAATGGACAAAATTGGCAGATGCATCTCGAAAAATCTAAAATCCATCTAAAATCTGGCTGCAAGTTGCAGTTATTCTTAAACTTTCATTCTATAAAATGTCAACCGACAGTTCAAACCAAAGATAGTTTACCAATGTATAAAACAGAAAAGCAACAAATCCCCACACTGGATAAACTGTGACCAGATGATGTTTAAAAATGTTCCTTAAAATAAGATAAATATTTGATCATCAAAATTGCCAGATATACTCTTTGCTGCAGCCTGAAAGGGAAGACAACTTTCCGAGAGAGGAGGAAAGTAAAGTACAAATACATTGAGGAATACTTTTACTTTTATACTGAGTACACTGAGATCCTGTACTTTATTACTTTTACTTGAAAAAAAAGTTTAATCAGTACTTCTACGTTTAGTGACATATGAGTATCTGTACCCGAGTAAAGAAAAAAGTATGTTTGCCAACTACGCTGTGGTACATTTAAATAGATTAAATATTTTGTCCCTGACACCTTGAAATATATAGTTTATGTTGGGTTTCCAGTCATTAATTTCCAAAAGACAGCGTTCTCTTTATTAAGAACATATCATACTGCTTCAAAACTGTTTTTTTAATTAAAATGTTTGCCATAGAAAACCTAGCAACACAGCGACTTACTGTTTACTTTGTATGCAATCATTACCTTGCAGATTAACTGATAAGACTGTTGTCCGTTATCAAGCAACTTCCAACTTCTGTATCACAGCTGACTGCAGCAGTCTTCAACAATGCAAAACTACAAAACAAAAACTTGAGCACAACATCGTAATTTTCATCATTTTAATTACAGAATACTAAAAATAACATTACATAAAATGTCTTTTTAAAAGAAACCATTGAATATTACAAAGGTTGTAAATTTTGTAAAGTTAGGATATAAAATCTTTGAACAGTGGTGCATAATTGAAAAGAAAAATAATTTTCATAAAATGTATATATTAACTGTTCTACTACATAAAAAAAATGAGATGGACACAAAATCGCAGACAGACGAGATGAGTAGACACCGCCATTACCGCGGTGAGCTCTCCTTTCGAAGGAAGAAAGACTTGAGATGCACAGCACACACCACAATCAGCTTAAGTTCTCGAGTTATGTCTATGTTCAAAAAAAAAAAAAAAAGAGGGTTACCATTTACAACAGAGGGGAAACCAACGAGCTCGAAAGACTACAAAAAGTGACTTGGTGGCTGCTCCCAATATTCACACACACACACGCACTCACATCTCGACTACACTGGCCTTGGTTCCATAAACACATACAGTACTGTTCTCCACAGGTTTAAGCTGTACAAAGAGTTTTGAGAAACCTCATACTTTAAATCATTCCACCAAGACAGGGAAATAATGATCAGCTGGCTTTTCAGTTTCATCACACAGCCATTCCTAATTCCTACTGTACAACTGGTCAGTCAGATCCACTGAAAGCTACCATGGTCACATAATTAAACATCAGGAGGTCAACCGTAAGGAAGAGACTATACACAAGGGGGATAAAGATGAGGGCGGAGGAGGAGGAGGAGGGGGAGGGGGAGGGGGGCATGCATATTCCAACAGTGTGCTTGCTGTCTTCCTCTTTACGTCACCCTGTGTCACTTCGTCATGAGCCCTTAAGATGTTGCAGTCCAACACCACAGAATCGCTCAAAAAAAGATTCACCCATCGAGGACATTCGGAGCCTGTTCGGAGCGCAGATGTCCCTCTACATGTACGACACACTGGCCAGTCATGTCCACACAGAGGTATTTCATTAGTCTCCAGCCGTTCGGGAGACGCGGTGTGTCACATTTTTGGTAAACAGACACGAGTGGGGGAAAGGGGGGAGGGCGCAAACAGTTTGTTTAGGTGTTCTTTCAAAAAAAAGATGGTTTTTAATAACGCTGAGTGGCAGAATCACTGTTGCTTTCTGTGCAGTAGTAGTGGTTTCATCGGCCCATGAAGACCAGGTGAAGAAATGCAGAGATAAGAGAGTGAATCAGAGAAGGAACAGACAATAACCCAGAGGACATCTCAGAAGACAAAAAGGACGTCTGAGGGAAACTTTCGGAGGAGATGAGGTGACAGACACCAGCAGAGCTACTTGGTTTGGCTGGTCTGTTGCTCAGACAGCTGGAGGTTTTATTCACCAGGGATCCAGGAGCTGCTGCTGCTTATCATGTAGGCTAATAATGCTGTTTAGGTTCAGATGAGTCCCCCTGAGTTAGTGCACGCGTCAGAGTCAGGCAGGCCTTGCCCGCTTGTTCGTTAAGAAAATCCACAAAAAGAAGAATTAAGAAAAAAAAAAATCATTTCAGCAATTTAATATCAAGCTTACAATTAGCTTTGGAGAGAGAGAGAGAGAGAGAGAGAGAGAGAGAGAGAGAGAGAGAGAGAGAGAGAGAGAGCCCGTCGTAGTTTTACAAGTCTGTGATTGGGGGAAGGATTGAGTCAGTGTTAGTGTGGAGGAGGATGGGGAGAAGTTCAGGCGTAAATGCTGCGGCTCCAACAAAGTGGAGCAGCTAACCTCTGAGTCCTGCTCATTTTCGGAAACCTCTGAGAAGTACGCATTTGTGTTGTGAATGCAATGTGCGCTATGTAGTGCCCAACCAGAGACCGTTGTGTTGTTTGAGCATGCTCATACTTTTATACTGTAGACTGAACAGCTGATTCTCAAGTGGTCGTTGGTGTAGGTCTGCCCAGCAGGCGAGTGGTTGGTGGGGGATCTGGTCAGGTGCTGGTGTTTTGCAGGTTATGCTGACTGTGCATCAGTCAGACAGACAGGTAGGTAGACAGGCAGGTGGGGCTGTGAGGCGTGTTAGATCAAGGGAGCCGTGTCCATCAAGCCTTTGTTGGGGTCCAGGCTGGCGAAGAAGCGGACGTCCCGGTCCTTGTCGGACTGCAGAGCCATCACAGTCTCCTCCAGCTCGTCAGAATAGGCACAGCCAGGCTCCTTGAAGTATGCTGAACACAAAAACACAAGATTAATTCAAAGTAAAAACCTGGCAGAGGATGTGTGTAATGTAATAATATAATAATGTTATTGTACCTTTCTCCATGACACTCTGTCGTAGAGCCTTGGCTACCAGTACGCGAACATTGGCAACCGGGTCTGAGGAGAGACTGAGCAGACTGGGCAGGAGGTGCTGGCTGAACTGGTCCATGGGCATACAGTCCTCCTCCACTATGGCCTGCAGAAAACACCAAGAAACATTAAAAAACAGGCACACAGGCAGGCTAGTGTTAGAGACAGCCAAGCAAATTCAAGAAGAAGCGACACAAGAGACATTTGTAAAGATGAAACTCTCACTCCTTTTAACAGAGATCCTACTGCTGATCTAGATCTGTTACTACCTCTGCTGTCAGCTTAAAAGTGAAACGAGAAGGATGGACCCCTCTTTCAGATTTGTACATTTTGCCTACATTTTGCATACAGAAAGGCAAGGCGAAAATAGGGACGTAACATTACCGGCCCAAACAGAGAACTGTGTAAAAGGGGCTTTTGTCACAAGAGTCAGCAGACAGAACAGATCAAAAGCATTCGACAGAAAAGACGAGGCCCTCGAGAACATGGATAAAGTCACATCCTTTGGACTGTCACAGAAAATCCAACCCGAGTCCTCGAAAAGAATTCACAGTCCAGCAGCATTAAACAACTTCAACAAATCGACTTAGCAAGGTCGCATTTATAGCATCACGTTACAATCCACTCATACACAGCCAATAAAAACACAATATCATGATGAATTACATTAAAACACAATTGCTGAAAATTGCTACATGCCACATAGATGTTTTTAGAGAGAAATTCAAAAGGACATGGAAATACAAATGTTCCCAGAACCATAAATAGGATCTTCAGAGTTACAACTTTCCTATCTTGTGAGCAACAACTCTGACAACTATCAGAGGTACAGACAGCTATCTGGGATATAAGCACTACAGACCTGGCAGATGAAGGCAAACGCCTGCCGTCCCACCCACTTGGGACAGTGGCAGAACCTGACGGTGAGCTCGTTAATGAAGTTCAGGCCCAGATCATCAGCACCACATGCATACAGCTTCTGGAGGATCTCCACAACCTGAAAAAACAGGTGGGAATAACAGACTTCAAAATTAAGGTTTTCACCAAATCCATGGTGAATATCTCTTTCTTCAATTTATGAAGTGCAGAGGCGAATGTTGGACGCACCAGCAACAAAAACCCAGATTCACTATCATGCACTCACCAGTTTGTACGAGATCCACCTGACCTCTGACACTTTGTCAGAGCAGAGTGTGAGCGCTATCTGTCTGAGGTAGTCATACACATCGTAATGGCTGTACAACTCTATGATCAGGATCAGCTGCCTGCAAGGTCAGAGAGAGAGGACGCTTTAGTCAGGCACACATGAGGGTTATACAAACTTTCCAATATATAGTAATAAAATACAGTAAATACAAATGATTATAATTAAATTAACTGCAATTTGGAATATTCTACAACTAACCCATACAGTATCAAAAGAACAGAATTCAAATCAGTGTTCTACTTCAGTTCATCATTTAGTGTCTACAAGCCAGTGTGGCAAATAAAATGTAAATGTGATTATTTCCTGAATGGAAGAGGAAAAGGCGACTTACTCTGCCAGCTCGTATCTGAATCTCCAGTTGCGACTGTTGTCCGTCACCATGAACTCCTGCAGCTGGTACAGATATTCTCTCCTCTTGTCTGCATGAAGCAGCTGCAACAAAAAAACGTGCACATGAACCATCTGAGTTCACTACGTGGAAAGCAATAAACCCGACAGCAAGGTCTCGATTTTCTTCTTTAACTGGGAACTAAAACTAATGCAAACAGTGCAATCTGAGTCCTCCTCTGTCATCAACAGTATTTCTGAAAAGTGTTATCGCACTTCATTCAGCAGCGTGTACTATAATCTCACCTTGAGGAAGTCGTAGAGATGTTTGAGCACACCAATGCGGACTTCGTCCAGGTCTTTCAGGAAGCCGTTGAAGATAGGCACCAGATCAGCTGCTGTCAGCTGGTCTCCAAGAATTACTGCCAGCTCATGGATAGAGAAAGCCAGCGTACGTCGCACCTTCCACTGAGAGGAGGGAGAGAAATTTAAGATCACCACATGAGCCATCAAATTTTTTGCTTAAAAAAATAAATCAATAACCCAATAATGTATTCATATTTACTGATCATGCAGGAAAAGTGTTGACTAAATGTTACTGAGAAACTCTGAAGCCATTTATCTGAACTGCTTCAGTGACTGGCCTGAATCCTCATTCATACAAAGCAACGCTTTCATGCCAACACTGACATTCAGTGCTGTGATGAAGTAATGAGCAACAGTGTGACTGAGTGCTGTCACACTGTCTCTGCTGCTGTGAAGTGAGGCGATCTCTCTTCTTGTACATTTCCCTTTCTTTCTCACGTCCTCAAGCAACACATTATTGCAAGTGTTATGTTACCAAAGTCAAGCTGAGGAGGTAATTACTAACAAAATGCATGTTGCAGAGGAGGAACAGACACAGAGGGGTTACTGATGAGCATCAAGACAGCATCAATACAACCAAGTTATACACAATATACAAAAAATACATCACCTTCAGGAATAGAATTACAATACACACGCTCAATTGATATTTGGCCCTTAACCTTGTGTGTCAGCAGTATATCTCATATTAAGTTTAAGAAAATATTGATGATACAAAGACTGAGAGATGACATGACATAGGGTGTCTTCTAGTGGCAGCAATGTTTCTCTGTGATCTATAACTCACTGAAGTAGCACTTCCCTTCCTCACTGAGTTCAGAGTGTTCACAAATTGGAGACCAATTCTTCCCAAAGCAGCACCAAATGTCCAGAAATACTCTCTTGACATGCCACAACAAAGGACAAAACAATGGGTCTCCTAGTTAACTCTACTATGTTCAATCATTTTGTATTTGTGTATCATGTCAATTAAGTCAATGTTATTTATTTCAATTGGTTACTCAAAAACCCAGATTCAAAAAAAGGGTTGGACGTGGCATAAAACGCAATAATTTGTAAATCCCCTTAAGATCTGAAGATAAATAAATCTAGATAAAAATCCATTCAAAAGTCCATATATTCACCTTTTGAAGAAATGAAAAGGCACTCTATTTGTAAACAATCAAAATAACTTCATTGTCATGGCATGGTCATTTTAGACCTTTAAACAAACAAGCTTTCTTCACGGAGGAAGCTAACACAACCGTAATCACATACGGTCTTCGGTCAAATACAAACCTCTGCTACAACAGCCGTTTTGTTACTGGTGATTCAGCTCTTCCAACCAGATACCACAGTTTTACAACACTGTTAAACAGTCTACTTCAGTGTGACCAAACTCTAGACCTACAAGTTCAGTTTTTTATTGTGACAATACAGCAAAAAAAACTATCAGCAGTTATTCATTATCATCATAATTTCCCTTTTCTCTGCCTACCTGCACATCAGTGGCGAGAGTTTCATACGTGTCCTTGAGGCAGTGCCAGTTCTGTCGTCCCAGAGTGAGTGCGACCCCTGGCAGGCTGAAGGCACAGTGTTTGGCGATCTCTGTATCCACCGTCTGGGCCCTCGCCGGGTCCGTCATAGAGAGGTACTGATCCAACAGCTGCTGAGGGATTACATTCTGGAGACAGAACAAGAGATCACAGAGTTTGATAGTCAAAGAGGAAAGGGGGGATGCAGAGAAAAGATGCATCTAATAATCCATATTTGTGTAAATCAACATCATCTGCAAGGCTCTGATCAATACTTCCTGGATGTATGACAGAAGTGCTGACTGACCTGGATCTTGGGCTTATCCTCAGGCACTGGGCTATTCGCAGAGTCTTCCTTTCCCTCCTCCTCCACACTCTCAATTAGTTCAGACTCCTGAGGACAATACAAAACCACACACACAATTTAGAAACAGGCAACCACACTAAACATTAAAACAGCTACACTTTCTCTTCACTCTCTGAATTCTCCATCGAAGCATAAGACCGAAAGCTGGATTTATATTTGACATGTTTCATGTGCATGTCAAATCAGTGCTGATGGTAAATGTAGCCAATCGAAGCAAAAGGACCCTCAGTACATGCTGTATTGACCATGAAATCTGAGATCCCCTGCTGCCAAATCTGTTTTTCTTCCAACACCAATGATGTAATCAGTGTTAAGGAAGAACTAACAAGCTATTTATTTCAGCTTGGATTTAGCCTTTGGGTATTCATCAGGCATGCTGTGGCTCATACACAAAAGTTGCTCTCTTGCTGTTAAACCGGCTATTTTTCCAACAAGCAAAATGGCATCACAAAACATGAGGTCAGAGGATGTTATGCAGGACACGCGCTGCATCTTGGTACCTGTAGGCAACAGGAGAGCAGAACTACATTTACCATCAAACTCATTGTACAAGAACTATGACTGGTCCGATTGTGTTTTCTCCTTAAAGTGTCAGACCTTAATCCACTCAAAGTGATTAAGTCCTACATCAAAGTTTTCTGCTCAAATGTTAAAGGCTTAGGTCATTTTCCAAGAAAGATTTCTGTATTCGTCTATTCGTCCTCTCTTCTTACACTAGTTTGAAATGGTTGTAGCTCGGTCAGAAAAAAAGCTGATGTCACACATTTCAGCACAGCAATCGGAATTACAATCTAAATCAGAATCAGGTGATAGTTGTGCAGATGTTGGCATGTGTGTCAGCCCTCAGTAAGTCAAAACAGGTCAAAACAATCCCTCACAGTCAGGACAAATTAGATAAGCTGACTTTTTACGGTTACACACAGAAATCTGATCTGGAGCTATAAACCAAAACCTACATTGTAGGCATCTATTACATTACTCTCATTAACCCCTTCGCATCAAGTAAAAAATACATGTAGTTACTGAGTTCACGCTTCAGCCATGTAACGTACAGCAGCTGACTTTACACACTGCAAAGATCTGAATTATTTTGTACCAGTACAGGGGATCCAGGACGAGACTGTTCCCGTTCTTCCTGGTCTTCCTGGTCCTCCTGTTCCTCTTGTTCCTCCTGGTCTTCCTGGTCCTCCAGGGGCTCCGTCTGTGTCTCCTCGTCTCCTTGCTCTTGGACAGGGCTCGACTCCGAAGCCGGGGGAGTTTCCATCATCTGCTCCTCTTCCTCTGGACTCTCTTGAGGCTCTGACTGAACCTCCACAGATTTGCTCTCCACTGACTGGCTTTCATTGTTGTCATTGCTCTCAGGCTGCTCCTCCGGCTGGGGTTCAGCCGGGCTGTCGTCTGTCGGGCTGTCGAGTTGCGCTGCCTTCAGAGCTGCTGACAACACCTGGACTTGAGCTGAAAGTAGATTCACACATACAGCTCAGTCTACATTCAAAAAGTCTGCAGCTAATCATACATATTCTGGCTCTGTATACCCACCTTGCACATCAGGGTCATCCATGTGCGGTTGCAAACAGTCCAAGACCTTCTGGATCTGGTCGCTGGTAGCTTGGCCAGGGCTGAACTTTGGGTCAGGACAATTATCTCCAGGTTCATCCTCCTCCTCTTTGCTCTCCTGATTCTCCATCACCTCCATTGATTTTTGACAACTTAGCATCTCCAGCTCCCCGCTGATGTCAGGTAAAGGAGATCTCCAGTAGTGGAAAGAGTTAAAGTTCTCGTCTGTGTGCTCCGTTTCTTTTGTGTTCGTAGCGTTGTTTGTAGTTTTAGGGCCGGTGCTGCTGTTTGACACCATGTGGGAGAATCCACCGCGCATCTCTCTGGGAACAGAAGTGTGGCTGTCATCAAAGTTGTGCATATCCTCGCTGTCAGCAGTCGATACATGCTCGGGGGATGGTGTGGCACGGCCGTCCTGATTGGCAGGCGTGTGAGCGAGGGTTCTGTCCGTGTGGCAGCCGCTAATGTTCGAGCAGTTCAGAGAGTTTAGGGAGCAGTCGCTGAAAAAAGAGAAAGAAAAAGAAAAAGGTAAAGTAATCCTTACATCTAAAACAAAGCAATCTCATCATCATTAAGTGTCGTGAACAGAAACACTCCTCAACCCCTTGTTTAGTGTAAATTCAGGCATTAATGAGAACACTTAAGACCCTACCAAGTACCTCTATGAAAGTACCACGACTTTCCAAGTAAAAGGAATCAAGAGAATAAAGATAAAAGAAAAGTATTTTCCCTATCACTTCCCCGTCTCTGCAGTCAGAGGAAAAAACTAGTCTGACCTGATCACACCCAGTGAATTATGACCAGGATTCAACTGTTCAAATATTAATTCATATTTGTGTGGTTCCACAGCATGAAACTATAATAAGTGATTGAACATACATGTTCACTGAATGAAATGACAATCTTAAATCTGCTGTCTTTTGATTTGCTAACAAAAAAGAGAACATGGGGTTGAACAAACTGAAACATAATTTAGTAAGCTGAAAACTGTAAATACATGCAAGTTGTTGTAGTGCTGCTGTATGTCAGGTTTTCTTACCTGTCCGATGTACACCTGGGAACCTCTAGTAGGGTGCCATCCTCTCTGAAGTAAAGGCCTGTGCTGGAGGGATTGGCAAAGGTGGAGATGAAACGCCCCAGAGACTGAAAGGCAGCTTGTCGCACCTGAAAGTGTGGCAGAGAGAAATCTCCTCAGTTTCATCATGACAACAGTTTAACACTCTTAAACTGGCAATAGACAACTATTTTGAAGCAAATACTGATTGCACGGTGTAATGGCTGTATAAAAATGAAACAATCGCACATTGATGATGGTGACTGTTTCCCTATAAACCTTGCTTTCACTATGCTATTCTATCTGCCACTGGGCTCAACTTTTCTTGCAAAAATTAAGACTGCATTGCGGCACAATGGAAGCTTATATGACAAAACAGGAAGAGGATCTCCCTGGCTGCTAACCCCAGGTAATGATGGAACTCTAGACTGCAAAAGAAAATGAACCTCACGAAAAGACCGAACAGTTTTGCATTCTTTCTACTAGATTAGTAAATAATAAAACCTTTGTACATATTAATACATTGGGTTGATTAACTGTGTTTTCACAGCACTGAGATCAGGTATTCTAGGTCAAATTGGGATTCTCGCTTTGGACAGTAACCAGGCCATTAGCAGTAGCCATGTTGGCAACCGTAAGAAAACATGCTAGGAGAAGTTGTTCCATTTCCTCTCAAATTATTATTATACATTATTATATACATTATTAATGTTTAAAAGATAAGGCATGCCACAATGTTGGTTAATCTATTTTTTTTTTTTTACCAGAAACATATAAGCACTTTGATTCAACAAAATTAAACCAGATTATTTAAATGTGAAAAGTGTTTTCAATCCCAAGTCTTATCTGAATGACCTGATTTAAATCAGTACTTGGCTGTTTGGCCAAAAGACAGCACTTACGGGGGCTCTCCATAACACTAAAGCTCATCCTCATTTGCTCAAGATCTTAACCTGAACAGGATTATTTAATTGAGGCCCCGTTTAAAGGGCTGGATACCATCCAAAATAGTACACAGACACGGACAGTGGAGCTGCAGTTCTCTTTATAGTGCAATGGGTGCCTGCATGCACAGACAAGTTCACACATGTTCCAGCACAAACTGTTTACGTGGTCATAGGCTTTCAGCTCCTTGTGGACCCTCATGGACCCTCATGGACATGGGTAGATGGCATAATGTTTGTCACATGGACCCACATAGATGCAGAGATTAGACTTTAGTCTGCAGACTCTTTCAGACATCAAACACTGACACTCTTAAACCTACGCTGATAATCTTTTTCGCACTCGATTTGAAACTTGTTTTGGAGCGAAGATTTTTGTTTTTTCTTTACAAAGAACTATAAACTAAATGAAGGTAAAGGACATGCTTTAAAATCAGGAACTAGAAGATGAATACAGTGGTGAGGGAAAAATACTTCTAGATTCTAGATCTACACCTGCACTATTTTCATCATAGTACAGAGGAAGTTACACAAAAATGTGCTTGTCATTTTTAAGCAAGCGTATGAATTACAGTGT
>CAEMYA010000009.1:2785978-2831179 GCA_903131615.1 Diplodus sargus
GTGCGTGTGTCTTACCCAGCGGGACTGGTCACTGATGAGGCTGATGAACAGGGGGGACAATTTTGCACGTCGCACCTCCGGAGAGGTAGAATTTGAGACCATCATGAAGCACTCGGCACAGGCTTTCCTGATGCCCCACAGACTGTCTGAGCACAGATCGAAGAACTTGGGCATCTATGTTAAAACAAAACCACATCATTAAGCAGCAATTACACCAGGGGTGCAAAGAAATTGACCTATGAATAGAAAAAAAACAAACAGAGGTCACATTACAGCACTCTAACTGCACTACAAATACACACAGCTGAGTTGATGTATTGTTTTAAGACTTCCCTCAGGAAATTCTTGAGGAACACCAACGTTAAATGTTCATGTTACATAATGAAGCCGTAAAAGTGGTTTTGAATTTTTCGGTCCTTGAAAAAGAAATCTTAAGATCCTCACCAGTAGTTTTTCTGTGGCTTCCTGACCCACAATGGAACAAAACTCTCCAAAATTGGCTGCACAGACCTGTGACACAAAAAACAAACATAATAATGAACAAGGCAAAGTTTACGTGCCAAATAGCAGTACATAACATTTATATTAAACCATTAAACTCCACAAGAGATTCAAGATTTACAAGCACTCAAAAAGATGCCAATTCAAATACAATGAAAAGGAAAATTCATAATTAAAATAACATTATTAATACATAAACTGTTCAAAGTTACTGATTCGACTCTTGATCCAGATTTCTGAAGGATCTTTACATTATCTCAGTCTAGTATGCTATGGTTGCTAAGCAACATGCTCCATGTGCATTTGTTTAAGTGTGATGTCTGGAGGATGGTTTGCATTTTGTTCTTACAGTATTTACATGACCACATGAATTCAGTTTCCATGTAAAAAGAAAAAGTCTGCCATAGAGAGCTTCATATGAAACGGCACACTAAACCTTGGTGGTTTTAAACAGTTAATGGATCATATTTATTTCAAGCTTTACATTAACTGTAAATTCAACTACAGCCCGACAATAGATATATTAGTTGGACAGATGTTATCAGTCGATATTTGCACATTTATGGGATTATTGCACACACAGAAAATGTGTTTATCAGCCAACACATCAATATCAGGATATTTTTTACTCGTGATAAACCTACATTCCTGTTCTAAGAATAACATTCAGCAATCATTTATTCATACAATAAACAGTACTGCCAGTAACATTTCTGTTACTCAGAACTCAGTAACTACAAGCAAGTCTTGAGTTAATTAAATTAGTTTGGATACTGTTATTCTGATTGCTGCTCATTGTATGAAATACAAATTTTCATTGTTTGTTTTGGTCCAAAGCAGCAATTCACGAACTTCAAACTTAAGCTTCAGAGAAAAGGGGGATTACACAAAGGACAAAACAAAGTCTAACAAACACATAAGAGCTCAAAAAAACATTTACAATGTTTGACCACCTAAATACCCTTCTCCAACTGGCACCAGATACAGCCCAAGAATTAACATTCCCCACAGAAAAACAACAGCGTGAACTTGGCTCAGGTGATGCGCAAAACAGAATTAAGCCTGATGCACAGTGTTATTGAATTTATCCTGAGGGAAAGCAGTTAAAGTCCAGCATAAATAACTCTTTACCCAGCTGTGAATGCAGCCAGAAACTGAACATCTAGTAGGTCATAATGACCTTCTGTGACCTAAAGTATCTCGACCTTGGAGGAGATGACAATGGTTTGGAGGTCGTTACCTTGCGAACTTGGAAGAGCCTGGCATCGCTGCACAGGTCACAGAAGCGAGGCAGTAATAGATGCTCCACTGTGTCTTTGCTCAACATGGTGACAACCTTACACATGATCTGTCAGAGGAGACACATGGAGAGGTTTAAGAGGAGCAGCTCATGTATGTTTCAGGATGCAGAATTTCATTAAGTGATACAATATAGATACAATACAATATAAATATTAACATCATTAAACTTTGACATTGGAGATTACAATTTATGAACAATTATTTCAATAAATGTAACTTTTTTTTTTAGAAGTTCACCAGTTAATTAACACATGATGAATAATGCCTCATTAAATCTGACACCACAGTCTTTGCCAGCATCAATCACGTTCGATCAGAGTAGAGGCCAATTTTTATTTTGGAAAAAATAGGTGACTCAATCAGATAAGCCACAGTAAGAAATAAAAGAAACCAACTTCCCTTCACTGCCTGCATTGTTCTTGTATTGATTTAAAAACCGACCAAACTATCGTACTAGGTAGTTTCTCTACTACCATGTGATTTTCAGCTCAAAAACTATTTTTATTACATTTTTTGCTCGGAAAAATATATAAGACAGGTTTCTTACAGCAACTGCTTCAATTTTGTAGTCATCGTCGCTGCTTGGTTCTGTGAGTTCAAGCAGAACTGGACAAACTTTGGTCTCCATATCAGCTTTAGAGATGAGGCCCTGCTCCAACAGAACAAGCAGCGCTGCCTGGCTCGTCTTCCGCACCTGGAAAAGACAGTGAAAGTTAAAAAAACGTTTTGGTGTCAATGAATCTGTCCAGTGCAATTATTTTTCCCACATCTCTCATTTCCTAAAAAACTGAGAAAAAGAGCTCCGAGAAGATGAACACCAAACAAAAAAGTACTGCATGGCCATCTCGACCAATAGTGATTTGAAACCTACCTGGTTATTTGGATCAGTTAGATATCGTACTACAATGGGCACCAAGTATCTTGAGAAAGCTGCTGGGAAGTTGGGCCGACTCTCGTGTAAGAACATGGCAATGTTGGGCACCTGCTCCATCAGCTCAGCTCGCACTGTTGGCTCTGAGAACAAAGAAAGTATAATTCTAATGTAAAAATATGTTACGTGCTTACAACCATATAAAGACTAAATCCTGGAAGAGCTGAAATGTGTTTAAAAGAAGACATCTTTTTAAGAAAGAGAGAAAGAAACCACACTCAGAAAGCGCAGAATGAGCTGTAGATTAGACAGCTGAATAGATGAAAAGGAAAATGCATCTACCTCCATCTTCTGACATTCTTGCAACCGTCTCCATGACACTGATAAAGTCATTTTCATTGTCACTGAACTCTCGAAGCACATCAAGCAGGCCACGAGCCACGATCTGCCTAGAAAGCAACAGGAGCGTCACGTTAGTGGACTGCCTGCCAATACCTACAGATGCTGAATGCACACAGCGTAACACGCAGCACTGACAGAGCTGTCAAGCACATTACACACACATGGACTTGGAAATGACAGGAGGTCTTGAACCCTGCAAAGCTGAGCATTAAAAGAATGAAGAGGGGAACTTAACAGGTTTGAAGGTGCGATAACAGAGCAGTCTTGCATGTTTGCAGAGTCACTGTGTTACAACTAGTCTTAAAGCACATCTGAAGGACTTTAAAATGCATTGGCAGGCTTTTGTTTACTATGAAGAAGAGTCCCACATCAAAACAACACATCATATGTCTCACAAGAAAGTACAAAATACGTTTGCAGTTGGGAACACTACATCTAAACTAGCATTGTCAGCCTAATGCCGTGTTCAGACAGACACCATCCACACATGGCTCAACATTAAGTCTTTTGGCATTCCTGCACTCTCGAGTTAAAGCAGGTATGTGATTAGTAGATACTCAGGAATGAAGACAGGCGTCCAGATGACTAACAAAAAACAGACCTAGAGATGACTTTAGATCGGACAACTCAGTATTTTAAACTTGCATCTGAATTCTAGATTCTGCTGTGGGGTTTAAAAATCACTATTCAGCATAATCCTATCAAAGGAATATGAGGTAAGGAACATCAAATTACAGTGAGTCATTGTCCAAAAAGATGCCTTTTCAAATTTGAGCTTTTGTTATACAGTGCAAAAAACAAAATATGTGTTTTGTTTACATAGCACAAAAAACACCCAAATGACCAAAAAGAATTAACTTGATTTGGTATGACGGCTAAATTATCACTGGACCGTTTAAGTTTAACTCCTTAAAAAGTAGTTCATGCAAATATGTGGCTACATCTTCTCATCACTTTTATATGAAAAGAAATGACACCTCCCTGTCGTTCACCAGATGTTTCCTAGGTAAGTTCAACTATGCTGCAGATGCTTCCTTGTTGCTAAGACCCTCTGGTAGTGTTATAGTGCTCTCAACACAAATAGACATGAGAACATGTTGTTATGCTTGAATAGACATATATACACACACATCGGTTTAATGTATACGGAAGGCCACAATGCAGGAAATAGTTTTTGCTTTGTAATCTGTCACTACACATTTGTGACTTTTACAATTTAGGTTAAAGATGCTTTTACTTCCCAACGCCGCTGCAGCAGCAATATTTTGAATCAATTTATCTCTTATATTAGCACCGCACAACATATTGTTTCAGCATATATGGCGTAATGTGCACATATACAATAGTCACATAGACAGATGTGCAATGTCAAGTAAGGCAAACTGACTCAAACATGCCATGCTACAACTTTTTCGCAGCTTAATTCAAAAGGAAAACTCACAAGGTTCTCAATTTCCATGGCTGATATATAAGTGAACTCTGTCAAACTTTAGGTCGGCGATGGGAGGAGCGCATAATTGTTTTTAAGACACACCTTTAAGCAGGTAGCCCAGTTGTGATGGAAATGCAAAATTAACCCAAGCTGCGCCAAGTCAAACCGGGCAAGCAGATGTAAAGGAAAAATGCCATAACAGGCCAAGCTTAAATGCCGCCAAAAACAACCGTGTTTACGTCACACTACATAGTTTGACAATGAAACCTCACAACCCATGAACTACTCATGAACATCCCATTGTCTGTGTAATAAAAAACATTTTCTCTTCTTTTTCAGAGCATTGTGTTAGCAGCCTGACCACAGGACTCCACTTACCTGTTGAAGACATTTTCACTGAAGGCATACTTCTCTAGCCTCCCAAGAGGAGTCAGGTTGTCTTGTCCTGCATCGAGGAAGGCTGTGATGCGGATGCCGTCGCACTCTGAACCATAGTCATCGAATCCAACTGCGGAATGGAAATAAAAGTAATTTTATAGTCTCACAACCTTTGGAACCATCTCTGAAACACACAGCTGATGCCTACAAAAACAAAACATTTTAACGAGGACTGACAGATGCACCACAGTAGTCACAGTGCCATGTTGAATATACTGAGTCAGACCAAATGTCAAGAATTAGAACTTTGAATGTGTGAATACAGCAGAAAGGCTCATGTCAAACTGAATGTTCCATTTAATGTTCCAGCCATAAATACTCATTGGCTGTGCAGTTGGATATAAACAGTGTTTCATCACTCTAGCTAATGCGGACAACAGGGGCTGTTGGTCTATATAACAGCTAATAATAGCGTCGCGTAAAACCTTGACATACTGTTGACAGCTTTAAATTTCACATGGGTGAAAGGGGTTGCCACATAAATATGACACTTCTATGAACCCCCCAGCTGGAGGGAAGGAAAACAAAGTTACACCTATACAGTGTTTATAAACCACAAATTGAGTATTTGTTTAAATGTTTAAAAACAAGGGTACTCACAGTCGTCCAAATCGTCATGGCCATCTTCAAAGTATAAAGATAGACCTGCAAGGTAAAGGCAATTAGAGGGGGAAATCCTTGGTGGGAAACATGTCATCAACATACCATCACTGTATACACCACTCCCCCTACAAAATCAAAGGAACGCTGGGTTAACTGGTTCACAGGCAGACAAGTACCAAGAGGGAACAAAGGGACATTAAATCACTGTGTGATCTCGCTCAATAATCACTCTGCAAAACTGAAACTTGGTCCATTGACATGAGAACATCAGAGTAGTGACATGTAAGAGGAAGAGATAGAAGCAAACCAGCAAATATAAAACGTGCTATTTTCCCTGATCCCACACTTATTTGTCTTATTTGATCTGCTTTACAATTACAAGTGATTTCTCTGTTCAATAAGGTGGTGATAATCAAAGAGTCGTGTGCAAATCAGTGATCTTGGCGCTGAACTCCACAGCATTAATATGATTGAATGCTTATCAAGTCATTGATCATTTTAATGTATGTATGAACACCTTAAATTTCCACGATGGTGGTATTCACTTGAAGAAAACCTGCAATAAGTCGAAATATTGGTCATAAAAACTGATGGAAGCACTGGTTTCAGTTCGGAGGTAGCCTATCCATGCATCTTCTCTATGCTTTTTGCAGACATAATATACTTTATTCCCTCAGGTGCAATTAACACTTTTAATTTAATTTCCCTAACTTTCTTGAAGCTATTTAGGTCACAATACTCTTTGAGGCATTTATCTATGTTTGGTGTACATACAGTACAATTGTATCCCTTTAACTTGGAGTTGTTGTTTTTTGAATATAATCTAAGCTCATAAGGTATACAGTGCTATACTTTCCCTTTTTAAGTTTCGTATCTATACTAAGCATCTGTGCTTGCATTTCTGCAACTGAGACACTTCAATTCACCTACAATTAAGTAGGTCATATCTACGTCCAAGAACAATTTGTTTCCTCTTATTTCCGATCATTACCAATCAGCCAGGGATATAGGGCAATAAACCAGGGCAGGGTAGTCAAAAGAAAAGCCCTGAAAGAGGTCCAAGAAGGAGCAGCATGTGCTGAGACGGCTAATGCCAGTGTTTACAGCTGGGCAGGCAAGAGAATGTGCTCAAATATAAAAACAACTCCAGCCTCTAAAAGACACATTAAACGCGGTGTTTAGTGCGTGGAGTAAATAACGGTACAACTGGTTAAACAACAGCCCCAAAAGCATGTGGGCAAAGAACAACATCTCCCCTTTGTTATGGTATAAAGGAGGATTTGGTCAGCTTATGGCTGAAAATGACTTTAGCGAATCGGCTAACGTTAGCTAGGTCAACTCGCTAGCCTCTGCTATGACAACACTTCGATAATAAACGCGGCTTTAAACGTGCGATGTGGTCAAACTACAGAAGAGAGTGGTGAGTTAGAAACCCATCTACACGTACGGAGTAGTTATACGCTTAAATTCAGCCCCCAAAGTCACACATTTCGATACCCCTGAGCAGTGGCTTTCGTAAGCTAGCTTGCTTGCTAGTAGTGCTAAGTTTGCTAACATGGCTTGTCCAGCCCTTTCGCTTGACTTCACTTCGCCTGGGAATACAATAAATGTAGCACAATGGGATCCGCTATATTATGTATTAGGAAACGCCACGACGCCGCTTTATAAGCGCAAACCCAGCGTCAAAGCACAAGAGGAAACACTGTTTTAAAAGTGCCATTACCTGCCATCTTGAGTATCGGCTCGGCTCTGCGGGCTGCCGTCCCGTGTGGGCTGTCACCACCGCACAGCTGTCACTCAAACAACGCAGCAAACTACTTCCTGAAAGTACTTCCTGATGCCAGTAATCACCGGTAGAGATTTTAAACAACTGGCTCAAACCGATGACCGTCTCCCAGCTTGGCTAGAACTCGACATAACTGCGCATAAATACAGCCTGTGGGCTTTGTGTACCTCCAAACAAAAAAGAGCCGAAAACAGTCACGTGACCGCTCGCCGTAGTTCAAGATGGAGACTGAGCGACTCGGTAGCTTCACGGTTAGCTAGCTAGCTGTTTACAATAACCACAATATGGCAAATGCGACGGACTACCGGGCGTTTTAACGCTAACAGCAAGAGTTGTAACCCGACCTGAGATGCGTATTTGGCAGCTGTGGACCACGGTGATGTAAAAGTCGTTTGTAAACACAAGACCACCTGAAGAATATTCAAGATAAAGAGGCAGCCAGAGGAGGAAACTGTCAATGATCATCACCACAAACTCATTTTGAAAGAGAGAGAGAGTGAGAGAGAGGGGATCGATATGGCGCTGAGAGAGTTAAAAGTTTGTCTCCTGGGGGTAAGTCATCGTTGACGTCTATCTGGACATGTATGTTTGTTAGCTGAGCCACACCAACCCTCCATCATGACCACAGCATACTGATGCACAGATGTGTTGACATGAGTTAAATGTGTTGATAACCTGTGATCAGGTTGGTGACAACACATGCATGCTGTCTCAAATACACCTGCTGTCATTATTGAACTTGGAGAACACATTTCTGCATGTCTAAACTCAGTATAACAATAGTTTATGTGTTTTTGTCTAGCAGCATCCTGTGAGCATAATCCTGAAGTTACATCCTCTTTATCATCTGCTAATAAGATCAATCGTTTCGCTGATCAGTACAAAATGAATCCGCAACAATACTGATAATCGATTAACTGTCAAAATGCTAAACATTTCCTTGTTCCAGGTGTTCAAATCTTAGGATTTGAGGATTTGTATCATCTAAGGCATTAAAAGTTGTCATCTGAGGTCACTGGCATTGTGTACTGGGCAGTTTTCTCTATTTCTGACATTTTACAAACTAAAACTATTCATCAGACATTTCAGAGATTGGAAAAAATTACATATCTCAATCCCAATAACCATCAAAATATTCTTAAAACTTTTAAATGAAAGCTAAAATCACACTAAAACATACTGAAATCCCTTTAACCACACATTTTTGTGTGTAAAAACAATCAAATAATCTTAAATAAGTAATCAGAAATCGTAATAAAGGATGAATTGTATTGATATGATGATATTTACACACATCCCATTTAACTTGTTTCCGTGGGGGGGGGTAAAATGTACAAGCCATGATGACAGGCTTAGGAAATTTAAAATAAATCAGAAGACGTGAAGATAGTCACTCGATTCACGATTATCCCAATAATGAAGTTTCACCACAGTTAACTTATGGTGAGGTTTTAATATTTTACGATCTGCAACAACATCTTTTACGATCCCATCCCCAGTTTCAGCCCCAATCCTTATGTAACATTCCCAAATAAAATGACTGCAGTCACTATTTTCATGAATTCGTCACAGGAACAATATCCATCCGTGTCTAGACTGCTTATAAAAACAGCAATAGCTATAATTTTTCCCGACCAATGTCTCACCGATACATCCCTGCAGAATCGTTCTCACTTCCTCATCTACTAATACATTAAAAATACATGTAGACTCTTTTTCTGTCACGTTTAAACGATCACAAAGTAACAGGCACAAACAGGAAGGAAGATGATGCCACAGCACAGCAGTAGTGTCTGGGCGTGTCGCCAGAGAGGGTGTTTTTTTAGTTTAGTGTTTATACTTCTAGGAATTGTTTCTGGCCGTGTTTAAAAAGCATCCTCTTTATTTTGTCTCTGCAGGACACTGGTGTTGGGAAGTCGAGTATTGTTTGGAGATTTGTGGAGGACAGCTTTGACCCAAACATCAACCCAACAATTGGGTAAGTCCCCGCTGTCGCCCACAGTAGCAGATGTGTTTATTACCTGTTTCAGTGGTTTGTGTTTAGGGTTGTTTTAGGACATCCTCATGTAGTCAAGCAGCTTCTGTCAGTCACTTTACGAGTTCATTAATACCAAGTAGAATTTGTTTTTAAATTCAGTGACAATTTGGATAGTTAATTAATACTACATGTTCTCTGGTTCCAGCTTCTCACATGTGACAATAAACTGAATATCTTTGGGATTTGGACTGTTAATTCTGCAAAACAAAGCAATTTCAATACATCATGTTGGGCTTTGGGAAACTGTGATGGCCTGTTTCTTTTACTGTGACTGTAGTCTGACACAGATTTAATTACAAATTGAGATAAAAATATTTGTATCTTAACATAATTCAAGATTATTTTATATGTTTTTGAACCATTTAAAGAATTTTAAACCATATTTAGATGATATTTGGGACAATATCTTGATTTGAAATGATTTTAGCCAGGATATCGTCCCATAGCTACATCAATCAATGAACTGATTAATTCAGACAATAATTGACAGGTTAGTCAGAATAACAGTTAGCTATCATTTCATTAACGTATTAATTGGGGGCTGTTAACACAAATAAACACATTTAAGACAATACTTTGTGACTTGTGAGAGGAATCTGTCATCATGTTCGACATTTTATAGACAATGTGATCAGTATTAGATTACGGTCAGTTCTAGAGCCTGATCAATACATATCAGTATTGCCAATATTATTAACCAATGTTAGTTTATCCCAGATAGATCTGTGCCAGTATGTCGACCAATGAAAAAAGAAGAAAAATAAATTGCAATACAGAAATGCCAGACATGTCTGAAGTAAATCACAAACAGCTTTGCTATCACACTGAAAAATGTATTTCTCAACGGTGATTTATCTGCACATTATTGGCAGGTGTATACAAAGTCTGAATCCTTTTCAAAATCTAAACCAGATGTTGATATTGCCTCAACAATATAGTATTGTTCAGAATCTAACTGATACGATTTAATTATGTCTTTTTAAATGTTTTACACTTGGGACATTATTGTCGACTGAAAATGGCAATGTGAGAAATCTTAAAACTTCTGATGATTTAAATGAACATGGGTGTTTTTTTCACTGTATGAGTTGAGTTAAAAACGGTAATCTTTAGCTCAGTTCTATTATTTGTCTATATTTTGTGTAAAATTTTGTAAAATTTTAAAACATTTTGTATTGTAACTTAGTTTATTAATCATGCAACCCTTTCTCTTCACCAGGGCATCCTTCATGACTAAGACAGTGCAATACCAAAACGAGCTGCACAAGTTCCTGATCTGGGACACGGCAGGACAGGAGCGGGTCAGTAATATCCGCTGAGGGTTTGGCCTCGCCTTTTATCTTTTTTGGATCGATTCATGTGTGTTTTGGCTTTGTGCGGACAAACTGCAACGGTACAGCTCATCAGTTTGACTTTGCGTATTCAAAACTCATCTAAATCTTCCCATGTGGCCATTGAGCTCCCTCCCCACACGTGCATGTACCACTCCCTGAATGAGCCCGGGGTGAAAGTGAAGGGTGCAGTTATTCCTTTCTCCTGATAGGGGGCAATATTGACCTTCTCTAGGTAGAGTTCTACCTCCCTCACAATAACCTCCTTATTTTAGTGCTCTTGTTTCAAGACTCCCCTTTTCCATAGTTTAAATGAAGTGTGCGGTGTAACAGATTTACATTCTTTAGATCTGTGAGTGGCGTCTGTTTAGTTTGGTAGAAACACCAGCACGTCCGTCACGATTTGTCCCTTCGGTCACCTCTAATCTTTGTCCTACCTCCTCCTTCCTCATTGCATTCATACATTTCGAGACACAGATAAAGGAGTGTCATTGCTTTCCTTTTGTGGTATTTCCTGTTGCATGCATGTCTGAAATGTTTTGTTTGTTGATATCTATCACGTCCTGATGCCGCTTCTTATGCAATCCACACCCCTGTGTGTCCAGAGAGACGACTTGCATTCCTAAACACCCACACAAAGTTTAAGACTGAAACTAATACAGATGATGTGTGCGAAAAGAAACCAGACTCAGTTTTTGCATTCAAGCCTTGTAGCGTAAGGAACTGCTTTCTCTTTTGACTCACACCCTGCATCCAGCATTTCTCTGCATTAGCTTTCCACTTCGCTTCCCCTTTTCTACCCTTCTCTTTTCCACGAGCACAATCCCCTGTTGTCGGAGCGTCTGATCCCCGCTGCTGTCCTCTCCAGAGAGGTGAGATAAGATGCTGCCGGTCTTTTATCCTCCTCACCCTCGGGGGGGGCCTTGGCTTCTTCACTGCCCCGAGGGGACATCAATGCAGCCCCGTTTAAGATAAGATTGAGAGGATGAAACCCAAGCTCTCTCAGCCCACCGGCGTGTGCTGCTACTGTGTCTTATCTAAGAGTCGCTGCAACTCAACGTATCCTCTTTTTTCTTCCCCCCTTTGTGTTTTCTTCTGTGGGATATTTCTTTTCATTTCTTCTCTTGGCAACATTCTATTTTTCTTTGGTATTCTTTTCCATTTTCTCCACCTCTTCACATCCCACAAATCCACGTTTTCACTCCCATGTGGTCTCTCGCTTTCCCAAGAGGTTCACATATTTGCAAGGAAAAAGTAACAACATTCCTCTGGTAGGTTTTGAATGTGTCTGTGTTTTCATACAAAGCTGCTGTGGTATTTTGAAGCCCTTTCATGGCTTGTTTTCTAACTTCTGCGGGGCTTTGGCCGCTCAGAATCTGTCGAGTTGAGAGAGGGGAACACAAAGCCCGCCAATGCACATGGAAGGAGCGAGTAGAGTGAAAAGGAAAGCTGTGTGATTTCCACAATCCATATCTCGGGACCAGATGAGGCCTTACATCTGAGCCCGGCTGTCAACAGCCCATTGAGGCCTCCCCGTTTGACTGTTCCCTCTCAAAACAAGCAAGAGGAACCCTGCATCCAAAAGGAAAAGGAGGGTTCCTTTCATTATGCACCTAGCTTGTGGTTTCAGCAATTAATCTGCACTCGCAGGGCATCACTGGGGCTGTTTTCTGGGCTGCTGTGTGGCCAGACGTCTGGCCTCGCTGTGATTACTCTTTGGGTTAAGGCACAGATAGACCACACAGGACTGGTGGTGGTGCGGCCGAACACTAGCCAATGAAACAGACAGCACTCTCCTCAGTGCCTCTGCCAAATATCCCAAGTTGGATTCCCGTTGGCGGACTTGGGGCCAGTAACAACTATAATTATGTGGAATGTGTGCTTTCCTGAGGTAACAGTGTCACTCCAAGATGGATAGTTTATTCCATCATATTGTAAAGGAAAATAAAATTGGCGGGAAGGCAGGGTCATTCCAAGTGAAGGTCGTTTTCAGACACGGGTTGTTTCTTTTAAAATAAATATCATTAGTTAATACGTGACACATGGTTTCATGAGACTGTTAAAAGGCCCGGTCCAGTGTGAACTGCAAGAGGGCATAAAAGGAGGCAGAGGTTTGAAGAGGGAAAATAACCGTTTTTCACTTTCATATCCTGAGATTTACTGTAGGTTTGTTTTCCAAACAAGAGGCTACTGCTCACATTTCAACTGAACTGAGATCAAGAACTAATAGTTTGTTGAGTTAAACTGATTTATAATCCATTTTTATGTTGAGGTGCTTTCAGTTGCAGTCGGATGTGATGAACAGCCAGCCAGGTGTAAGTTTTACTAGGGATCTGCAAAATTTTTTAACAAGTTGATTTAATTTGCTCCTGGAAAAAAATAGTTGGTTAAACGTATTATTATTATTATTATTATTAAGTGTCGTATCTTCTTTGTCAGTTTTGCAGTAAAAAAAATTATGAGCATTCATTACTAATCTTAATAATGTCGATAAGCTTTTGCATCTAAAACGTAATGTACACAGTATTTTTCAGACAATGTTCAACCCAGAGTTTAAATTATGCTCAGTTGAACTCAAAGGTTGTTTTGTTTTACTCTTGGATTAGTCAAAGTTGAAACTTACGTTTTAAATGGGAAATTAGTTGGGAGGGACATTCATATATTTTTGCATATTAGTTTAAAGTATTAGAAGTGGTTTCCTGTAGAAGCTTTGCAAATATTTGGTCACAAGCCTCAATATTGGAGAAGTAAAATCAAAAAGAAAACCTGATGGTGGCGTTAAGGAGAACATAATTATCAGAACCAAATTAAAAGATAGATATGCAAGATATGCAATTAAGAACAGATCAAAGCTTTAAATACAAATGTGTCCTGAACAATTTAAAAATAGGAATGAAAGCATGCCTTGGTAGCGATTCACATAAAAGCCTGTTTTGTAAAAGAGATTTGAAAGATGAAACTGATTTTCCTATTCTGATTTCCTCACACAGACTATATGTTACACATTTCTTGGCATTCCAACACAATAGCTACTGAGATGTTTCAGTAATGCCACTAACATGGCTGAAAACAATGTGTTTTTAAAATAGCAGCATTATGACGGCAGGCTAATTGTTGGAGGGCCGGCTTCAGTGAGCATTGGAAAGTATTTTACCAGAAAAATACCAGAGCCTGGCAAAAAGAAGAACCCCCCCACCCCGGGCTCCCAGTCAGCTCTCTGGGATTTAGAAATGCACATGTTGTTTTGATTAAGCAGGACTCTGAGATCTGTTGGGTGAAGATCAAATGTATAGTCTTCCATAAATATCAAAACGCTAACATCCTTTGACACATTCTGCTCATCTTTCTCTTAATGGCTACCACATGTGTGAAGTACTGGTGGAAAGACTTGCCATACTTCTATTTTAGATAAAGCCACTTGGCGTGTAGGCTCGTAACACTGGGCCTTTGGTTTAGTAATATGTTGTTTTTTTTGTTGCTCATTTTAAACTCTGTCTGTTTGTTACAGTCTGTATTATTGAGCCTAATGAAGCTCACAGTGATATAACCACTGTGTGCCTGTGTAACAGATTAGCTTTAGTCCATGTAAAGCCGAGACACTGTTTCTTGATCTTTATTTGGTGTGAAAATGCATAACTGTACAATTATACAGCAATGATATTTTTAGTGGTCTTTTCATCTCCAAATATGAGAAATTGGAGGGAAATCAAGGTAAACATTCATCAAAGATGAGCCGGGATTTATCGTCTCTAAAGAAGACCGTTCAAATTCTTGGCCTTTACTTTGATCATCATGCTCTATTTCGCAGGGTTTCAGAGCTGTATGCGGACTTAATGATGCCAATATATCATACACTCTAGTTTAGGCTGAGGTGAAGGTCGTTCCGAGGCCTCCTCCCTGTGCAACAGCGTCCTCATTGCTTACCTTCTCTGTCTTCCCACAGTTTCGTGCTCTAGCACCAATGTACTACAGAGGTTCAGCTGCGGCCATCATCGTTTATGACATCACTAAAGAGGTATTTACTTTTTCTCCTAATCTAACTCGTGGCTATAAAGGAAATGAGCGTATCACACAAAATGTGGCTCTTATCCTTTTAAACTTTCATGGAAGATATGAGTTTGTCTGCTGTATAGCATGTCCTTACCCCTCATCATCAGGAATCCTTCCAAACGCTGAAGAACTGGGTGAAGGAGCTACGCCAGCACGGTCCTCCGAACATCGTGGTCGCCATTGCTGGCAACAAATGTGACCTGTCAGACGCCAGGTGAAACTGAGTTAGAGATAAAAACTGCATGTGTGTCATGAACAATGCTGATGTTGATAATGGGATTTCAGATGTCTGGTGCAGATGGATAGAAAAAGTTCTTGTAAGGTAATATTATGACCTTTTAGCATCAGAATGATATTTGATGTTTGGCTTGGAACAATAATTGTAATTTATTGTGTGAGGAGCTTAAAGTGCATTCAGCCCGGTGAGGAGGAATATTGGCTCCCACACTGATTACATTTCTAGCAGCAAAGCTGTGGATTAAATAGTCTTTCATATTGACATAGCTGAGGAGTAGCTAAAGATATATTGTTGTTATTCTGTACAAAATTGAAAAATCTCCCAGACTCGGATACACTTACACTTTCGGTAACAAAATCGTCCATACGTTTGCGAAACCTTCCCTTGTAATAGCTTCAGAGCTGTGTTTGATAGTTATCAGTTAATGCGTGAAATTGTAGACTGTTTGCATATTGCGACATCGTAATAATTTTGACATACCTCTTGTATTTACAGGGAAGTGCCAGAGAAGGATGCCAAGGACTACGCTGACTCCATCCATGCCATCTTTGTAGAAACCAGTGCCAAGAATGCCATTAACATCAATGAGGTGTTTATAGAGATAAGTGAGTGTTTTCTTGAGCATTCATTGCCATTCGCCTTTACACCCTCAGGTCCCCATTAAGACGTGGCAAATTAAGCTTTGCGCAGCATTAAGATAATAATCTCGTCTCCCTTTGTGCTTAAAAGCAAAAACAAAAAAAAGGTCTGTTAGAGGAACAGTTTCCAAATATTTCCAGAGTGTTATTAGTCTCTGTGTTTGGATGAAACCTCGGACAGCGACGGGCTCGTTCAGAATAAGTTGAAGATAATGTCTGTGGGAGTAGAGCAGAATCCACTTAATCAGGTCGTCTTGACACTTAAGTTTGAGATAAATTTGCAGAGAGGAAGCAGCTGATTCAGTTCTAAATGGCAACCGATAGGCCAGAGATAAAGAGAGATCTACTCACTAGCTGTGTGTATGTGGCGTGTTCATACAGGCACACAGACGAAGCGTGCACACGTCTTTTTCATTAACTAAAAACTTGAATCACAGCCAACGCTGGATGTATTGTATCATTTTATCATGTTAGTAGGCCACAGGTGGTTTTCCACAGTGTGTACAGTAATATATCCTTGTAGTGTATTCTAATCTTAAAAGTAGTTTTGCAGGTATTACACAAGGAGTCAACATACTTTACTGTAATAAAAATGTAACTTTAAAGTCTACGTGTTAATTGAAGCTCACAAAATGTTTGTCATAATCATATGACTTGTGTCTTTCACTGTTCTGTCGCTGTCAGAGGTAATGAAATGAAAGCTGACGTCTGGTAACCTGTGTGTGTCTTTTCAAGGTAAGCGCATCCCCGTTGTAGACGCAGCGGGAGCGACTTCAGGAAAAGGTTTCAAGCTGGGACGGCAGGCCTCAGAGTCTCGCAGGACGTGCTGCTGATGATGCCGGTGACTGTCCCCACATGACCCGTGACCTGACCTTTGCTCACCCTCTGTGTTCCCGGCCTGCTTCAGCGTACAGACACCACAGAAAAACACCACAGAAAAACACCACTCTATCAGTGATACCGGGCCGCAGCGTTTCAGAACTGACGGCATTAGCAAATCGTTTTCTACAACAGCGAAACATCATATCGTCTTAGAATTGCTGACAGGAGTAATACTTCAAGTTTACTGAGCTTTGACAGAAACGCCTGCATGAATACATTGATGTGTAAGTGAAGAACCCCTATTCATGTCATTTGCTTGCTTCTATTATGGACATCAACCTCTGTTTGGTGTATTATAGCCAGAGGTTCATCAGAGGAACTGGACAGCTACAGATTCATGGATTCAGAAGTCGTTTGTACACAAATCTATTATCTTTCAACCAAAACATGGACTGAAAATGGGTAAATCTCACCACATTTATTTTGATATCACTTAAGTTATTGCCTTTTTGTTTGTTCTGGGAGATCTCCCCTCAAACATTATCAACTTTATATGAAGGATCCATTTACACTGTCAATGTGTGTAATCACGTATTTATCATAAGATTTTCATGAAGGAAACGATGGTAGTCATTGGCATCAAACGCTCGTTCTCTTCATTTTCAGTTTCTGCTTTTCGGAAGGATATTTAGAAAGTCGGTGATTCACAGTCTAGCCAGAAGGACTGCGCTCGCTAAATTTACATGTTATTGTGTGATTGCTGTTTTCATCAAGATGTTTTTTTGAGGCAAGACACCCAGTGGGTGTTTTGATGTTAATTGCAATCACACGGTAAAACATGCAGAAATGAAAGGTGTGTGGGAGCCGACTTCCTTTTACATCAAAGGAGTATTTGGACATTTTAGGAAATGTGCTTATTCGTGTTCTTGCCGAGGTCAAGACGAGGATAGCGATACCATTAGAACTGGCAGCCGGTTAGATTTCACTAATTAACATTAATTAATGTCTTTGCTGTTTTGCGAGAAAAAAAAAGAAGAAAATTCAGTTATTATATACTAACGTTTTTCAGTCTACATGACATTTCTGGAGCCTCACAGCAAAAACAGATTTGCAGCATTCTCCTAAAAAAAACTGAAGTAAATGGGGACTTTTGTTTTCACATAAAATGGCTCGATACAGCTCTAGAGGCCCCATGATCCAAACGTGATTTGAAAAGACGTTATTCACATGCTTGTTGCGCGGTCAGCCTCATGCACCTCCTTGCATGAATGCTGCAACACTGTTTTGCTGTGAAGTTCCAGAAATGTTTTGTGGACTTTTTAAAACTTCACCTGACTTTCTATCGACATGGGAGTCGATAGATTATGACAGAATCTTCATTTATGGTCGACCTTGGGTGAAAGTACACAGTATATCCCAAAGCACACTATTCCTTTAATTCACAAGCTGGTTTGTTGGGATATTTTAAACATTGCTCACACTTGAGAGTGATAAAAAACTGTTGTAAAACCTCGTCTCTATGATGAGAACTGTACAGTCCACATCTCCCAATGATGGTGCCTTAATCGGGGCTGAAAATGCAGAGTCTACAAGTTCATCATAATATGGTAAAACTCCCAGCTGCTCCCATGTTCTACATCGTCCACTTGTAATTACTGAGAAAGTATTAACTGAATCCTGAATATGAAGTTGCATACAGTGCAACACGGTATACTGCGCAGTTGTCTCGCATTATTACTTTAACTTTTTAATTCTCTAATCTTCTGTACTGCTACTTTATGGAGGGGAGGCTGATATTTGTGAGGTCTTGCCAAATTCTTTAATTGTCCCATAAACATTTTTCCTCTTTCCTTTTCTTTCACATAATCAGCGCTGGCTCACACACACACACGCAATGTTGTTTTACTACCTGGCCTGCGATGAAAACAGCTAGCTCTGGAAACTCGACGTCGTTCAGAGTAAGCTCAGATTTTAGAGCAACGTCAAAGGTGCAGAGTCAGACGTGGCACTGTGTCGACATGCTGACCCCTTGATGAACCGCAGTCTCCATTCTGCTCTGAATTACTGTATGTGCTTTGCTCCAAGGTCTGCTTTCTGATTTTCCTTTCTCCCAACTTTTTTTTTTGCCTTAGTTCCTCTAAATTCCAGGCACTTGCTGTAGGTCCAGCTTTCAATTTGTTTTAAACAAATATGGCGCCGTATACCACAGCTTTTACTGTGCTCTGTCCTCCTTTGACGTTCATGAAAGTCCTCTGTGATCGCTGCTTTGCAGTGGTTTTATTTACCTCTTATATCAACCTAATTGGATTTTAGTAGCAGTTGACTCATGAGCCCCACAGACTTATTAATTCTGTGTAATTTCATGCTTGTCTGCATCTCTTGAGTCCTTTTAGCCCCCAAACTTCTTTGCAAACTTGCCAAAAAATACAGATGTGGGCTGAATTAGATGAATTCTGGCCGTGTGCTTTTTCTGTCACTTTATTTACCCTTAAGCATCAGAAATGTTATCTGTTTTTGATGAGCTGTGTGCTAAGCAGTGCTGCCTATTTCTTCAGGATGTTTCTTGAGAGTGCAATAAGTGTTAATATGACAAAGGTAAAAATGTGACCAAATCTGAGAAAGCAGTTACAGAGTGACAGTAGAGCGCGCGCTCAAAAAACGTACAAAACTGTGATCTCATTCCCCTTCGGTCTCCAACAGATGATGGTTCATATTGACCTCGTTTCGTGCTGATTTGATGACAGTTCTGCTCATGTGTATTTGATCAAATGAGCAGTCGGATAAGGTGAACCGAATCCAATAAAAACCAGAGTGGCATTATAGGCCAAAACTTGCGATGGATTCACGCTGCTCTCTAACTGTAGCTTGTATTAAACACGGCTTCAGCAATTATATCAAAAAGGGACACACTCTGGTACTCTGAAAAGCTGCACTTTTACCTTTTAGTATTATTTGGCCCTTGTTATTAACTAACACACTGTCTGCAGTCTGTTATTAACTCTGTGAAATGACATCCTTGTAGAGGCATCAGACGTCTTAATGTCCCTTCTTGATGTTATTTCACGTTTTGACCGTTTGCTCGGCTCTTATTGCAGCGAAGAACGTGGTGCCAAATAATGTCAACGCCATTTTACTACACCACGCATAATTAACCATTTTTTTATTGTCTGTGTAATATGGTGATTTAAAGTGCTATTCACATAAATGCTTAAAAATATTTGAAGTTTGATGATGACACACGTTTGTTTTTTTTCCCTCATTTGAAAACAGTTGGCATGGATAGAGTTTGTATGCCAGTTTTGCATTGAAAAATATCAATAGTCTTGGGCTGGCCCTGGGAATGTGATTAATCTATATTATGTATATTTTTCAGTGTAGATATATACCATCAAATTGCACACAAATCAATATCTATATTCTATTCCAAGCCAGTTGTGTGACCGCAATAGACTTGTACACCATTTGCAGTAATTCCATCAGCATTGTAGTTACCATATTTAGCTTTTTACTATGTTTCATATTGATTGTAACAAAATGCCTGAAAACACTTGTTTGCAGTGTATTTCCAAATGTGTATGAAGAAAAGGGAATTGTCAATTTGTTTACTAATAAAAGATTGACAAAAATATATTTTCCCCCCTGTGGTGTGTGTGTGTGTTTGAGAGAGAGGCGGAAAGAGTGAGTGTATAAATTCTCATGCAGCCTCTCTGTGTGAAGTTTCTCACTCCCTTGTGTCCCAGAGAAGACGTCTGCATTAATGTGCTCCTTGGGGATAAAGTGACAATGTTGTTAGCGATTGGTTGTGTTGTTCAGTTGGCAGTCTGCCGCCTGGCTATATATACAAATATGACACTTGAGATGCGTGTTTGACTGGCAGAGGTGTTTACACTGCACCCTGAATAGTGCTGAGAGAGCAGAACACTTATTCGACAACCTTTTCTATCCTGTACCGAACCTAAGTAGGTCCACGGCTAAAATTATCCAGTGGTAGAACAGTTTGTGAATGTTTGTTGTTCCAATTACAACTGTCCTTGCAAAGCATGTGTAACAACTATCTGATTAGTGGAAAACATGAACGAAATGACTAAGTGATCACACCTGTAATCGATAAAGGTGCACTATGTAAGAATTTTAGTTTTAAACTTTCAATAATTGATACGCCACCTGCAAACTATCTAACCTGCTATTATACGTCTTATTATACTGCTATGATAAGACATTAAGTTTAGTACCCAAAAGTTGCTAATAGATTTATTTTTGTTTAAGTTTTCTTTACAACTTTCAGTCCACTCGTCCCTCTCCTGCACACCTGGCTCCTGAAATAGATTCGCAAATTATTTTTTCTGTTTAGTTTCAAACATTAAAAAATTTAAAATCTAAATCAATCAACAGAATGTGTGGGAATATCAGTGTACCTCTATGCATTGGGCCTGAAATCCTCCTCCTGACAGTCCAAAGCTCCTGTGGTGCAACACTCCTCCACTGCTTCCAGCTTTCAGTGTAGACTGCTAGCTGCACGGCTGACTGAGCTAACAAGCTAACAGCTGCTACAGTTAGTAGCAATTTGTGGTTAAACTGGTGATATGCTGCCCCTATGTGTTTGGAGTTCAACTTCGAGAGATGGCCAATATTCTATTGCACCTTTAACAGCTCATATTTCTGAGGCATCAATATATTATTATTGGAGCATTACAGAAAATTGGAACCTGTATAAAGTGGGAGAAAACGAAGGCTAACTTGACACGTGAAAATTAAACTGATTTATGAAATTAATTAAAGGCACATCATAATACTGGTACAGTTCCAATTACTCAATTTGCCATCAAGCTGCTTTCTATCCAGGAAAACATGAGAGTGTTTCACAATGTCTCACTCTGCGCTGTTGCCATGCCTCCATCCTGTAAAACACAGGTGTGACTAATAACATTAATCATGAATGCATATCATATTTCAGATGCTCAGGTGTGCTCTCAGTGTGCATACTGGCTCATTGATCCACCTAATTGGAATGTAGCCATCATTACTGTTATTCCTTATGCCTGTGTTTGTTCTGCTATATTAACTCAAGATATCACGGTGAGATAATTCATAATGCACCAAAAAAACAAAACAAAAAACAGATTATAATAATCTTATATCTTTTGGATTAATAGGAAAACAAACTATAGTAACAAAGTATATGTAAGACAATTTTTAGGATTCACTTTATGTCATCTTCTAGGTGCCCAAAAAGTGTTTTTTTCCCATTAAAATAATATAAAGTGTTTAATTGAAACACAAAAAATATTTAAAAAATAAATACAAAAAAATCCAGCATTAGATTACATGTGGTATTTTAATAATATCTGGTTGTTAAATGGCTCTTATAGATTTACTTTTACTTTTGGGATGTGAAGAAAAACAACTGTGTGTAGTGAGATACATGTAGTTCCGGAATGTAACTAAATACATTTTCTTAAGTACTCTTCTAAAGTGTTAAATATCAGGGTGCTTGCAGGGTTAGGGTTAGGGGTTACTTGCTGTATATTTATGATCACCCCGTGACATTGTGGAGGCTAATATTGTACTTTTACTCCACTACATTTATTTGCTAACTTTAGTTACTGGTTACTTTGCAGATTGCATGTGGCATCAAAGGTAATGTTGCACATGTTAAAAATGATTTTATCACCAATCAGATGATTCCAGTGATCAGAAAAATGCTGAATGTCTGATCCGATAGGTACACATAGGTAGTCTTACTTTTCATATTCATGTAGCCTACTTTTTCTTTTTCTTTTTTTTGCCATAAAACAACTTTTGATCCTCAGGTACATTAAGGTAAGGGATCTTAACACCTGATAAATAATACACGGTTAGTTTACCTGTAGCCTACATAAAGCCCACCAGAAGTGTTCCAAAAACCTTTGCAGAATTCCCAGGTGTTACAAAGATGTTACATTGTAATAAAAACTATTCATATGTAAAGAAAGTGGCATCCCTATTAAATCATTAATCATCTAGAGTCAAGTCAGCAAGTTTGCACCCTTCATAATTATTTCACAACCAGGTAGTAGAGTAGTACACCTGCATGTTTTAGGCACCTCCTTTCACTTTAAGTTAGGAAAACTTGAGGCGGTAGCCCCACTATCCCTGGGTGCACCCTGGCATCACCTATCATCACCCTGTCACCCTCCCCGCTGGGTGGCTATGCAGAGGCAGTGACGTCACCAGGCTGCCTCTCAGTCCCTTCCTGCTGCATCACAACAGCCGTTAGTAGCTCGAGTAGCACCAGTGACCGGGGGGACAGGATATCCACAGCGAATTCATTGATAATACACCTCTATTGACGTTGCGACACTCAACAACATCCTAACACGGGGGTAGCCGACAGGAACTGGTTGCAGTGCGATAACCCCGCTCCAGCTGTTGGGATATGGCCAGGCCGGAACAGGTTCTGCTCTTGGAGCCTCAGCACGAACTGAAATTCCGAGGTAAGAGGGGAGGGCCCGGCTTGGACGGGAGGGGGGAGCTGCCTCTGCCTGCGGGGTTAGGAAGGGGGGGCAGGACAGTGTTGCGGTAACCACACCGGAGAGAAGCCGCTCTTCACATTTCGACAATATCGCCCTCGTATGAAGGCAATAAGAGTGCTCTGAAAGGACGGCAGGTCAACTGACAGCTCGGCAGCTAGCTAGCAAGCAAGCTAGCTGGGTAGCTAGCTGGATTAGCTTCCGACGGCTAGGCTAGCCAGGCCCTGTCACACATTTCTGCTGCAGCAAATGCTATTAGAAGCGGTTTACGAGTGCGAGGCACGGAGCGTATGTCCAGTGGGGAATAGCACTCGTAAAAAAAACATGTGACAACGTAATCGGCGTTTAAATTTACAACCTTTCATTTCACATAAGCTGCAACATCCTTAGCAGGTGTAGCTAGCTAACACCAGCACGCTCTCTGATTGGCTGTCTCGCTCTGTTGGCCAGCCAGCTGTCATTTAATAACGTGACAGCTCACAGGACCAAATAACTGGGCAGCTTCTGCTGCTCAATATGCCTTAACTGCGGCTCATCAACATGCCCACCATCCTTACCGTTTGGGCTTTGCAGTCGCTCAGAGACATCTCAGTAAAGCTTTTGGCTGCAAGATGTCACGTTGCTTTAGGCCCAAATAATGTTACATAAACGTATGGTATTATTGTTTGTGTTTGCAACAGATAACAGAGATCCTGCCACAGTTTGCAGTATTGCACCTTGAGATTTGGAGTAAGGTGCTTCATAGTTTCATCTGTTTTTTTAACATTGTCTTATTTGTTGTTTTACTTTGATTATAGTGTAATGACACATTATGCATATATTCAACAGGTTAAGGTGTAGTTATGCTTGAGCCACCCATGTGTTGCAGATAGTAATTTAGCATATTGGAGGACTGTGTAGATTGTCCATGATATAGGGAAATAATGAACAAAACAGAGGTTATAGAGCTTGAGCGATAGTTGATTTTTGGGAGCGACGCCAATATTGATATCAGGAACAAATATAAGCAATCAACCCCTCAGTTGTGGTTATCAAACTCATGTGACATATCAAGGTCCAAGGTTACTGTATTTGCCAGAACAGGGTTGTATGACAAAATGCCAGTTGTAGTCTCTTTGTTGCTACACAAGACAAAAATGTTTTCTTAATGGTGGAGTGCAGGAGATGAGTGCAGGAGATGAGTGAAGGAGTCTCACGGCCTGATGAAAGAAGATGCTCTTCAGTGTGGTGGCACAGCAGAAGATACTACTGTGTCTTTTGCCTGATGACAGCAGGGTGAAGAAGAGACTGTGACTTTGGTGGGTGTGACGGAGGCAGGAAAGTTTAACTGAAACAATAAACTTCGTTACCAGTTTAATACTAAAGTTACTGGGAGTTAAATAATTACGAACCATCCCACTGTGTCTTTTTCTGCATTACAATCTAAAAAATAAAGTGTTTTCATATCAGCACATGTTAATTTTTTTCACCAATAACGCATGGATCTTTAGGGAACTGGCTCTCTGAGTGATTGCAACTTCATGTGGCTCCTATATCTGTTGAGCTTTAATTATAGTTAAGCAGTTCTGGGTGGTTTAACATTAAGGAATATTGAGTTTGATATTTGATTACGTTTGATTGGATCAAAGGAAATTGTTGGGACTTAGTCGAGGTATGCGCTTTAATGAGTGCCATTCTAGTTTCTTACCATCAACAAATGTCATGAAAAGACCCAAAAGGAGTAATGTGTTAGTCCATCTCTCAATACTCATACTGGGACAGTTTTCATCTGCAGATTAATACATATCTGATATGGCTATGTGAGTATTAAAAGGATCAAAAGACTGTGTTGGATTGACTGAATATATATTACATTCATCATACTAAAGGAACATGCAATGCAGTATAACACAAATAAGCTATGTCAAGCTTTGGCTACACAGGCAATACTTATACTAATACGATGAATCTGTTGTTGGTTTTGCTGTTCTCATGGGATATGTTGGCAATAAGGAAAACCAGAACATCACCAGCTTCATCCTAACTGATAACTTAGCATGAAGCAGATCCACTGTTGCTATGGTTACCTATGGTTTAATACACCTTGTGCAATGATTTAGAACTGAGGAAGAAGCAGTCCACAGATACCAGCCCATCAGAAGAAGTATGTTACAAATGCCTATATCAAGTGTCCGATCAGATGTGTTGATGCATGCATGAGTGTTATCCAGACAGAAGGACCTATGTGCCTGCTCAGTATACTAGACGACACCACAAATCACATGCCAGTGCTCAGGCTGCAAGTAATACATAGGCATGCAGTGTGAAACTTCAGGAAATAGATAGTAGGTCTCTTAGTAGCAAGTTGTCAGACCTAGACTCAGGCCAACTGTTGGCCAAATACTTTTAAGTGTTAGAGACTGGACTTCGTCAGGGGTATTATTAACGGATCTTTGCGCGAAAAAATCCCAGCTTTTCACTTTTTATCAGCTGTTAATAAAATCCAACCTTGAAAGACGACAGCTTCAAATATCAGCTCTTCATTATAGTTTTTAACTGCAGTTTGTGGTTATTGTGAATTGGACGCTATCCCGAGAAACTTTCAGGAAGTAGTAGATCAGGTGTACAGTAGTCGGTGGCGTGAGTCCCTTTCATTAAAAGACTTCAGAAGTCAAGCCAAGCCTGCGAGGGTCTGAATTTCCTCTCTGTCTTTGCTCAAAGGGGAAGGGAAGTGTCAGTTGCTTTGGATGTTTGCTGAGCTGAAACTTTAGCTTGAATCTGGTGTATGTGCTAATTCTGAAATAGCTCCATGTTCTCATACACAGCAAGTGTGCCTCTCTAAACTCTGCAAAGGACCTCCTCACTGTAATAGCTACCGTAGTGGCCTAATTTGTTATTTTGTAAGAAAACTATACATGATTAGAAGACTTGTCCTGGCTGGAGTTTTGGGGGGTTTGTAATGGTAGCATAAATCACAGGTGAAAATCTAATTTAGATTACTGGAGGTTTTTCAAAAAATGGCTCGGTTCAATGTCAACACTTTCATGAAGTCATGATGAGTTGTGTTTTTCCAGAGAATATTTACAGCGTCTCCAAATCTAAATCAACCAATACACGTCTACTAATGTGCTGCAGGGTCACTAAATGTGATGTGTATGTTATGAAGAGCAAAGTGACATTTCCTGCAAAAAAGTTAAAACCTTTTTCAGAGCGATCGAATCATTTTCATTTATGTTTGTTATTACTGTAAAGTTCCAAAATGACGTTTCTGCAAGTGTCATTGATGTAAAGTGTGCGGCATTGGCACCCTGTTCGCTAAGTTTGGGAAGTCATACGTTCATTCGTCACGGCCCCTCACTTGACTATGATTTAGCTCTGCTCTCGACAGAGGTGCTGGAAATACACAGGAGTGACTAACGTTTGCCAGTTAGCTCTCTGGACACATCGGGCCGTGCAGTTACTGGAGTCATTAAAGAAACTGTTGCCAGAAAAAACAGGAATGAATTAATGACATGTAACACTGTGGTTTTGTGAGGGAGCACTTAGGTAATACAAAATGAGATTTGTTGGAATTTAATTGGGGATATAAGTGAGCATGCACTGCCTACAATATGTGTAATGTGCTGATAATATCAAAGAAGACTCATTAGACTCTGGACTCTCCAGGGTCCATTCATTAGCCAGATTAAGTTTGCACGTGTTGGTACTTTTCTTACTGTATGCATGAAAGAGGTCTCATATCCGAAAGATTTTCTGTTAATGTCATTAACGCCAAAATGAAAAGAAAACCTTACACCAAAGAGGAAATTCAATCACTTCATTCGTCATTTTAGAATGAAGCAAAGTGTGAGTTGATGCTTGCATTTGTGGCGGGTATTGAATGTGAGTGCGGTAACTATACTTATGAATTCTCCTGGTGCCTCTGGACCTGTGAATTGCTGCCCACGTCTTATATTTTTTGCAGCCATTCAAACAGGTCTGGTGTTGTGCACACGTGACAAGCGCGAGCTCAGTCCTCCGTGCTTGCAACTGCTCAACGCTCGCTTGTCAAGTTGGCTTTTGAGGCTTTGGTGGCGGGGATAGTGGCAGACATCTTCCCTCCTGTTCATGACTCTCATTACACTGGAGTTGTCAGAAATATAAACATGCTGATATCAGATCTGAATTTTGACACAATATTTTCAAAGCTCTAGTCTAAGAAGAAAAAAATATTGATGTTCCTCAAAAAGTCTTTCCTCAAAATATTTTATGTTTACTTAAGTCATTGTGCTGTTTTCTCCAAGTCCTATCCTGTTTATATTTATCTCTTAATCAATAATGTTGTGCCCTCAATGTTGTGAAAATAAACACAAAGTACAAAGTATTGTATTGAAGTTTAAATTTCCGGTACCGTGACAACACTGTATGAGACTCATGATCACAATAATAGCAAAGCATGTAGGTACATAATTAATGAAAGGGCCCCAATTCTTACCAAAGCTTTGAAGCTCTGAACAGTTGTGCTTCTCGCGCAGGTGTCGAGCGTGGTTGTTGCGTCTAGAGTGATCTAGAGATTTGGAATCTCGCCCCTTTTTCCACCGCAACATGCGTGCGGTTTTCGGCAAAATACACCTGAAAACGACCTGTAGACTGACATACCCACATCATACCAGCATTTTCACAACAGTTTTAATGTCTGTATGTGTAAAATGTGTCACAGACTTGAAGACAATACACAAAATAGTTGAGGGTTAGTTTCTTTCCTGTGCACTCTTTCATTTACTTTCACTTTCTCTCCCTCCCACCCTCTCTTTCCCGCCCTCTTGCTTTTTCTCGCTCTTTCAAAGGAGCTAAAGGAAAATCTTATTCTCATCTCTCTCATCTTATTTCTTGATATTAATCAGAGGCAAACTCCATGTAAACAGGCAGGAGCCGTGCTGCAGCCGCAACGCAGCAGTACACAGGCATCCATCCTATATTTCCCTTTTGTCATGTCCCTATTTCTCTGTACTCCCTCAGACTCAGACATTAGTCGAGGTCGAGAATTACCTTGACCACCGTATAATTTAATGGCCAATAGAAATGATTAGTCACAAACTAGATGTGGCTGCTGTGCACCATGGATTTTTAATGAGGTTAAAAACCAGTAAAACGTGTCAGAACTAAATGAAACTAGCCATTTACCAGACAGTTAAACTACAAGTTGCTGATACATGTGTGAAAAAGAACAGAAACATACCTTCATAAAAACAACATGAAAAAGGTTATCGACTTGACTTACCCTGTAAAAACCAGATGGCTTGTTCACTTAACCTTCGCTCACCTTTGAATGTGGCACAGTGTTATTTTGCAGTTTTTGTTGTAAGGATTTTCAGCATTATTGACGAATGTGTGCAGCTAAATACATCTGGCCTTGTGAGAGCCTCAGAGAGATGTGGTCTGCATCGACAATGATAGCTGTAATTAACTGAGGCCAAACTGAATCAGCTCCTTTGATCCTGGTTGTGCAGTGGTAGAAGCCTGTGGTTTATAGATTTGTACATGCTGTTTACTCTTTACAGAATTTGGTAAATGGATAGTAGAATTGATTCTCTTAATCAAGTGGACAGACGAGACATCGATAGTTGACATCAATCATATCTGATGATAAAAGTGAAAGAACTAACAGATGGTTTCTTGTGCATTCTTGACATAATAACAGATCAATTCTCACCAGGCTGTATCACTGAGATGTCAAATTTTAGGGTGTAATGTGAGAAACAGACTGGAATTCTTTTAACTTGAGGACAACTCCAAGTCAAACTTGCATTAGTTGCACTGGCAGTAAAACTCTGTTTATCCAAATGTCAGGTCAAATAAAGAAAATATGCAGCAGAAGGTCTAGAGTGCGGCCAGTAGATTGAATTTGTTATAATTAAAGTCACATCCAGTTAAACCACATTTTAATGTGTTAACATACATGTCACATTTTTAATAGGCTTTACCCACAGGCATTTCAGTCATCTAATTTATTTTTAACCTTGGACCCAAATAAAGCCCCGATCAGCCTGTTTCTGCACAGTGTAAATGTGTTTCACTGTGTTGAATATTTGGCAGAATTTCCTGAAATGTAGTTCACAAGTGTTTCAACACGAATGTTGCCATATATTACAATATACTCATCAAATGAAGCTCCCATTTCCTTTATATCTCGGCGTAGAGACGTACTGTTTTCATTTTATATGACGTGCTCCGTCTGATTCAGCTCTGCTGTTTAGTTTTCTGTTTGTCAGTGTTCATTCAGACCGGTGCTTTTTCTGCAGCAGCAGATGATGGATTTGCATTTTGATGTATTTTGGTCGTTTTTCCCTAAAAGGCTCTCATTTGCTTCGATTATGTCACTTTCTTACGGCTCAGTTCACACGCATTACAAGCTTCTTTGAGTGTATTTGCCAGTACTATTTTTTTTTCTCCATCAGTCTGTGTACATGTGTCATTTTCTCCAACCATTTGGCGTTCTAACAATTCAACTGACGAATAGTATTTTGAAATTAATGTGTGTGGTGAGTGAGATCACAACTTCTTTTTGGCCAAGTTAAAAATTAAAAGTTTGAATTGATGTTCCTATGATTTGTTGCCATTTAATGGGACTGGTGCAGTTGCAAATTTTGTCTCTGCCTTTTTTAAATATATTTCTTTGCATCAACAATCTTTGATAATCCGTTTTTCTTTTGCTGTCTGCTGAGGACATTGTATAGCTTCTATAAAAGTGTATTTTATTAAAGAGTTCAATGTTTTTTAAGTAACAAGTGTTTATCTTCTGTCTTCACAGGTCCATTCTCAGACGTGGTCACCACAAATCTCAAGCTCTCGAACCCTACAGACAGGAATGTGTGTTTCAAGGTGAAGACGACAGCGCCGCGCCGGTACTGTGTGCGGCCAAACAGTGGAATCATCGATGCAGGCACCTCAATCAACGTCTCAGGTAATGATTGAGAAAGTGGGATTGAGTTTGGGTCATTAAAGTGCTGCTACAGTGAAAAGATTAGTTGATTGCTGGTCAGACAAAATGATGAACCTGAAGGTACAATATCTGGTAAGGTGTGATAGATATGTGTTGTTTTTGTTGAGATACACTACATGGTTGAAACTGAACATTATAATTAGTTGTCACTCTTATTTCTGTGGCAGTCACCCACAGTTTGAGTAAGTTTTTAAGAAAGAAAAGTAAAAATTCTAACTTCTGAAATGTGAATATTTGTATCTTGACAATCTCTCTAGTATCCTAAATGGGTTGGCGCTTTTTGCATGAACACACATGCTTCTCCTATCCTGTTACCCTGCACTCCCTCGTCCTCTTAGCCCAGTCCCTCCTGGCAGGCCTCATACCCAGCCGTGCACTTCGAGGGAGACAGGTACAGGCTAGTGTTTCCACTCCGTGCCACCTCTGCCATTTACAGCCACAGACTCATTTTACAACCTCCCTGATCGGGTGTCAACAACTGCAAACTGTGTCACCGGGGCCTGCAGTCAGCGACAAATCAGCACAGTCCGCTCTGTCAGTTGCCATCATTTTTAGCCTGTATTGGACTGAGAAAGGTCACAGGTCTGAGGCCCAAATGGAGATTGCTTTTCTCAAAATGTAGTTAGGCAAATATATGGCATGGCTGGTATCAACTTTCTGTCCAATCTGAGTTCAGGGAGACCTTAGATTTGTTCCCTCTTTGTTTACTTACGAGGAATACACGTGGTTTGGTTCAGATATTGTGTGCTTGAAACACAAATTAAGTCGCTGGTTTATTAAAGGCCCTGCACACTGACAGTAAACTGTACGCTATGACTGAACTTGTACATGTGATTTCAACTATCTTGGTTGATTAGACCTCTTCTCAGGAGAGGGTGTGTGGGTGTGTACAGTACTGATTGACATTTCTATGACTCCTATTGCACTAGTGCCTAATTGCACCTAATAGGGTGGGACAAGAAACACAGATATTAATGGTTGTGCTCCACACCCGCTGCCCGTTGGACCTCTCACATTTCAGTTTGGCAAACAAAACGGCTCGTGTCACTAATGCCAGCTAGAATTTCACATGGCTTGTTGTAGCTTAATCCAAATGTTAAAGATAGTGTATTGTCTCAAAGCATTTAAAAGCTGTGAAAAGATTAAATTAAAGGTAACACAGTATATCCACTGTATGCTGCTTATTGATTACCAGCTGATAGAGATACAATGCAGTACCTACAACAGCCTTGTACTCTGCCCTTCTCTCCATTTCACTGGGTTTCCCCAATGGAGCCAAAAAGAGATCAGCCATTTTAACACCATGGCCAGAGGACTTACAAATGAAAATTAACCTTTTATTAACTTGCACTGTCCCTTCTTAAATAAACTGACCACCTTCAATATGAACAGGGATCTGATCAGTCGAAATGAATCGAAACACCTGTGAGGAACTGCAGGGCCTTTCACATCATCACATCAACAGTTGCATAACAGCAGGTTGCTGCACTGCATCAATAATGTGATATAGGAATAAATATCCACTGCCTTTTTGTATAGCAATGTAAAAGTATTTCTCAAAGGTACCCTGTGAGGATTTTGGCCAATTGGAGTACCATGAATTGGTGAGGAAGCCTCATTTCACCCAGAGTACTTTTGGTATGGTACCGCCTGAACCCACATGTAACCCGAAATCTGTTTTCCGTTTCCACCAAGGACCTCACCCCTCACTTTTCCAGCAGATAGGAAACAACAGTGGAAACTGAGAAGCTGATACATTTATTAGCTGACACACAGTGACCATAACTGTACATTAGTGCTACACTGACAACTTGTTGTTGTTCTTTTGTGAAAGCACAAATAGTCATTCACCAAACTAACGTCACACAATCCATATTGATTATTTATAGCTTCTTACAGTTCAGTTTGTCTTGTGTTTCTGTCCTGTAATTTTTAATAAAGCAGCACTAAAGCTACATAGCCATCCACTTGCATCAGGGTGCAGTCTGCCTAAGAAAACCTTCATCCTCAAGATGTGTCATTTGCTGGCTCAGCTGAGGATAAACACACTTCTTTTGAAGCTTAACCCATCTGTAACTGTATATGTTCAATGTAGCCATGACCACAGGAATGTTGCTGAGGTGGATTGGTGTTATGTAGCAGCATCCAGTGGAAAAATATGTGGCATGAATGTTTAAAAAATCCTTGTGTCCACAAATATTGAGCTTCTATTGAGAATGTGACAGAAGTTTGTCTGAGATAGTAGGCACATGTTAACATACCAAAAGCAAAATATTATACTACTATAAAAGAAATAGCAATTATTGTGTTTCAGCTGTTAGTTAAATCAGTATCATTAGCTTCCAATTACACTCATTTATCGAATGCCTTTGTTATGACAGGAGAAGAAATTGATTATTGTTATAGATTGACAAAACATTTCTGCTAATATGCGAAACACTTGGTCAGTTTGCTATTTTACCCACCGAATACATTCTTATAACACACCTTTGTCTCTAAGTGGTAGCTGATTTTTTGGGTTTGATTTCCCACCCTGAAAAAAGGTTTCCTAATGTAAATCAGTATTTTTTTTTCTCTTGAATATTATTGAATTAGATGGGCCCAGGAGAGCACAATCAGAAGTGTGAGATCCGGCTACCCTGAGAAGTCTGAATATGAATACTTTTTATGAGAGTTAGCTCTTACTTCCTGGTGAGTTTTCCCTCCAGGCCTGTATAGCTTGTAACTCTGGTGGACTTCTCTCTCCTCCTAACTCCCACGCTATGCTGTCTCAATAGGTTTGCTGCTCTTTGACCAGGTTTTTGTGTTGAGTAATACTGGACAAAGTAAAAGGGGAGCACACTTTTCACGTGTGAGACTTCTATGAAAAGGGTTCTGTTGTAAATATGGGTGTAGCAATGAGCCATATAGTGTTATGTGTTAAATCATATCTTGTTTTGTGTTACAATGTTTCGTAACGAAGCAAATTCACCTCACATCTTGTTCTTAATTGTTCTTGATCAGCGCAGTGCTTTGATCGATGAACAAAGACATTATTTTTTCGTTTTTTGAAACATCTGTTCCTTTTTTTCCTTCAACTTTTTTCCTGCTATGCTGCCGAGTATTCAAATTAAATCAGGGTCAGGGAAATGCTTAAGTTTAAGTTTTGTACTTTTATCGAAGTTGAGTGACATAACTCTTTGAAAATGGGAATGTTAGACAGAGTCCCAGAAACACTGCTTCTGTTTTGAATTGAGACACAGATTTTAAGAAGAGTAAAAACTATTCATCTTGTAGTTGATAGTTGGGCCCAAGAATAAATCGAAATGTTATCCAAATTGCAGTTTCTGCTAAAAAATATGATTGACAAACAGCACTGTAATGAAATGTAGCTGTACAAATCTTGATTTTACAGGTGTAAGAAAACGTTTGGTACAGACCCCAACAAATGTCACATTGTCATGACAAAGACCAGCCAACAAACAGATATTATGATTGCAATATGATTCACAATATTGTTGTTGTCACAACTGTCACATTGTCGTGACCTCAATAGTTTTTGTGTTTGTTTTTTTTCAGTGAAAACTACATTTGTGATGCAAAAACAACAATATTGTGAATCATATTGCAATCATAACATCTGTTTGTTGGCTGGTTTGTTTGCAGTTTATTATAATCGCTATTACCTTCTGTATTAGAACAGTAGTTTCTCTTCCAGGGGGCAATATTTTCAATAACAATACTTCATAAACAAAGTTATATTATACACAACTGCTACATGCATACTCACAGAAAGGCTCAATACAATAAAAGCAAACTGAAAGCCTGTCAATACATATGAAAGCTTTAGATAAGTTGTTTTTTTTTTAACCATATTGTGCAACCCTAGTTGATTGACAGATAATTAATTTGCTTTTAGGTAATTTTTCAAGCAAGAAGTTAAAACATTTTCTGTGGTTCTAGCTTCTTATGTTGCTTTTCTCTCTTTTTATATAATTTCAAACAGAATATCTTTGGTGTTTAACGTCAGTTGGACAGAGCAAGACATTTGAAAACACGCTATCTTTTTTCTAACACTTCATAGATCAAACAATTAATTGATTTAATTGAGAAAACAGCAATTTTTTAAACAATTAATTGATACTGAAAATGAACATTAGTTGCAATCCTGCAGTAGTGAATCTTGTAGAGGCTTATCTGTAATAATTCTATTGTGTATGTGCTGTCATCATGAAGGAACAGGAACCACGGGTGTAACTCTGTAAGCACTTCAAGGTAAACAGTTAGCGAACATGTGAGCATCTCGTCTCATGGGACACAATTAAGTAGAGGCAGGAAAGGAAAGTTTTCTTGCCTCCCTTCCTCACCCCTCTAATGGTTCCATTCATCATAAACAAGCATGCAGGCGATTACCATCCTGCTTGACCGTGTTGACTACAATTAGCCTCTGTGAGTTTTATAAATGGTCGTCCAGTGTGAAGAAAGAACACTAAACCATGGCATTAGCAGAAGTAGCTTTTTATAAAAGTGCGTTCAAAGACTGGAGATCAAAGATGACTTAAAACCCCCTCTCCCCCACAGTGCCATGTTTTTTTAATCTCAGGCTTTTTCATTTTATTCACTGTTGCTCAAAGAACTTACATGCTTTCCTGCCTCCATTCTCTGGTATTGTCCCCTTGGACCAAAGGTAGATGGCCCTGCAAATTGGGTCTGACTCAAACAGGACGTTCTCAATCTGTTCATGCCGTCTGTTTCTGGTTTGCGATTATTGAACTGCCCTGATTGCTGTAATGGTGCACTACATCTCTGAGGTTTTCCACTCTGGGGAGAATTGGCATGTGTCGTATATTAAACCATCCTGATAGCTGTGCCGGCTTTTAAATTAGGAGGTCATTTGTTTCTAGTGAAAGCCAAAGAATCACGCAGGCCTTGGTACTGATGTCAAAATATGCCTTTCAATTACACCCTCATTTAAAAACTGAAGTCAAAGGAGACACAGATCACCAATCAATTTCCACTTCCATCCCCTCCGCTCTTGAATGCTAACATAAGAAAGTGATCATTGTAAATCATTGTTACAGCTTTGAAATACCTTCTCAGTCATTGGAATGACATCAAATAACACACCACTGACTGAGCCGACTGATGTGGTGATGGGTTAAAGAAGTATTCCAACCCCACACCTGCTTTCTGTTAGAGCGATATGTAATGTTAAGAAAGAAAAGGACGGGGTTGGAAGCTGTTAGAAAGATTACCCCCCGGGGTATTAGCAGATCCGTCAGTGTTTCTCTGTCATGGTAACACTAACTTAGAAATAAATCATCTCCACCAGTTTTCCGAGCAAGCTCAGAGCCTTGAAGACATGATGGCCCTATTTTAACATTTGACAAACACATGGGTATTTGATACTCAGTAATTCCTCTTTAATCTGAGAAATCGACACAGTTGAGAAAGGGAGACTCGTAGAAAGTTGCTGACAAAGAGAAGTTACGGCCTAATCGCTGGCATTCCATAAGTGTTCGTTTCGTATTTGGTTAGGCAGATTGTAGCCACAAATCAAATTGTGTTTCTGTCTCAGTGTCCTGAGGATGACAGGGTGGGGAATAATAAGAGGGAACTAAAACTGAGGGACTCATACTGTAAGAAAATGACTATAATATATACGTGGGGACTTCTTGATCACACTGTTGAGGCTGAGGTGCAACCTTTGTCACATATCAGCTAAGAAGAAGTAGTGGTAGTATCACTATTGACCCTGTAGGGCAGTGATTCCCAACTTTTTGGCCTGTGATATCTTTAAATGGAGCAGTGATTGTCTACAACCCCTCATCACAGGACACATATCTTTACAAGTTGTTTATGATAGTGATATTTTGAATCACATAAGCAACTGAATATCTAATAGCGCATTTTAACTACTTATGCTATACCACTGAACTCTTAGTTCTTTTTTTCTTCGAAAACCAATCTGTCTGAAGTCATGTGTTTTGATTTGCCTTCTTTGTAGCTATTTAAAGTTGTGCAATTTTAAAAACACTGTAGCGGTACTCATGAGCCCTTGAAGTGAGCCCCAAAAACACTAATTCATTTTCATTTTAACAATCCTAAACACTCCACTTTGCTGTGATTTTACAGCTTATTTAAACATTTCTCTTCATGGAGGGTGAGAGAAAACATCCGGGAAATCTTTACCTTATGTTTTCCCTCCTATGCTGACGCTGCCTGTCATTTTGTTTTTCAGTTATGCTGCAGCCTTTTGACTACGATCCCAATGAGAAGAGCAAACACAAGTTCATGGTTCAGTCCCTGTTAGCACCTCCTGACATGACCGACATGGAGGGAGTGGTGAGTGTATCTCCTTCCTTAAAATCATCTTTCACCATCAGCCTATTTTTAGCCACAAATGCTTTAAAACTGAAATGCTTTGCACACGTATGTAACAGGGTTACTCCTACAGCACGCACTGTAATCAGCTCTGCACAGGAAATACATTCATACAGATTAACTGTTAGGAAAGAAGCAATGGATCAGCAACTCTCAGCCAGGATGAGAGGCTGTGTCGCAGTGCTGACACACAGCAAGAAAAAACACAATGAGCTCAGTCCGGTCCTTACAGTGTGTGTGGTCTCAAAGTCATTTCTGCGATCACTGGCCAACATACTTACAGTAAATCATCATTACAGAGAATTTGGTATGACGTTGTGACTCACACAGACACACATAATCAACCTCTTACAAAAGAGATGCTGCGCTGAAGTAGAGCCTGAATCCTGGCGGGTTACTGTGCAAGCCTGTGACCCTGAAGTTGTATTAAAAGCACAACGGAGACAGACTGCAGTCCTCCTGGTGGTTAATTCTTCTTCATTGTTGATTTACACCACGTTTGGGGAACAGTGAACAGAGCAGATCTCCTTGATAAAAGGCCAGCTGTTTATGAAAATGTTTAAAATGTGAATTGATAAAGAACAGAGTCTGAATGAGTATTTACAAGAAGATAATCCTACTCACAGATGCATTTTGTATAGTTTTTTCTTTTCTTTTTTTCCCCGTTAACATCAGACTGTGTTCCCTAACAGCTTTCCCTGATTTATTTCCCCTGATGTTCAAATCAAACTTTAAAGTCAAACATGAGCACGGTTTTTTCTATATGGTTAAACCTCATCTGTTGCCAAATCATATCATAACCAAGACTCAAAAGACTTCTCACAGATAAAAAAAAATGTAAAGTAGGCAACAGTAAAAACACCTAACTGCACGGATACATACAACACTTGGACAACTCTCCATCGTCTTTGTCTGGTGTTTTTGCTCAGTGACCTCAGACCCTCTGACAGCAGGAGGTGTATCTGAGCCATTATCAGCAGGCAGCGACCTCCTCACACTCCCTTTGGTGCTTTTGTTTTGACATCCTTCCTTTTGTCTTTATTCCTAACATGCTTGTACACTGGCTTATAAACCAGGAAGAATCCAACCTGATGTGATATAAACACGTAACACAGAAAAAACACACAATGGATTGTTCTGCCTTGATTACCTAACAAAGCATCAATACCTTGATTGTCTTTTCTTCTTTATTTTTGGTTCCCTGTCTCTTCAGTGGAAGGAAGCTAAACCAGAAGAGCTGATGGACTCCAAGCTGAGGTGTGTCTTTGAGATGCCAGTGGAGAACGAAAAAACGGTGAGCCCACAATATTGCCTCATTTCTCTCCTCACCGTGTCAGTTTTCACTGTCACTACAAATACATCTCAGACACTATAGGGAATGATACGTGCTTCCTGCTCATACTCTAAAAATCATTCGCCTCAGCAGGGTGCCACAAGGTATTATTAATTGTCATTCATTATCTGTTGTGCTGCTGGATTTATTCCATGTATTGCTTCTCCCTGCGGATGTTTGCTTGTTCGTATTTGACTCAAGGAGAAGCTGCATTATTAATAGATGATGTTTATTGGTGTTTTACTGAACCCCATCGCTTTAAAGCTCTGCTGTATCTGCCTTTGCTCTCTACATCTCTTTCCTCTCTTTTTTTCCAATAGTCCCATTTTTTTTCAATAGTCCCATTTGAGTCTTTCCTCCGCCTCACTCTCAGGCATCAAGTGCCCTTCAGAGGGCCACTTTGTTCATTCTCACATGCGGTTTATTATTGTTGTGATTCTTCTCAGACCCCACACAGCCGCAGAGACAATATCTCTGCTGGTTTCATGAACACAAAGAGGGAAAAGGACCCGTAGTCGTTGTTTTCAATTCATTACGAGCTGCTTGATACGTACACACTGCTCCCTGTTAGCACTGTGCACCACTGAGTCCGTCAGAGGTAATGTTGATTGAAACCAGCTTGATCCACTTATGAAAGACACCCCTGAGTGAACACTTCAACAAACATAGACAGAGATAGGGACTCTGTGTTCCTACAGCCCTGTATGTGCATATATACTGGACTGTACATGAAAGTCTGCAGGTCTCCAAATATAAATATATAATGTCACCTCGCTGCCAGCCAAGTAATGGGCCAGAATTGCCATGGAGACACTGTAGCAGCAACTGAAAACGTATTTTGTTATAACGTGTCGCCCTGTGACCCACTTACAGCACGACATGGAGTCCAACAAAATGATGTCGTCCAGCTTGCTGAAGTCAGATCCCTCCGCGCTGCCTCCAAAGTCAATGAGCTCCACCCTCGATGACGGGGAAGTAAAGAAGATCATGGAGGAGTGTAAGAGGCTGCAGATGGAGGCTCAGAGGCTACGGGAAGAAAACAAACAGATCAGGGTGAGTGTGATGGCACGAGGACCACTCGAATGGTTTTCCAAGGCAGTAAAGACAGAGCTTCAGTCCCACAGATACACCCTTTGTGCACAGAGGGGACATTTATTTGTGGAGAATGAAAACTTTTATTTATGATACAAGTCAAGCTGATGAACAGAACTTGAAATCGACTCCAAATGGATGCAGACTCTGTTGGCCAAAACATGTAATGTGAACTGTTCATTATTAAACATAATTTCTCTTTCTTTTCCAACATTGCCACTCACTGCTTAGATTAATTGCAAAAAGCAAATATGTGATGTGATTGATCAGTCAAACACCTGCTGAGCTGAATCAGACAAATCCTGATGCATCTCACGTCATTATCCATGTGCGATAATGATTTAAACAATCATCTAACTCATTAAATGTCACCTTCTCTTTGTGATGTATAATTTATCTAGTCACACAGTCGCCTACATGCTGCTACTGCAACACACTGGGTCAAACTGACCCAATGTTCTTTGTCATACAGAGAAAAAACTACCTTATGTATTACATTTTCCAAATTCACAATAAGGGGATGAATAATTTGATGTAGCCTCCCAATTAATACAGTTTTCCTGAACATAATAACTCACAAAATATGAATTTATTTTTTTAAGGGAGTCTGTTATTATGTTGGATTGCTTGGCAGTCAGTGTTAACATGCTGTGCTATACTGCTTTTAAGTGTCTCATCTCAGTGTCTGTGAAATTACCCTTTTACTTTGATCTTTATGTATTCACAACACTGTGGAAATTCAGAAATTACAAACTACACATTAGCTAGATGGTTTGAGATTTAAAACAATGCGTTTTCACTTTTCTAGCACACAGGAGCTGTGAGAATTATCAGAATTGTTGCAGACTAATTTTTTTTGGGATATTCTTGATGAATGTTCTTTACGGTGTTTCTTTGTTACACACAGCACAGTTCAAACAACCTGTCTTCAGATAGAACATGGGCAAAAAACCCTCCTCAGTCTCAATCATCATAAAAACCAATGACAACATCCGGAGTCACACCTGTGTTCTTTGGGTTATTTTTGTTGTGATTGATGTTCACAATCAAGATAAGTAAATGAAATGGAAATTTAATTCACGCAAATTACGCTGCTGTGTTCTCCACCCTTTGCTTAACTTCAGTAGACAGTAACTCAAGATTGAGGTTTGCATTAAGTGGAACCGCTCACATCCATAATCAGCGGCAGACCTCAAGGCTCGTAAAGCAGTTCTGCAAATCAATGAGAATGACATCAATCACAAACGATCAGTGAAGCAAGGTTTGAAATTGGGTTTTGTTAAGGTTTGGTTGGAAATATGTCACATGCACACACACACACACACACACACACACACCACAGACAGCAAAGAAATAGTCATCCTCCCCTCAAACACCACCACCAACTCCTCCTCTTTTAAGTTCTTGCCAGAGGCAGAACGACTGTTGGCTGCTCCTGCGGCTGAGATTAAACTAACAGAGAGCCCCCCCACCCGCTGCTGGGAAATGAAGTGTGTTAAAGCCTGGCGCCTTGTGCCGTCCTCCGGGGATTGGGTCAGATGAAGATTTAAGCAGATCCTATTTCTTTGAGCTAGTAAATAAATACTGTCTTATCTTATTGACTGATTGACCGACTGACCGTCCCTTTTCACCACCACAACCCTTCCCCCTCTTACCACACACTTCCATTCTTTCATCATTTACACACTTTCTTTTTCTCGCCCAATCTCAGGAGGACGACGGACTGCGGATGAGGAAGAGCAACATGATGTCATCTCAGCACTCCTCGGTTGGCATGAAGAAAGAGGAGGGGTTGAGCGCCCGCACGATCGCCCTCATCGTGCTCTTCTTCATAGTGGGCGTCATCGTGGGCAAGTTGGTCTTGTAGACGGCAGCGCAGTTTCGGCCGGCCGCAGCATGCTTTGATGGGGATGAAAAACAAACACGGGATCTGGGATTTTGGATCAGAAATGCCATATCCGCTTGGGTGGGGGGTGATACTAGTTTTGATTCAGTCTCATTTATGTAAAAAAAATTCAAAAGTAATGTATGAGAAAAAAAAAGAGAAGAAGACGAAATGATTCATCATTAATGAACAAACCTACTGTTACAGGTCTTGCCTCTACGTAATCATCACATAATCATTCTGGCCCTCTTCCCAAAGTTTCATGTATACAGATGACTGGTTCTGTGGGTGGGGGGGGGGTTGTTGTCGGAAAAACATGATTTAATGCTAGTGATTCAAACCAATGGATTTTCTAAAACCGGCGAGGTAGTGTTGGTGCGACTGAGTCAGTTTGCAATTGTGCGAATGTCATTTTAGTGTATCGTTGTTTCTTTTTCTAAATGATGGAGGCCAGAGCCTATGTATATGTATACGTTCTCCCCCCCACTGTACAGTATATCCAGGTGTTCCTTCCAGCTAAACCCCCTTTAAGGAAGGGATTAACCAGAGATGACACACACAGTCGGGGTTACACACAGGGCTATCAAACTGACTTCTCCAATCGCTGGCTTTGTAAAATCGGCTTGTCTTTGATTGTAGAGCAACCTTGATCAGTGTATGAAACACTATACCATAGGTATTTTCTATCCTCGTGTCCTTTTTATTTTTCACTCGACCTTACTCCTGTCACCTGTCACTCAGTGCTCACCACATCCTCAGTTGTCGGAGGGGATGTTTGATTGCATGCGTTCACACAAGAGTGTTGCATCTGGACTTTTTGAATCTTAATTTAATTGCTTTTATAATGGTGATAATAATATGTAATTTGGCTGTAGGTTTGCACAACTACACTTTCTGATTTGTTTTTCTTTTCTCTCTTTTGTGTTTTTGTTGCATTTTTATGATTTTAAGTAATTATTTTTGTCATTTAGGGTTGAAGCATTTACGAGGAATATTGCAGCTACCAGAAATGAGCTCCAGACTTGTAGGATTAGATCATTTCTGTAAATGATCTCCAGATGAAAGTCTTGCCTTGTGACCTGTTTGGGCAAGTTATTCTCAGGCCAAGACGGAGGTATACATACAGTACATTAACATATATATACACAGGCACGCACACAGAAAGCATGCATACATATAGTGAGAAAAACCACAAATGGACAGAAGGTGCATGTCGAGGCAACTGGTTACTGAGGTCCTGTTAACTAAGAGACCTCGGTCTTTTCATGCTCTTTTTTTTGTTTTCTCATATTTTCCTACTGAGCCATACATTTGTTGACATTCTGTGTTGTTTGGGGCAGATGTATGTCAGAGATCATGTAAGCTGCCTGCTCTCCACTGCTGATGATTTTGCCGTTTTTCATTTTTCACTCCACTGCAGGCCTGTGTTCAGTTTTTTGGTGTTTGTTCAGCATTTATCCGTTGCTTATTAACGTTCTTCGTCCTCTCTGCATTTGAAGTCGTGTTCATTTTTACTGCACCAGGATTAAGAGTGTCTCTCCTTTGATCTTCCGGCAGCATACATCTCTCTTTTTTTTTTCTCAAGCGAGAGAGGAGAAAAAAAAAAGCATAGAGCCGAGCTTATATATCCTTGAGGGGACCACATGATGACATTGTACTGTTCCAGAGCCAATGGTTATTTTTTTTGTCAGAAATAAATAAACTAAGAAACTCTCAAATTGTTTCATCTCCAAATTTGCATGAGGAAAAAAACAGCAGTGGAGAGCGTTGGTCATATTTTTATCGCACTATGTCCACGTTATATGAGGAGGCAAGAGTGTAGTACCCCCTTTGCAAAAATGACAAAATGCCACCATCTTTTTATGTTAAGTGGAGTCGAAGACAATGGATCTAACTGATGGGGAAGAGATTTAAAAACATGAACTTGTGTTTCCACTGTATCTCTGTTAAGTTGTTGGGTTGAGGATGACTTGCTGCTTAGAGGGAGGGCGGAGCAGACCTGAGCTACAGCCCCGTCTCGGTGCAATATCAGACCTGGGTCATGTAGTACTTGCAGAAAATTCTTCTTGTTCAATGAATCCTGGTTAGTTGGAATATTTTACACAAGGAAGCTATTTCCAAACAACAGAATATACAGTAATTGGATTAGTCGGAGAATTTACCCTCAAAGTGGTGCTCTAAATGGGATTAAACAAACAAAAATAATTAGATGTGAATACTAATTGATCCAGGCCCGGCTGATAAAACACACTACACACTGACCTGTTCTGGAGTCTCTGACCATCACCGTGATCAATGTAAGCAGTCGGGAAACTGTTTTGTATGTATATAAATAAATAAATAAGTCTATCTGAGAAGAAGATTAATATTCCTAGTCAAGTAGTCTCTCTGGTGTATAAAAACAACCCAACCTGGTTGGACTATGTAGCATCTTAATAAATTAAATGAATAAAGCCCCTACCAATCCGTGTGAATTCATTTCCTGGCTACAAGGTGCACATCTATGAAGTCACACAACATGTTTGATTTAATTCAAGGTGGGAGAGAAGCAAGATTTCACCTCTGAGTGGGTAAAATAATCATTTTGATGAGATTTTCTGTCACATTAGTTTGTTAGCGTTGTTCGCACGATGGATTACAAGTGGGAAACATTGTAAGGGCAGCACATATACCATCGTGAAAATATAAATACTGGCTATTCAGGCTCTCATCACAGCTAGACCTGCTGCCACCGACATCCAAAGCCGTGCTGGCTTGTTAGTTCCTACCACTTTGCTTTATTTGGCAGTGCAACAATTTGCAGTGGGATGAGAGTGTTAAAATATATAGCTTCGGGAAAATTCATTGCCCCTTCTGCTTCTTCAATTGTCGAGTAAATCCTGGTGATTCATCCCTTGTTATTGTATCGTTTACAACCAGACAGTGTTTCTGTCTGCACCTCCTGGTCGGAGGCAGCAGAGCGCAGTTTGTGTGAGGGGCCCCCCGGTGTGCACCTGGGCCCGGTAGCTCCTCAGCTGTTTGGTTTGGCGACAGTGAGTCACAGCTGCGAACTCGCCGTTGGAAACCCACCGATATGAATTTACATTTTGCATTCTGTTGGGAAATAATCCATTTCCAAGGTAAATCGCGGAGGAATGTTTCAAAATACTATAAAAATGAAAATTATTAGAGGTCCTGAGGTTTGCTGCTGACCTGAAGAAGAGGTCAGTGAGGTGGCGGCGGACATTTTGTCTTCAACGTACGGTTGCCAGTGTAACCAGCAATCGAGGAAGTCACTGCTGCTGGCCAGGAAAGCTTTCACAAATCTCCCCTACAAAGCCATAAGTTGTAGTTAAAACAGACTGGATTCTGTAAGGATTTAAAAAGTTATATATAACTTGTTAATTAGTGAACTTTAGAGGTACTGGTACCTTTGCACGGAGCCACGCTATTCCCTATTTCCATTCTTCACGCTAACATTAAGCTAACTAGCTTCTGGTTGTGGCCTTGTTTTTACTTTACAGGCATGAAGAAGGGACTACAGTCGCTCTCAGTATTATCATTAAAGGTTCAGCAAGAAAGTGGAACGACAGAAGTTTTTCTTGCAGAATGAAATTCCCTTATTGACTGATATTTTGCTCTTCCTTTAGCCCTTTCATATTTTTGCTTTTCTGACCTTTTCAAAACCTCCTGTCTAACAAAGCAATTACATCGTAACCACAATCTTTGCCTCATGCAATGAAGGTGACACAATATAAAAATACCAATGGGCACTGAATAAGAATAAGATAAACAATATCATTGTCCGTTTAAGACTATTTTATGCCAATGATATAATGTTGATAAAAGAGAATTATAATCCAAGCAGTGAACCCTGGCAAAGAGGAATGATCTTTGTACAAATCTGAAACAAACAGCCTATTAAAATATCCCAAATATATGTAGCATAAATAAAATAAAACCACACAACCACAGCAATAAACAAAAGGGACTCTTGGGCTTTTAAAAAATATTGCTTGTACATACAACAGTCAATATTCGCAAAAACATTTGGGTTGCCTACATATACTGTAGGTCTTGATACAGGTCATATGTTGGCAACATGTTACGTGGCTTTGTATAAAAGACAATATTCTGTGTATTGGCTAAAAACAAAGACAAGAAATGTTTCGGGTCAGTTAGACATCAAAAAGGGGTCCAACTCCCTTTCATCCCTCTAATTAACAATCAAACTCTTACAAAACTCCACTGACACAAATCCAAACATATGTGCTGTTGGAAGTCATGTGAAGTTTAGTCATCCACAAAACATTTCTGTAGCTTCACAGCAAAATAGCGCCACAGCATTCTCTGAAAAAAGTATATAGAGACTTGGTTGAGCTGCAGGAAGTCAGTTTATGTTTTTTTTACGTTCTGTTTTGCTGTGATGCTCCAGCAATGTTTTTTGGATGACTAAACTTTACTTCTCTTTCCATCGGGATGGGGTCGGGTTCATTTTTTGTCTTTGGAAGAAATCCATTATGTTTTCCAGCTAAAGTCCCTGAGAATCTAATCCGGTGTTTCATGTCATTTTTCAGGATCTATCAACAGTTCAAAATCAGTTTTTTTTTCTCAGTGATTGTCCAAA
>CAEMYA010000009.1:2831207-2842191 GCA_903131615.1 Diplodus sargus
GTTTTTTTCTCAGTGATTGTCCAAAAAAAAGTTGGAAAAAAAAAAAATCACAGTATAATTTTTTCAGTGTTGAAAAGAGGCCCGGGATCTCCAAGACCCCAAACACAACGCCAGGTTTAGAAAAGCAGATGTTCTATGACATATTAATTTGTGAAGTCAAAGATCGCATCACACACGTTTTACATCACAGGAAGGACGGTGCAATAGTCAAAGCTACAATGTGCTTCAGAACAACTGCTCAGAAGAGCCGAGACAAACAAGTTAATGATATAATATCCCCACAATACAAGGCATTGATGACCTAATTAACTTTTCTTTGACCTTATCCTGCATTACCCCAAACTTGTGGTTCTCATTATTCCTGCTGACCACAAATAAACCACATCAGACATAATCTCTGACTCAGAATTGATCTAAAACCGGGCCGCCGCTGCCCTTTGTCAGCGAATCTGGTCTTCATTGAGGTCTGTACAATAAACCTGATGTCTGGCTGCGCTTTGACGTTGTAAAACGTATAAAACATTTAATTATGCAGCAGCCTGACACACTTATATGCTTGGTGTTAACTACGTGCCATAATTACTTTTGGCAGCGTGATGAGTATTGCTTTACTCTGTTGTTAAAGTACACAGAGAAAGTAATCCATCATATGTAGGTTTTACATATTTGGCATGTTTATATATACCCTTAATTCATTTTCCTTCTTAAAAGTTGCACAAAGTGAAACAAAATACTCTGCACGGCATATTTGTTTGGCACGCAAATAAGCCAAATTTCATGCAAATTTTCTCCTTACAAGAGGTCCCTGTAAGAGTTCTGGGGCCCGTAACAGTTTGAAAGGGATTTGCAGCCTGCCAGAGAGGGTTGGAGGCGGGACAACTGGCAGCGAGGGAGGCTGTCTGGAAGAGCGGGCCTTGTGGCTGATCTCTCCAGCAAAAACCTTTTCAATCATTTGTGTGATCTTAACCTTAGAGCAGAAACATGACCTGATTTAACAAGCCACCAGAACTGACAGATCGCTCTCAGGGGGCAACGCTTCGGTCAAAATATGTCCCAAAGGCAACAGATATGTTAAATAGGTTGTCTCATACTTGATGATGTACGTTACTGTACGTCTGTTGTGTTTTTATGGACAGAGGGTGAAGGATCTGAACTTTCTGTTGTGTCCTGCTGTAGTGAAAAGTTACGAAAGACAGTTGCTCAACAAGGTTATGAAGCAGCCTCAGTCTAACCCTGGTGCCTCTATATGACCTACATACGTAAACAAGACCATCAGCAAGAAGATGTCTGGCTTTTTCTGTATTGTTACTGCAGTTAATCTTAACGCCTGACATCGGGTCAGATTCTGACTTATGCGGGATGGATAAGTCATAAAATTAAAACCATTTTTATGGTGCAGTGCTGAGGCTGAGGGGTCCTGAGGAAAGAGGCTGCTCTGTAGTCTGGTGGTCTGGCACCAAAACAAAGGTTACCTTGTTTCACTGTTGTCATCTTTTACCCACAGGGGCTGCCAGAATACTCTCTACATCTTCAACACATTTCAGAGAGAAATATTGTACTTTTTATCTTCAAATTCATCAGGCAGCTACCGTAAAAAGTTACTTTTGAGACTAAGCAATGTACATGAAACCAGTGGTTCTCAAACCTTTTGGTTTGTGTACGAATAACGCAGAGTCTGTTTGTCACTTTTCAGATTACTTTGAGTTGTTAGCAGTTCCACAAGGTAACTGATTCAATTTGCAAACTTCTCAGTTGACTGCTTAAGACCCAAAAAGGGAAAATTATCAAGAGATGCCAGGCATTAGGACATTTCTATTATCGTCAATTTATCGATATTGGTGAAATTCAAGCCACTAAATGTTGATAAAAAAAAAAAAAGCCAAATTAATTTCATGGACTAAACATGGAAGGCATCTACACACTCTGGTACAATAAGCAGCATTCATACATGTTCCCTAGAGTCTTGTTTGCCCTCTGTATCTTAACACATCTGCCATCCATATCTTATATCCCTAAAATTGTCCAATATTTCATAATAAATCACAGATTAAAATCAAAAGAACAAACACACATTTGCATAAAATAACTTTTACCTGCTCCTTTAATCACGTCACAACCAACATCTAAAGAAAAAAGAGAAATTACGTGCTGGAATGTGTCGCTGAACAGACGGGATCTGTTCAGTAGTTGGTTAAGTATACGAGCATGAGGTCATGTCAGAAAAGAAGCCCAGGGTTTTTTTGGTTTTTTTTTGTCTGGCATGAGATCAAGCAGAAAAGTGCAGTCGCTCGCTGCCCCGCGCTGCAGCTCTGTGGGCAAAACACAGCGCTTTGTTCATTTGTCCCCGAGCCAAGAGGACACATTTCTCAATAGAAACTCATTTGCTTCAACTGGGCCAGCCAACTTGAGGCTGATGTTATCTTTTATGGGGCAGCTGCAGCTCATATTCTTATAGAAATAATGGGATTTTCTTAACAGAGCCTGAAATTTGAATGAGTGAGAGAGGTTGGAAGTAACTCGTACTACTGCAGTGATGTCATCCCAGTGATGTGTGTGACTGTGTGTGCGTGTGAGTGTGTGTGCATTAACTGCATATACAAGATTTTTATGGGAAGGCAGGAGATGAGACCTCTGCTGTATTTTCTATTGAATCTCCGTCCAAAAGCAGCACTGTGTCTTTCTTTTTACCAGAACATTTGTCAGACTAAACCACAAAACTGTTTGTGGTTTGGAAACTTAGTTTAACTGAAAGGAAACTCCTTAGGGCTTGTTTTGTTTTCCTTTTTTTTCAACAGTCTATAGGAACATTCTTCCTAAAGAGGTCGGGTCTTTTATGGTCCTAGTTCAGAGAAGGCTACAGAGACTCAAACAACAAACGTATTCTTTATTTAAATTACAGCTAAAACCCAACACGTAACACAAGTGGTCCATGTGGACGGTTCGCCATTCTTTTTGCTTTCCATTTTGCTCTTTCACGGCATTTAAGAGTTTCCTTATAACATGTGCTGCTAGACTAACATGAATTTGGATGTAACTTCTAGTCTGGAGGATTTCAACTGCCTGTTCAGTGATGGAAATTTGGCCATTTTGTTCCTTTATGACCACATTTGTCCCTGAATTCCTGGGTTGTTTTTACTTGGTCTCCTTTCAAAATAATAAGTGATGCCAGTGCCACAAAGGAACAGCTCCACATTGGAGGCTTGTTACTGGTTTCGATGAGAAGATCAATAGCACGTTAACATCTCTCTGCATGGAGATGGTTAGTTTGGTTTATAAAAACAAATATTCTAACTGCTTTTTTATGTGTGTACTTCAGTTTTTTGTCAGATTTAAAGAAAACTACATATAATATGTTGATTATTGGGCTTAAATACTGATTTATCTGGTTTTCTAAAGAAGGCAAACTGTTTCCACCTGTTTCCAGCTTTATGCGAAGCTTAGCTTATCGGAAACATAGTTACTGAAGCTTTATATTTAATGAACAAATAAGAGTGGTGTCAAACTTGTCTTTGATACCAGACCTTCTCAACTCTCCACCAGAACAAAAAAGCTGGAATTTTGATTAATTGGTTCCATTCTCACGTCTGTGCAAGAATGAGTACGTCCTGGTGTGGCAGGAAAGTGTATTAGCTCATTGTCTGTCACCAATTTGTGAAAAATGGCTTATGGAAGTTGTTAATCTTTAGAAATGTATCAACTTCATGTGAAAGACGAATGTCCATATAAAGAAGAGGAAGAAATCACAAAATCGAGGTAAGTTAATTATAGGGGTTAGCAAATGCTGTCCAGTAGTGAGAATATGTTAAAGCTGTAGTCCCACATTTATGTTGCTCTGCTAGTCTTTCAGTCCTGCACTCACAGCTAACCATCAGTTTTGTCTGTCTGTAACAATAGTGTCTGACTACCGTGAAATTGAAGTTTACTGTAATTAAGTTACACCGAGTAAACGGCTTGAAGCAACCTAGCTAGATGGGTGGCGCCAGTTCCTTTAGGCCTACAATGTCCTCAAAAAATAGCACTTGGCTCAGCTTAGCATGAGCATATGCTAACCTCACCTGGTTCGTAATACGAGGGTTTATAAGTAGGAAACAAACAAGACATAGTGTGTTCATTAGTTAGCTTAAGGGTTACTGGCGGGGAGTGGTTTTGCTAGTTTGAGGCTGAACAAGGTCAGGCTAGCTGTTTCCCTCTGTTTCCATTCTTTACGCTAAGCTAACTGTCTTCCGGCTTTACCGTGGTACTCATGAGAGTTAGCCTGATGGCCCATTTTCATCAAACTCTGTGTGAGAACGCAAATAAGTGTATTTCCCAGATAATCAAACGTGTTTAACTGAGCTCCAAGACTGATCCACTTGGCTTTAAGAGCTCACTTTTTTTTTTTTATTGTCCCGCCATCCAAATTATTTAAGGCAATGACTCAAAATAGCAGATTGTTAAATTGCTGTAAACACACACAATCGGATCCAGAATGCAATCATGCGCTGTTTTTACTTACTAAAACAGGTCTGTGTTTAATCTATTTTCTTTTTTCGTTGTTGTTCCTGTTCTTCAGTGGATGCATTCAATAAGCCTGATTGCTAACAGTTTTGCCCCGCTCTCCTCTCCGCCTAGACGGTCTTTATACTTTATGGCGCTCAAGAGAAACCACAAACAGACTATGAAAAACTGCGCTGCCTCCTGGCCCTCGTCTCAGCCATCATCGCCATCATCAGCCTCCTCAGTGCGGGTGGATCCATGTGGGTTGACCGGTAGCAAACAGGGATTTTTCCAGGTTCACTGAATGACAGACTCTGCACATAGATAAATGTCACTCATTCATTCTTCTTTGTTTTAGCCTGTGTTCCTCGTGTGTTGGCTCGGGGGGGTTACAGACCTTAATTCTCCATCCAAGCCTGAAGGATGACCTCATGGGGCTCACAGCTGCCATCACCATTCTCGCAGGAGCTAATAGGAACAGCATGTAGCCTCTGGAAAGGACTACGTCTTTCTCTCTCTGTTTCCTTCTCTCTGTTTCTGTCCCTACTATTTGAATGCTAGAGAGCCAACTAACATAATTTAGTCCTCATTAGATATTTAAACTAATTTTTTTTCCTCTACTCTTCCCAGAAATCTCTTTTTTTTCCCCCTCCACCTCATTTCCTCAATTTAAAGCAACATCACAGAGAACAGCCTGCAATCCAGAGAATACTGTACTGTTGTTTGTTAACAGGTTTTCCCATATTGGCATTATAAGGTGATAACGTTTTTTCACAAGCAACAATTTCAGTTAAAATTCTGATAAAAACAACACTCTGCATAATCTGGTTTGAACAGATTTGATGGACTTTCAGCAAACAACCCACCACCTCTCTCACCACTTACTTCAAAAAAGCAAGATGATCACAGAGAAGCAGAGAAAAACACAGATCGGTCGTGTGAAAGAGCCCAAACTGCTCTAACTTTGATCATAAAAATGTGTCTTCAGGGCCCTTAAAACATTTTGCTTAAAGAGGTCATAGTATGCTAATTTTCAGGTTCAGGCTTTTATTTGAAACTAGAAAATGTCTACATACTCTAATTTAAAAATGTATATATATTATTTTTCTCATATGGTTCATTGCTGCAGCACCCCTTAACTTAAATATATCTTGAACGGTCCATTTTAGCTATGATGTGAGACATCTCGCCTCTGTTCAATCTTTGATGAGATTTGCACACATTACTTAACGGGGAGGATGTAGCCAGTCAGAGGCAGAGTAGGGCGGGTCATGCCAAGCCAGGTAGTGTGATCTAAAATAATGGCGATATAGCTTGTAACCATGGCTTCGTTACAGCCATGTATAATTTGTAATAAATATATAAATATATGTTTTTATATGTAACACCTGTTACATTGTGATGCACATAAGTTACGGATGTAAAGACTCGACTCCAAACCAGGCGTTTCGAGGCTGTGCAGGGGCAGCGTGTTCTGTGGTAGAGAGTAACTCCCTTTGGCGAGGACTTTGGGTTTTTCTCTTTGCAGAACTTTTACATGCACAAAAATGCTACAAAACACATTAAAAGAAAGGCAAAACCCCCAAAAGCACAATATGACCTGTTTAAGTGTACATTGGGTCCTTTAATGGAAAAATAAGAGAAAAGACTTTCAGTGTTATGTTTTCATTCCTCACTTGTTCCAAACTACAGATTATTGGTTCTAAATCCAAAATGTTTAATATGGAACAGATGATAGTTTTGGATGTGCTTGTGCTCGGATAGTTCGGATTTTCTGTGCTAAATTGAGTTGTACGTTTTCCTGCCATTATTCTGTAGGTGTCAGGTTTTTACAAATGGACGATATCTGTCTCGAGGAGCACAACGCTTCACTCGCTTCAGTCACAACACCGAAAATCTGGAGCTATATTTATTCCTCCGTCGTCTCCTAACTGCTGCTCCTCTCGGCTCATTTATCGTCACAGCAACTGCGAAATCTATTTTGCTGGCTGACGGCTGCGCATTCTCCCGAAAAACACTGTGCATCCAATCTGATATCCCTCTGTGTGTTTTCAGCGGTTGGACCTGCCCTGGAATGTCTTGTGTAATGTGTGAGCCATATGACAGTTATTTATCAAACGGCAGTACGCTCACCCACTATCTGGGCTTTGAATCAGACCACAGTATGAACACAGGAGAGAAGACAAACTCCAGCTGAGCTACAGGCCCCAATTTTCTGCTTGGGACTTGAAATAAAACAGCAGCTTTGGGACACACCACAAGAACATTTTCATTTTTATTTGTAATAGCTGGTCCAGACGGAGATTTCTCAACAACTATAAGGCGGATTGGCTGTGAAATTTAGTACATAATATTCATAGTCCCCCTACAATTAAACCCATTGACTTTTGTGATCCCCTGACTTGTTTCCACTTACATATCTCAAATATCGGATGGATTGACAGGACATTTTTGCAAACTTAAGAGTGAGGAAGGAAGTTGGAAATTGTGTCCAACCATAACAGGAACAAAACTCTAAAACATTACCTCGTCCGTGAAGGTACGCCTGACAGATTTTCAGCAGCTCAGTGATGGTTGTTGTAACAATGAAGACAACAACTCCCATGATCCCCTGCTACTTACCTCTTTAGTTCTGTTTCTACAGAGAGATCCCTTAAAGACTAAGTGAACACAAGTTGTTATGAAAAGCCATTTTTTTAATACACATGGAAAATAATCACTTCTTAAATGGCGGCACTAACTAAAAATATTAGACCAAAAACTTCCTCTTATCAAAAAAGTATAAATGGTTAAAATAAATATTCATTTTGATTCGTTTGGATTGACTGCTGGTAGAAAAGCAGGCTGATACAAGAGCTTTTGAAGGAGGACAGAGATAAAAGCAACATTTCGCTCAACAGTGGCATCAGACGGATAAAGATGTCGACTGAAACGTGTCCGGCTTCTTTTCTCCCCAGTATGTCGAGAGAAAACACTGTTCTGTACAAAGTGCATTAATTATACTGCATCCTGGAAGATAAAGATCTCTCCGTGGCTTTGATTTTGACGTGACCTTGATTCCACATTTCAACACTGTGATTTCGCTTTGTTATAACAAGAAAAATTCTACTGACCCCAAAAAATAATCAAAGAAAGGAATTGATCTGTAAAGAGAGAACATCTTTAAAAGAATACAATTTTACATACTGAAATGTCGGCACTTGTATATATTGGTGGGTTTATATACAGACTAGTTTTTAGGGGGGAAAGTTATGAGTCATTAAAGTGAAAATACAGGCAGCGTCTGAAAACATTCAGCTCTCCAGAGTCCCTCTTGATTTTTACTTGACCGTCACACATGTGGTCATCATCGTACGGAGGAAGAGTGAAAGGAAGCTGCCAGAAGACAATGTCCGTCGATGACGTCAGCTTGATTTGTGAGCGATGTCTCTAATAGCCACAGAACCAGCTGCACAGCACGGATCCCAGCACCAGCGACACCAGCTGTGCCAGTCTGTCTGTCCCGCTGGCTTCTAACTGGACCTGCTTGCTGTTAAAACCTGAGCGATGTGAAGGCTGTGTCTCCCCCGCACTGCAAAGCATCATGGGAGCCTGAAAGGAAGTGGGCCTCCTCTGCGGTCGGTCTGGACTGGACCCGTCGGTCGGCCTCTCTCCGATGAACAGCACCGGGTGTTTCCTGTGGTCCAGCTCGGCCTTGAAGAGCTCGTACTCCTTATGAGGCAGCTTGATGCCCAGCAGGGTGCACCCGTCTGTGGGAGTCAAGTCCTGCTCCACCCCGACCTCCCAGCCTCCTGCGCGACCACACTTTCCCGGCCTCGTCCCGTTCAGCATCTTCGCCGTGGGCTCCTCTGCGGCTGTGACTCTCACCTGGATGACCTTGAAGACCAACTCGGTGGCTCCTGAGACCTTGACGGAGGGGTTTCCCTGAGCGAAGTGGCCCGAGGCTCTCAGGGTGAAGGTGGGCTGAGAGCAGGCGGGGTCCGAGTAGTGCCGGTAGATGCCCTCCCACGCATGCTGCTCGGGGTCAAAGGTGAAGTCTCGGGTGAGGAAGAGGATGTTGGGACGGGTTTCGCAACGCTGGCTGACCCAGCGGCCAGAAAGAGACAGAGGAGCTGCGGGGCCGCGGGGCAACACCGGAGGGCGCTGCTCTGAGGAGCGGTACACCAGGGCGCACACGGGGCAGGGGTGGATGTGATGCTGCAAAGAGAAATGGAGAGGTTAATTGGTAGGAAAATTTTGGTACAACTATGTAGCTTCTTCTGTCACTGAAATGTATCTGGGCTTATCAGTGCTGTTGAAATATGATGAATTAATAAATAAGTAAATAGTGCTTTTTTTTAAAGGCACTGAATCCCAAACATGTCTTCCACAAGCCTTCTCTGATCAACTGAGAAATGCACAGTAATGTCTCACCATGGCGTTCTGCAGTGGCTGTTGGTATCCTGTCGGTCTGTACTGAGTCCTCTGTGTCCAGTCGGTGTGAATGTCCCCTAAGAACAGCTCCTGGACCTTCCCTCCATGACTGTGGTGCTGCGTCTCCACCCGCACCAGTCCCATCTCCATCATGGAGAAGCCCAGCGCTTCAAGACATCCCCTCCCCGCCCGGGTGTTGTACAGCTCGTACAGCTTCCCCGGCATCATTTGACCCAGGATCAGACCCACGCAGCTCGCAGGCAGCCTGGACGACAGCCTCTGCTTGGCCGCCACGCTGTGGACCACGATGCCCACCTTGCTGAGGTGGTGCTCGGCTTCAGTGCCCCCGCGGGTGATCCAGGAGGCCTGGCGCAGGCGGAGCTTGCCCCTGATCATCAGGGAGTAGGCCGGGTCCTCGCAGCCGCTGTCGCTGTAGAAGTGCTGCAGGGCCAGGAAGTGTCGGCTGGGGTGGAAGGTGTAGGAGCGGGTGAGGAACTCCGGACCGGGCCGAACTTCACATCTGAACACGGAGGAATGAAATGGTTAAGATGAGGTGATATAAGTGATTAGTTCTGGCATGTTTATCTTTCAGGCAGTAGTTTCCTTCCATTTCCAGAGCTGTCTTTAAAGGGACAGTTCACCCCTGTGTCAAAAACATGTGTTATTCCTCTCTAGATTGTTTTGTTGTGAGTTGCAGAGTTTTGGAGACTTCTGCCATAGAGATGTCTGTCTTCTCTTGAATATTGCGTAACTTCTGCTCTGTTTTTAGGGTGATTTTAACATCTGTCTAGGGACTACAGATGAAAAATAGCCTCTTGGCTAATTCCGGCGCATTTACAGCAATGCTATTAATGTGCACTGTCCCTGTTTTCAAATAAACGTATTATTATTAATTAGATGGCACTCGGCTTGTTGTGCTCAAAGCAACAAATGACATATTTGAAAAAAAGTCAACAGCAGCGTCTCTTTCCAGAAATCATGACCTGGTTACTAAAGATAATCCAGACTTGTTGTTAGCAGTTTTCTTTCTAACCCAACTACATCCATTAACTGTTAGCTATCTCCTCCATGAGTAATTGCAGGCCTTCCTATCTAATTGTAATAGTCTAATAGTAAATAGTTCCCATCTTCCTTCTGAGGAAAAAGCTATCATGTTTACATCTTGTGCTGTCACAAGCACGAGCATCTTGTCCATGATACAGATGGTGGGTGTGTTCGGTAGAGAAAAAACATAGAACTACAGGTGACAGGAAAAAGATGTATTTTTGTTTCTGTACCTTTAAATCTTTCTGTCAACGCTGACACTAATGAAAGCAGTGAGGGTGAGCCAAAACAGTGAAGTTGCAGGACAGAGAAACCACGACAGTGAGGTGAGAGGAAGTGAAGAGTCAGGTGGATCTCTGTGGGTTTGCAACAACAAGCGCCCCCTCTCACCCGTGACCCTCGGTTTTCAATGCGCAACGTTGCAAAAACTGGATCAAATCAATAGTTTGCCATTTGTTAAATTCTTCTACAACAACATCACAAAAATTCACCTTGTCGACACCCATGTGCCGTCCACTCTCGGGGGCACGTCTGCTGTGATTCTCACTCTGTCCTGTAGGTGGCGGTACTGGCAGCTCTGCTCCCACTGCAGGCTCTCGCTGAGGTTGGAGGAGGAAGTGAAGGAGGCCGTGGGCACCTCCCATAGTTTACTCCCAGTTCCAGCCACAAACACAGCTACAGAGGAAGAGAGAGTCAGAAAACGATGAGTAAATAATCACAGCTATCCCGTCAGATAAACACACTTTGTTTTTGGTGGATGGAGGAAATGGGAGCTCCACAACTCGGATGATTACCGGCCTCTTGAGGGGAAGATGTAATTGTCATCAGGGAACGTTCACATCTTCTCCCTGTTACGTCTAAACACAATTGTGGCCGACTGCAAGCTGTTTCAGGGCTGTCATTTTGTTAAATGTCCCATGTAATGAGTGGAGAGTGGGTGCTATAGAAACCATACAGAGCAGCGAGTCAGGACGTTGGCCGCGACGCAGAACGTTTTGGCTCGTCACTGCAATCAGCCCGCAGCTGCCTTGTTTTCCGGGCTTGCTCGGAG
>CAEMYA010000009.1:2850052-2861309 GCA_903131615.1 Diplodus sargus
CAGGGGCGTGAGGTGGGGGGAATCAAGGGCTGGACGTTCAGGCCTCGTTCATTAGAGAGAGACGCCTTTGTCTGCTTCAGAGACGCTTGAATTATTAGACCTGGCCGAGTGGAGGCGGTGGAGGCGAAAGAAAGTATCTATTTTGTTGCAGAGGAACCGATGGCATAGCAGCTCCGATCCCTCCATGTGTTCCAGTATTTTAACTGCTTCCTCATGTGTTTCCTGCTTTTTTCACTACATCCTCACCCCGTTTCTCTACCCCCCAATGTCCCGTAAAGCCACTTTCTCATCTCTTTTTGCCTCAGCGCTGCAGGACAAAACCCTCAAAACTGTCCCCTGAGGTGCCCGTGCCCTCCTAACCCCTCCTCCCCCCTCCCCTCCACTGATTACAGCTCCCCCTCCTCTGATGAAACAAGCCACAATGTTTACGGCTCATTTCTCCTGGATGGATTTCAGATTCCTCCCTTCTTTTTTTTCCCGTCTTTGTTTCATTTTTTTCTCTCTCTCTCTGCGTGTCTGTCAGTTGTTGATGAGGTGAATGGAGTTGGTCAGAGGGATGTGCAGTTGCAGGAGGGTGGAGCTGGGCCGGAATGACAAGATTAGTGAGGTGCATGCGTGTGAGCGTGAGCGATGCTTTGGTAGCTCAGCGATCCGGCTCGTACCGCATATTTTAGGTGACTGCTGCACATTTTTCATCGTTCACAGCTGCTTTTTCAGGCACTGAAACTCTCTGGATTGGTGTTATAAGACGGAGATTCCCAACATTTTTTGGCTCAACTTGCGCATGTCCTCAAAATAAGTTGCATGGAGTGAATTTCCACTTTTAAAAAATTCACAAACACTATTTAATGGATAAAATAATTTCCTTTAAGTCGTTAGAATGATATAGAATTATTAGTAAAATATGACCCTTTGCATATTCTGTGCAGCGCAAACACATAAATATCTGACTGACGACAATAAGGAACAACTACTTTGTCTTTCATTCAGACAGCGGACGACACTTAAGATGTCCAGCTACGCTTTCATTTATTTTTACTTTTGCAGATCAAGATCAAAACAACAACAGCTATAAGCACACATACGGTATCACGTATCAAGACATTATAGTTGAGCAAGCAGCCGGTTTACTGAGATATCAATGGCTAACGTTAGCCTAGCCACAGTGAAGTCCTCTCCTCAACTGACGGCTAACTTGACAAATGTACGCTAAGCTAACAGTGGCTAGCTGGCAGCTAAGGAGAAACGATATCTGAAAAGAACAACTTTTGACTTACTGTGAGGTGCATTTAATCTCTTTTAGAAGAAGCTAACTGACTCACTCTTCCAACCTGGACAGTAAGCTAACTGAAACTGTTGTGAACCCTCCAGGGAATGCTAGCTTAGCTTCTGAGAGTAAATGTGGCAGAAACACGGTAAACGTAAGGCACAACTCACGTAAAGACTTCAGTGCGAGGTGCTGCATCCGTCATGCGGTGAAAAACAAGAACATTGCTCCCAATTAGTTATCTAATGTTGCCACACGGATGTTTCAGACAAGACGCCGTTCTTCAGCTTGTGTTATTGTTACGTTTCTTACAGCAACATGGTTTAATCTGTGGTCGCCAAAGCAATGTCAACAATTGAGCACCAAATTCTCACAATTTGACCCGCAGACTAACCAATCAGAATACGACATGAAACGATGCAGAATGTACAGGCCGGTGTGTCTCATTCTGTAAGCTCCATTTCTGAATAAAGTTTAGGATAAAAAACCACAAACCAAAACAACAGAGGCGAGGCTCAAAATGCACAAAAAGGCCTGTGTTGTTGCAATTTCAAAACGTTTGGACGCTGGGATGATGTGAGCTGATGACGCGTTCCAACTCTTTGATCTACGACGCATTCTTTTGTAATTGTGACCAAGGTTTCGTCAGACTCGTCTCCCACAGCGCGTCAAACTTGCACAATCGCAAAAAAATCTGAAGGCGTCTGAAGGCAGGAAGCATGTCAAACCCCAACTTGAAACCCTTGTTACTAAAAAAGAATAAATCACACACAGTATTGTGTTCCTGCCCGGCACCGTCAGGGACTGAAGGCTACCAGAAAGCATGCAAAGTATTTCTGAATTACATCTGACCCAGGCCTTCTCGCTGCAGCACCCCGTTTCTCTCTCCTCCCTCCACCCTTTGTCGCCAAAGTCAGGCGAGGGTCAGGCTGATTTAGAGGTTTTTCAAAGAACACGGGGTTTCTCGTGTTATTCTAACCCCGAGTCCCCCTTCCTTTTTTGGGCTTTATCCCCTAGCCTCTGACAGCGGTCTCCCGGACCAGGAGTATCCCTGTGTCCCCGGGGCAGCGCATGGACGACTACTGTTGTCTTTTCATCACAGTTTAAGCTAGTTAATCCGGCGGCCTCGTTTATTTAGACAAGGGATCTACAGGAGTTTGCCCAGCGGACGCTGCTGCCAGTTCAACTGTGGTTAGCGAACTCTGGCTCCCGTTCACAGAGCAACAACACACACATGGTCCTGCTGCATCTCACACCCTCGTCATTAACACAAACAGCTGCCACATGGAACCAACACGTCCACCTATGATGTCATTCAAACTTCTGCTGATGGATGCACTATTCATAGACAATAGGGAGGATTCCTGATTTATAATAGCACCTGACGTGCATCGTGGTGTCTCTTCTTGGTCGATGGCCGAGGTGGATGAGATATAGATAGTGGACAGGGGAAGTTGATGGTCCGTTGATGTTTATGAAATGCGATTACACCCGTTTCACCTTGATCCAAAAGCTCGGTTTGGAGACGTTTTTGAGGATCTGGTCGGCGGCCGTTTCACAAACTTGGACAGTTTAAAAGTTGGACGACGGCCGTCAGCAGGCCAAAGGAGCAACACCGCATCCAAGGTTTAATTTATATGAAAATGATGAGGTTACATAAATATTCCCAGCCACTCCGGTTTGATTCAGTTTAGGAAATGAAACATAAAACAGGAAATTCTTTCATCCAAGGATCCACTCGGCCTTATCCAAATACGCGCTGTGGTCTCCTCTGAACGGCACATTGGTCACTTTTATCTTTCGCGGACACTCCATCAAGTGAGACAGAACTCCACGAATCAAAAGCGTGTTTTCAGCTTTGCAGTCGAAGTTTGGGATCAAAAGGTGCTCAGTGAATTGAGTTGGTCACTGGCTTGGGAAGCGTTCCCTTCACTGAAATGACATTACACCTGTCGGAATTGATCTGAAAACTAATTAAACAATCTGTCTTTTTGATTTCATAACCAGTTTTCTGCTCTGTTTGGGCTGCTCCGCTTCTCGCTGCATCTGTTTAGGGCCAGTGACGCAACCTCGCCTGTCTCCTCTACTCGGCTTGAGCTGTGAAAAAGAAAACAGTTCCCAGATACCAGCCTGCCAGTCTGCCACTGAAGCAGCTAGACAGGGAGGGAGGGAGGGGGTGATGATGATTATAACTGGGCAGATGCCTCCTCCTGCTCATCAACCTAACCAACCCTGATGGCCAAAATGCTGCGCTTCCGCGATGGAGGCTGTGGCGGCTGGACAATCGGCCCCGCAGCGGCCCGAGGTAAGGTCGGTAATGGCTGTCTCCTGTTATTCTAACCATTAACATAATGGCAACATTAGTTCCAGGGCCACGCTTCCCTGCTCCTAGGGAACCATTGTTTAAAGGCACCAGCCAGAGCTTTTTAAGACTCCTCCAGTGGCCACAGATCCGACTGACGCTTTGAAGAGGAGAGGGGGAACACAGACCGGCTATTCATAAGTCTAAACGTCAGCGTAGGTCTTTTATTTTTCAAAGTGCTGATCCGCATGCCGAATTGTGACAAATTGGCTAACAGCTTCCTCGTAATTATGAGTTTGTCTGTGTTAATCTCTTCCTTTTTGTCCCGCCATGTGTTCTTTAAGCTGAATCCGCAAGTGTTCAGCTGATTTCTCACATGAGAGAGCGTTTATCTCTTCTTTTTTTTTTCCTTTTTCATGCTGGAAAAGCTTTGGATTAAAGGAGGAAATCGGCTTCAATCTTTTAAGATCAGATGCTAAATGCAAAAGATTTACACCACAAAAAGTTATTCCCATACTTAGGAATAATGATCTAAATAGTTAAATTGCATTTCTTGACCCCAAAACACTAAGCTGTCTTAATATTTTAAATCATTTCTTTTTACAAGTTTGAGCAAAGTCAAACTGTCTTTGTAAGTGAAAGCTCCCCAAATTCCCTGGACAGAAATCTGTGGATTCATGCAAGTAATTTAAGGCAAACTGTATATTTTGAAAAGTTGTTTAGACAGCTGTAAGGCTCATAAAAACACACTCTAATCCTGCAGACAGTGCCTGGACTCACCTTGCCACAGCCACAGCAGCCAGACTCCCCTCAACAGGTGACTGAAACGTCCGCTTGACATGTCTCCGGCTTCCGCACACTTCATTCACACACTCTGCTCAGAAAACAAACTTTGATCCTCCGGGGTGGGGGGGGAGGAAATCCAAAGCACAGAGAGGCTCCTGTCAACAAGAGACGATCATGTAGGATATCATCATGACACGAGCACATATATGATGAGTCCAGTAATCCCCCTCAGATGAAAACTCCTGTTCAGCCAGCAAACTTTCTTTTCTCTTCCTCTCCTCTTCTTCTTCTACCTCCACTTCATGACTTCCATGGTCTGACAAGAAAGTCCTCAGTTGGAACAACACGCTTCATGCAACTTCTACACACTGGTGCTTTCCTTAAGTTGGTTGAGGGGGAGAGTAAATGCTCTCTCTCTCTCTTTCTCTCTCTGTCTCTCTAACCCCCCTCTCTCAATCACACACCGCGGCCTCACTACTGTGCAGCACTGTGGAGCTGTTCCACTCGATGCATGTGCAGCGAGTGTGTGTGTGTGCATGTAAGCAGGAGTATTTTGTGTGTGTGTGCGCACTCCTGTCTGCCTCTTATAGTTTTGAGCTGAGAGGAGGGAGTAAGAGAGGGAGAGAGAGAGAGATGGAGGGAGGGCAGAGATAGAGAAAGTTTCAGTGTGTGTGTGTGTGTGTGTGTGTGTGTGTGTGTGTGTGTGTGTGTGTGTGTGGAGGAGGGGGTTTGAGCTTCCTAAAGTGAAGGCTCTTGGGAGCTTTTAGAGCAAGGTGCAAAAGTGCAGCGTTGAATAGGAGTTTAATGCTGCAGCCTCAATGTTAGTAGAGGCTAGCAGTAGTAGTAGTAGTAGAAGTATGGTACAGATAGATCACAAACTAGAATATATCAACATATTTCCTCTTATAGATTTTTTTAAATTGTCCTTTAAGTCTCAAATCCACTTTAAAGAGATAGTATGTAACGTTTATTCATAAAAGTGTCAATAAAACAACCAGACCCGTTATTTATTTAATTGAGTTGTGAACTTTTATTATCCTTGATGTTTCCAACAATGATCAAACCAAGACATCTGGAATTTTATTCAAGCTGACAGTGTGTTTCATTTGGTTGCGCGTTACTTTAACTTTAGACTAGGAAACCTCAAATAATACATCAGACAGTGAGAAAGGAAGTCTGCAAATGAGACTTAATTTAACGTGAATAAAAGCTTCACATTCCCCTTGATCTTTTCTGCTGCTGTAAAGTCAGTGGTTTGTGTTTATTTGCATGTTTATTTCATTTAAAAAAAAGGGACCATGCACATTATTTAACATGAGCATCGGAATCTGTCAAGTAAGTGTGCCAGATTTAGCATACAGGCTTATTTTCAGCTGCAGTCCCTGGCAGGTTGATGGACAAACAAAGAACATCAGCACATAAAAACACATAAGCATTTGAACACAGACGAAAACACCACCTGTCGCTTCTCTCCCGCGGGACACCTCTCCACTCCCAGCCTGCCATGTCTTGTTCATGAAGTCATAATCCTGATCAGAGCCGTTGTAAATCGCCTCCATCCTGTAGTCCAACTCCTCGTGTCCATGTGACGATGACCGTAATTTTCAGTACTTCCAGATGTCTGCCATTCTTCAAACATCTTCTCGATTGAACTTCTGGCTACACTGCCCCCCACCATTTCTGGTGGTACTGCCCTATATCTTCAGGATCCATAAGCTTTCAGAAAACCTACACAAATATGGATTAAATGAACACAAAGTACAGGCTGAGGGTTTTGTCTGCATATGTAAATAAAGTTGAGCCTAAATGAGCCTTTAGACACATTGGGATATCCTCTAGAACAGCAACATGTCTTGTTTACTCTGGTCAATGCACAGACCTCCCTGTGCAGAGTTTTCATGTTTTACCAAAGAAATAGTCTGAATGAGAACTGTTGACAGTGAGGTCTGTGGCTTATTGTGAGTAATGGGAACACTGTGTCCGGGAAGAGATGCCGCTGTTGATTTTTTCATAATTCTGTCAGAACCACCAATTAAATTCTATTCAAATCCATTTTATTGGTGCAAATAAAACACACAAAACTCACAACACACACACACACAAATCTGCGGCGCTGGATACCACGAGAGGTGAGAGAGAGGGTGTGTTTTTTCTTTTTTTTGTTCATATGGAGCGGACCGACCCTTTAAGTTGAGAGAAGATCAGCAGCATGAAACGTCTGCGTGAGCTCGAACGTGTGCAGCAGCTGCACAAACCCATATCACAGCCCATTAGAAGGGCACAAGCACACACAGACGCTCCAGTCACACTGATTCATTGGCTCTGCGTACACATGTGGTCTGACGGCGCTGTTGACACTGTTGACCGCCGCAGAGGTAAAGACGGGTTTCAAAAGAGCCTGCCAAGCGAGAGTTGGCAACGTATCTGCGACGGGTGGGCTGACCAGAGCCCTGGCACACAGTCAGGGGCGCGTACACTCCCGACACCATCACACACGCAGCCAATGACCAACGCAAGTGGGCTGAGTAATTTTACCACCGGCACTGTGTTTTATATGGCAGATCTGTTATGCATCATCTTGCTTATATTAACATTTCTTTGCCAATTGTCAGTTGGCCCTAAATCCGTGCATGTTCAAAGCGCTCGCACGGTTTCTCACAGTCTGTAAGTCCTGAGACACTACTGTACACGGATAGCTTCAAAGGATAATTGGCTCTTTAATACTTTATTTTTGTAGTTGTTTTTCCAATATTACGATCTGTGATCATTACATTGCACTCCTGATGTTTACTGCCGGGATCTGGAAACGCTGCAACGAGTCTGACAGGTCAACAAACATCCGAGTAGTCAAACTGACTGGAAGCATAGGCAAATGGTAAATTATTCCCAGAGCAGCCCACATCAGGATATGAAAGACAATATTTATTAAAAATGTGCATAAAATGTTGTTTTTAACCTAAATTGTTAATAAAATTTGTGTCAATCGTATCCTGTGCGAGCTGGAATATTGTTGTTTCAGTTCGCTGTGGTTCACCCGGCACCAGCTGGCACCCAGGAGAGAAGAACTGCTGTGCACAGCGTATCTCAAGTTTTTCACAATCAAAACAGTTTACAGATCGACCTCCCGCCTTCACTTCAGGAGGCAGATGGAGATGTGGACAGCTTTTCTTGTGCAACGAGGTTCACCTTATCGCCAAAGAAAGATTTGTTCATTCCTGTTTTTTTTGTGCCTGTTCAAAAATGTTTCACCACACTAAACAATCCCATGTTTGGTTCAATGTCAATGCAGTTTCTTGTGGGGTTGTATGAGGTACTTATCCCTTGTCAGTGTATTTACCTGCAGTAGTTGACCGTCAGCTCTCCCCCTGTGTGGACAGGCAGCAAGTAGCAAGTATTGCTGAACCGCACCGTCAGGAAGACGTACATTAGCCACCTGAAAGAAGGCACACCTAAAAATATACACCTGGTTAAGTGTACGGAACATTTTGATGCTTAACATTGTAGTCAGGCAGCCACATGTTACTGTCGTCTGATGTTCAATATGCGACTTCCCCCATGGTGCCGCCATGTATAAAAGCAGAAGATGTTAGTGAAGTGTTGTGAGAGTTAACACCGGAAGTCTCATAAGATTCTGCTCGGATCTGCAACCGATAGGAGAGCTCAGAGATTCCTATAAAACTTTGGCACTAAAAAGGCGGATTTATCTTCACTCATGTTTATCAACCTGACTGCAGCAGCAGTTCGCAGTGCTCACCTCTGTTTTCGGGCGTTCATGTGCTGTAATGTTGCCAACAGGAGCTGGAGGGCACAAACGTTCACAGATGAGGTCATGTTTAAAGTTTTATTCGTGCCAAGTTTAGTCTCGTTCAGCGTCTCCCCCTGTCTTGGAGGCAGCACCGTTATCTTGGATATCCACCGGCTGCACCAGAAGCCCAAAAACATTAGCCGTTGAAGCTCAAGCTGAGGGGTTCTGAGATTCAGCTTTCTTTGCTGTTGCATATTAGCAATATATACATGTAATTTTTAGCATAAAAACAAGTAAAAGTTGTATTTGCATAAGCTATATTTTTGTTTTCAAAAAGCCTATTACATATGCAGTTATGCTTCAGCCAACATCGGTGGGTCTTCCAGGAAGCAGCAACTGTCGGAGTCAGAGATGGAAAGGTTTGATACGTAAAGTTACGATGAAAGGGAGCCATTTATCTTAGACAATCTGACCTGTTTACAGCCTGACTCCTCTCGTTTCTCACCCCGTTATCCTTTAAACGCCGATAGTAAGAGACGGCAGCGACGCCTTCTTTGGCTCCTCTTCCTGCGGACGGTCCAATCCTCATCGGCCAGTCGTCACGGCTATTATTCGGGGAGAGTCTAATCTGATTGTTGATCGGTGCCTCTGGCTAAGTGCTAACTTGCTGTGACAGACCCCACAGAGAGCCAAGAGGAGGGAGGACAGACGCCGCTGATCTCTGATCCCAGATCTGACAGCTGGCTCCCTCAGGAGGACTCTGCCTGGGGTGTCAGCAGCTTTGATCCACTCAGGGTCCTCTCAGGAATGCACACACACACACACACACACACCAGCATATATGTAAATGCTTCCATACACAATTTTTTAATCTCTCTCTCTCACTCACTCCCGTTTTGCTTCCCTCTCTCTAACACACAGACATCCACACATGCACACACACACACACACACACACGACTACACAAGCTACTGGGCTTGGCCTGCTGGCACACACACACGGGAGTTGGCACGAGTTGCCTAAGAACACACAGTCGACGCTTTTTTATAATCAAATAATTTCTCAATCCTGTAAGTAATACCCCTCCACCGAGCACGAGCTATCAACTACGGTGGGCTCTGTGTGTGGTGTGTGTTTGCTTAGGCTCACATCCTACACATCAACACACGCACACACACACACTTGAATGATCACATATACGTACACATGGATTGAATGTTCACACAGAACTTTGGATTGAGTTCATCTGTGCTGGTCATTTTCGTGCTCTGGCTTGAGGATTGAGGCGGTTTCCTGGTCTCTTTGCGAGCTAACGGCGCCCCCGGTGGGAGTCAGAGAAAGTGTGCATCAAACGAGTCGTGAGACAGAACACAGAAAAGGAGAAGAAAAGGAGAAAACAGACTTTGAGTGTGGCTTACATCAAACTAAAAGTCAGACTTCAGTCGGACATCTTGTTCTTGACTATCTTGGACTTATGTGGAAAACTAGAAAGATAGATGAAAAATGTTTTCTCACTAACCGAGCAACCATGTCAATATTTCTCTTCTTACGGATGGTTCATGGCGACTTTATCTGTACAAAACAAATACTGCAACAGATGCAACAAAAAGCTTACAGTAGTCTGCAAATGGAGGAGGTGAGCTGGATGGATGGATGGATGATGGATAACGGGCCAAACACACACTAGACTTTCACCCAGAAGACTGCTGTGTGTGTCCTGTGTGAAACCAAAAGTAAGCACTGAGTCATTTTAACTTGTGTATTTAACTTGCGTCATGTAGGAAACATAACTAACGGACTTATTTGAACCCCAAACCACAATTTATTCCTAAACCTAACTAAGTAGCTTTGACATATACTTCATTTTGGGAGTCACACTCCCTCAAAAGAACAGACTTTCTGTTGGTACTTAACTCATGAATGGGATGAGTGATTTAAACTTCCTGACTTTACAAATGTTACTGGACTGAATGGATCAAATTATGGTTATGAAAAGAGTCATTTTGAGGGGGCCGTGATACTTTTACTGAAACATTTATCTAAATGTTTGGGTGTTGGGCAACAATGCCTGCATGAGTGTTGTGTGTGTGGTGGAATCTGTTGCTTTTTATTCCAGCACCCATGCAGCAGGTCAGAGCTCCCACCAAGCTCCCAGGAAGAGCGCCAGGCTTTGAAGCCAGTTTGCGAAGTGGGAAAACTGCTTAATTTCATCATCACGTGATGCGCTGCAGCCCAACAAGACTTCTGTACATAAGCTCACATTGTGAAAGAATTGGCTGAAATATGGTGGATGCATTTTTTGGAGCGTCACAACCTGGGTGAATTATTTCACTTTCATAACTTGAGTCATTCGGTCCAATTTGCAAAGTCTAAAACAACCACATGATTAAATTATTTTATCGACATTCAAATTAGCCAAGTGTTAAACTGGAAGTTGGCTGGCTCGGTCAGTGGAAGTATTTAGTACGCAGGCTCCATGGGCCCCACAACACAGAAGATCCTGGTACTTTCATTCCCAGAAGGTCGAGTTTTTGTGGCTTCCAACGCCACTGAGCAGCTTTCGTGGGAATGAACGGGGGCTTGGCCTCCAACACTGTGCCCAGATTTAATGTAACGTCCGATTCTGCCACGCGGCCTGCACGAGCAGCACGTCTCATAACATCCGAGGCTGCAGCGGCACCTCGTGTAGAGATCGGAGTCATATGTTCAGATCTCGACCGAAACAGACCTGAAAACAATCTGTGGACAGCAACAGTGATTCACTGCAGTTTCAATGTCACAGTCGAAGGACTACTTTTCCTGGTGTGCACTCTTTTTCTTTCTCTTTCTTTCAGTGAGGGGGAAAATCAGCTCAGCAACGCAGCCACCATACGCTGCTCATGCAGTGAATGCGGTTGGCGTGGAAGGGGTAATGTTTTTCAAATATATAGTTTGAGATTAGTCTGCTGATAGGATGGGTACCTTTAAACTTTAAAAAAAGTTTGTCTTTATTTCTGTGAAACTATCTGTTTTTGCATTAGACCAAAACTAAGAGTGGCCAAACACTACGTACCAGTCTGAAATATCTTTAGGAGATAGAGCCCGTTTTTTTTTTGGTGCTGTTCGGTCCTCGGTTCAGCCACATGCTCTCCTCTCGATGGCGGATCATTTTCAGTCT
>CAEMYA010000009.1:2861992-2880060 GCA_903131615.1 Diplodus sargus
TTGAGAATCCGATTTTTCTGCATTATACGATGTTTAAAATGTACTAGAGTTGTGTTCATCATTGTGGTCATCATCTTTCCAAATATCTTATTTTCCTTATTAATCCTATTATCTGCTGTTCTATTACAGTTTTTCTTGATTGTTTACACACAAAAATTGGTACTTGAGACACAATAACCACAACATGTAACCCATGCACCAACCCCCTGAACCAATTCTGCGAAACTACAAGCACAATTCCTGCTTTACACTCAAATTGCAGTTTTTAAACACACTTTTTCAAAACACTACACACAATTCTCTGCATTTGGCACAATTTTCATAAAGAAAATTTCTTGTTTTCACAAGGAACACACTGTCATTCAAAATTCTAAAGTTAATTGTCCTACTATGCACACTGACTCATCATATGGACAAACACCTGGACACCCTGCACAACACACTCATTCCACCAGATCAGCTCAGGTACGTTGTCATTTGGGACAATGTAGTTTCCACCGGGCCACTCTGGTTTGTAACGGGTTCACTGCCCACCCAAGCTTTATAGTTGTTCCCTCCATATTCTCCATTCCTCAATCCTATTGAGAATTTTTTTTTCTGCTTGGAGATGGAAAGTGTATGACCGGAATCCACAAACGTGTATACCCCATCTCCAAGCTATGGAAAACGCATGTGGAGATACAGCAGCTGATGCTTTTCATGGCTGGATTGACCATGCTAGGTGATATTTCCCCCGCTGCTTGGCCAAGGGAAAACATTGCTTGTGATGTGGATGAGGTGCTGTAGCCAGACCGAAACAGAGGAGAGGATGCAGCTACTGTGTGTTGGTCGGGATGTATACTGTGTACATTGTTTTTGTGGGAAAAATAAAATATTTTTGTTTACCGTGGATTTGTGTGTTCTGAGTATAAAAACCATATCCTCAAATATTTTACAACACACTTGTATGTACTGTCTATAGTAACTCTGAACAAAAAAAGGCCTATGTCATTATGATGAATGGAGAAGGAGTGTTTTCCATTCATCATAGTGTTTTACATTGAGCACATCAGTGTTCAACTGGTTCTTATAAATGTGTATTCATATGATGGTTTTAGTGTGTCATTTGAAAACAAAATACCATTTTGAAAAGAAATTACATTGTTTTGAATGTAAAGTTTCATTTTGCAGGAGAATTGAGGGTTTTGCCCATTGTGTGTGTGTTTTTTGATTTGTGTGTAGAGTTCTGAGAGTATGAGGTATGCTTTCAGAAAATGTGTGTAAACAATCGGGAAAAACTGTAAGTGAACAGGCCAAAACTATGACTTTACACCCAGACTGTTAGAAACCTGAACTTACGTTTGAGCTTAATATGTCTTTATCTGCACGACATCAAAAGATTGAACTGGTCAGTAATTGAAACATGTCTTAAAAACAACCCTCATCTTTACAGACATTTCCCTACAAACTGCTTGAGAATCATTTTAAGTACAGCTGCCGGTGTTTTCATGTTAGATAACTCCTGCTTTTTAAATTTTAGTGGTTTTTTTTGGTGGTTTATGAACTTAGTTCTAAATGAACCTTGATCATCATTAAAATAAAAGAGACACAAATGCCATAATTAACCAACCAGTTCAGTCTTTAAGTGTTTTGCCAAAAATGATCAGACACTGCGACACCACTGAAGGACGCTGATATAATAATAAAGCCGTCATTCAGCTGCTGACGTGAGGTTTGTTTGTGGCAGAGTCGCTCAGTGTGCTACTGTGCAAACGCCCTTCAGCGAATGAAATACACTCCGCTGGGACTCCAGAGGTTGGCATGTGGAGCAGCTGGGAGAGCCACGTGTTGGTTTTTACACACTGATCTGTCATCACATTGTTCTGGAGGTTACAGTCGACCTCGCTGACCAGCTAACTGGATTCTTCAGAGGTTTATCCACAGTACTCCTGCTCGTTGGCGTCGTAAGAGGGACGCAAAAGCTACAGAAAACATACAGGCAGGCATTTAGACGTGTGCAATAAATAAGGCAAAGTTTCACAAGAGTACACACACACACACACACCGCAGACATGGATTCAAAGTACTGGCAGCTGAGGCACAGATATGGCGGTTAAGTGCCTGCGTGTTGGAGCAAAGTGTCTCATGACAGTGCGAGCCAGATGGAGCGTCTCTGGCAGATATTTACACTCGGGGAAAAGTTGAGCAAATATTCAGAAGCACTGATTGCTAACAGATGATAATCAGCCACAGGCTTATTTATTCCCAGGCTGCAGGTTGCCACAACTGCTTCACTGTCACTCCAAATCTGCAAAGTTTCCATCTCCATTAGTGAAATGAAGCGTATCAAAATGGTTTTGCGCAGTTTGCATATCGACAAAATCTTTCTTTTAGCGCTGAAACCACCATGATGTCAAAACAGAAATGATTTGTCCATTTTTTTTGTCTAAATGGGTAATTGACAGGTTGCTAAAGCTCTTTTCTAAACAGTGTTTGAAGTGTACAGCTTGGCAGCGTCCAGCTTTGGATTTATCAACATGCCAAAATGGCGTGTTTGGAGCTCTAATAAGCATGATACTCTCTATTAAGGGATTTGGGGAGGTGTTATCTTATTTTATCATCTCCCAAAAACCAAAAACACGATTAAAATTGTGTGTTTATCTGTTATAAAGTAAGTTCAGCCTACCAGTGTGAGGGATAACATGCTGCAGTAATATATTGCCTTCTACAGTAATGGAATAGTATTATGTTTCTTTATAGGATTTGTGGAAACTTTGTCCAGAAACATACATTAATCCAAAAATGAAGTGTTTATTGACGTTATTCAACCTGGTTAGACCCAACACGGTTGCTGGTGACCCATTTACTCACATTCAAAGCAGCTTATTATGATGTTAATAATTAAACTTTTGTCAGTATGGACCTACAATGGACATTTTTTCAGAATTGCAGGCATGATATTGTTCATTTCCCCAGAAAACAAAACCTGAAGGACGGGGGTTGCAGGTGTGGAAACTACCAAAGAACTGCACAAATCACAAAAGGGTCAAAGCAAACTGGTCCCTTGGTGTCTAAAAATGGGTGGTGGGAATTGAACCCACAGCCTTCCACTGATTCTAATTCATTTATCATCAAAATGATAGACGAACAAAAATCACTGGTCCGAAAACACACAACCAGCTGAGCAGGGGAACTGCAGCCTCCTTATATAACCTCCCAGCTGACTGATTGCAGCCAGCTGAAGGAGAAACATCACAGGTGCACCCAATATCTTCTGATTACCTGTGACCTCAATCTTCAAAGATCCCTGTTCACTTCAGGACCTCTGATCTGTCCATAACAATATGCAAAAGAGATAAAAGCGGTCAATTGGTCCCAATTTTTTTCCATTCCGTAGTTACTATTCTTTTCCTTCAGTTCATATTCTACTTATCACAGATCTGTTTTTTCCAGCTGTCTTCTTAACACAGAACATAAGAAATATGATAATAATCAATACATTCAGAATGATGATAAAGAGTTCATCCGAAACAGTATTACCTTCTTTAATGCTATAATTCCCACTCATACTTCGGTAGTTATTCTGGTGAAAGTAATGCAATAGTAGTGTGACTCACTACTATATTCAGACAGTTTTATTGTAGAGCAAGACTTTGTTAAATGTTCCAACATTTAACAAAATCTCTCCCTCCTTCTTGAAGCTCTCCATCGTTCTGACCGTCTTTGAACACTAAAAAACAGCAGTAAACTTGCAGCTTTCGAAACCAAAACGACGAGCTGAAAGATGCTAAAAAAACGTAGACACAGAACACTGCCCGAAGCCTGCCAGCAGACCACCATCGTGAAAAACCACTCCCGGAGGTGCTATCTGTGGTCAGGATCAGCTCTCACCTCAGCCAGTTTGCTCATGTCTCTCTCTAATCTCCCATAGCGGGACCAGAAGCCCCCTGCAGAGACCTCCAGTGGAATGTGACAAGTCACGAGACTGCCACTGCTGCATCCCTCCTCCTCCTCCCTCTTTCATGCTCAGACTGCGGAGTACAGCTATAAACTGGAGGATATGAGACACAATAGCGGCTGACCCGGGTCACTTGAAATGCGCGAGGTGTGTTTGATTTACCACACAAGGTACAACGGCATTGCTGTAAAAACTGGAGAGTCTGTGTGCCAGGCAGGATAAATCAAGAAACCCTCACGTCCCATAAATCGAACCACATGTTCAATCCGGGAACGGGCCTATTTTTAACGTTTAGAAAATGAGCCGCACACACATTACATAATGACCGACACCTGCTATTTCGCGGGAGGTTTTGACGCTAAGAGAATGTGATGATTACGTGTTACGCCGCTCGTAAATCATCGGCGGCGGTGCGTGGGTGGTGTCAGCGTCTCGAGGTGGGCTTCTAAAAAGGCCTCGCTCAGCCTTGCAGATTTAATCCGACATGACTTTTGCATGTCAGGATCCCATTTGCAGGCCGGGACGAAACCTCATCTGCCGGGCGAGGTCGAGTAAAATAATATGTGGGCAGATTTGGGACGGCAACTGATATGGATCCAAATGACAGATGACAGCAGCATACAAAGCCGAGTGCTAATGTGTGTGTGTGTGTGTCCAGAAAAGAGAGTGTGTTTGTTCAAGTGTTTCCTTTATGCGTGTGCCCGCACATTCCCCGTAGCAGGAGATCCATCATCTGGGTCATATTACAAAGCAGTGGGGATCCCTCGGTCAATTCCGGCTGACGGATGAAAAGAAGACCAAAGATGGCAGCTATGTCAATAACAGGCGTGGCCTCTGCTGACATCTGCCAGCCTCAAACCTTCACCCCCTCACCCCATTAGCTCCATTTTGTACGCCATACCAACCAGATGTGACTCCTGCCCACATCTGTCGCAGCCCTGACCCCTCACCCGCACCGGGGTTTTTGGATCGGTCTAATTTTAATTCACCTATTTAGCTTGGTTGGTCTTCAAATGACACTGTTAATAGCTGGAGAATAATAACATGTATCGCTGCTCATCTCTCCTCTGCCAAATAAGCCCCTTAAATAGCAGCAGTGAACCATACGTTATATCGCCGTGATTGAATTACTGTCGCTGAAATGCTCGCTCCAAATTGCAGTTTGGATGAAAAGTGTTTGCGCACAACTTGACTCGATTTTCCATTTTCTTGGGGGGGATGGGGGGTGAAAGATGACATTGCAGAGTAGTTTGTGCGCAAAGCGGCATAAATCAAGAAAAAAAACCCCCTCACATAGCATAAATTGAAACACATGTTCGATCCAGGCGAGGGCTCATTTAAACATTAAACTAACAAGAAACACTTGTATTCAGTTACAGAATGCTGCATACATGATCGTGTATCGCAGCTATTTCACAGCGGCTGGACGCGGCTCGAGATGTGATGATTACATGTTGAAGGAGAACAACCTGGGAGGTGGTCACATTTCTTGGTAGCACATTCTTGCACATGGGGAGGACTTCGTTATCTCCTCCAAGTGAGAAGATACGAGACGTGAAACCAGAGATACGCCACATGCCGTGATATCATCCAGCTACTTTAAGGGGGAAAGATAGTGAAGGAGCAAGTGAAGTGTGAAGTTTCCACCTCCTCGTCCTCACTCACGCTGTTACAGACGCTTATTGCACCCTCCTGTAGTAGATACAGTCAACTGACAGGACATTAGATTTGAATTAGGTTTAAAATAGTTTTTTTTTTCTTCTCCTGGAAAGACATTTCTTTCTAGTTTTACATACACAAAAAATCCCTCGGATTTCAGAGATGGAGAAAAAAAAAATGAAAATGAAGACAAAACGAAAGATTATCCTGTCAAAACTTTTTTCACCCCACCAGCTCACAAGTCATAAACACAGATAAGACGTCGAAACTGGATTAGCAAGATAAAAAACTCTCACTGGCCCCTCCGGGTTTCCGTAGGCTGCATAAAATGCACAACGACGCTGAGCAAGCGTCACAGCAGTGATGCGTAATTTTTGTATGTTAGAGAGACGGGGAGTTAAAAAATAATTAATGAGTCAAGTTAAAGTGATCATGACTCACTCCAGATTTTTCAGTCCTAATAAGTACAGGAAGTCGCCAAGGAGTTTTTGAAAAAAAAAGGCACAGGAGCTGAATTTTACTGAAAAGCAAACTGCACAATGTCAAAGAGGAGAAGAAGGGGAGACATTAGAAACTATTTGGCGAGTAGCAATATGCTGTAAATCACTGTCTGATTTCATTTCACAGTATATGCTGATGACGTTATTATCCAATTCAACACTTTTACTGCACATGTAGGAGCCTTTTTCAAAGCCTTTGTATAGTGTAATGTACATGCAGCAGTCAGTTTCAACTGCAAGTGCTAATAAAGTACAATTGGCTCTCATTTGTTCATAAAAAATGTCCATATGCAAGCTGTTTTTCAGAATATTTTTAAAAAGAATGCTTCTAAAAAGTGTTGAGGTCAAAATCAGCCATTTAAAAAAGTGAATGCTCCGTCGCTCCGACTGTAAATGACACGTATCTGTCACTGTAACGAGAGCAAAGGTTCGCCGACCCGTTTGTGTGGCCGAGCTGTTGTGTAGCTGTTGGCGAGTGCGCAGCGTCTCGAGACCGGAGAACAGAGTGCATTCACGCAAGAGAGACCCTCTGAAACGCTCCGCTGCAGGGAGGTTATGATGTCGCCTCGAGGTGCTGAGAGACGGTCCTGGGAAGTGATGTTGTAGATTCATTTGGTTTGTAATGCACGCCAAAAAATTAATTGCTGCTTCCAAACAGATCAGAGTCAATTATTCAAGGAGAGGACAAACATATTTTCCGTCCAACGGAAAAAGTCAGCCAACAATTAACGCTTGTTTACAGCAGAAGATTCCCAGTGAAGCGTGGATTTACCCCGATCTTTATCAGCGCTGTCAAAAGTGATAAATGACCTCTGATCTGTCAGGATTTGCCTCACCACCGTCCGGGCTTTTATCTTGATATTAACACTCAACGATCTTTGCTTGGGGAGCTCTCGTCCTGATCCAAACATCACACATTTTCCCTGCAGCCTTCTTCTCTCTCTCAGCTCCGTACCGACAGTTTATTATTCAGCTGGCTGAGATTTTTCTGAGTCTGCGAAACAAAGCCTCTCCATCCTCTGGATTTTTTCGTCAGACTCAGCAGGTGATAAGGCGTCTTGTCGAACAACGCCGAGATGTTTTTTTTCGGGGAGAGGAAGGCCATTATTCTTTTCATTCAGAGGCTCGGAAAAACAGGAGAGAGGGGGAGTGTGTGCGTGTGTGTGTTTAGTTTTAAGCACCTCTGAATTGTGGACCTGCTTGTCTGATTGTAATCATCATTGCCTCCATTTTGCGCCACTCCAAGTCTGTAATTTAGTTTGAGATATTGGTGCTGACAGATGTGGTGAGAGCAGATAAGGGCGAGGAGATAAGCAGAGGCGAGGATGAGGACAAGGCAGGTGAGGCCGGAGGAGACTTTGTGTGCAGGCATGGAGCCCTGAATCTCTTTCTCTCTAATTTCATACCTGCAGACAGGTGCTTGGCAGGGCAGAACATGCACATGAGAGGCGGACGAGGCGGGAAGAGGGAAGGAGGGAGGGCGGGAGTGAGGAAGACCTTCAGATGGGGATCAAAGGAGGTCACGCTATTCCTCCCCTGGTTCCCCCCGCCGCTCTCGCTCTCCCTCCTCCACTGATCTGGAAACGATAGATTTCATTCCTGCTTTCGCTCCTGAAGAGGGGGAAGTGGCGTCGGATTACCAGGGTGGGGCCCCGAGGACGCGATGTGGAACTAAGAACAAAATGACTTGACTTGGTTTGGATCGTCGCGACGCTCCACATCAAGAGCGAGCGATGTCACGTCCGCAAAAGAAAAAAAAACAGGAGGTGAATTACACGCGACGACAAGGTCCAAGATGAAACTTCAGACTCTCCTCTGCATTGAATTCAAAAGGGAAATCGGGAACATATAGTGATCATCCAGTGTTCCTCAGTCCTGTTTCTCGTTCCTCATACCTCGTTTCTCTGCTCCAACACGCCTGATTCAAATGATCGGCTCTCTAATGAGCCATTCATTGGAATCAGGTGAGCTGGAGCAAGGAAACGTTTAAAAATTGGCAGGAACTGGAGTGAAAAACACTCATAATCTACGTCAATTTATCAAACTGCCACAGTATATTAAAGGAACTCTGTGCCATCTTATCATCTAAAAGTTAAAACGCAGCCTGGATTGTTGCCGGCAGCGTGGCAACGTGAGCGAGTGAGTCAGTCCACCACTTTGGTTCAGACTGAAACATCCAGACAGCTCAGTGATGGATTGCCTTGAAATGTGTCCAGATATTTGTGTTCCCTGGAGAGTAAATCCTCATGACTAACCTTCGTGGTCCTTTGACTTCTCCTGCAGAGCCACTGTAAGGTCAGCGCTGAAATGTCTTAACGAGTTCTGGATCGGTCGCCAGGAAATTTGGACGTTTCCGTGCTGCTCAGGGTTCGGGTTAGAGTGTCACCGTGATCACACCTGCCGTCTCATGCGTTTGGGCCCACCGTCCCTGCTCCAGTATGACAAGGACAAAAACTTCCAACCAGAGTAAAGTCACACACATCAGCCTCAGCTGTACTTTGAGTTAAGTGCTTATGACCAAATGTTAAGAACAATCAGGGACAACCTAGTCGCCAGAATCCACGTTAGCGCAGTATGTTTCTGCAAAAACCACAGATTGGTTAAAGCTTTATGTTTCTTTATGTCGCAACTTTATGTTTGTTTACGTTTAATTGTGAATAGCTCTCCTGTTACGAAGCTGTACGCAAGGTTTAGACACAAAACACACTTGGTTATCAGCAGGAAAACATCATGAGTTGGCTTAAAATACCTGGGGGACGTCCCAAGGTCTCACCAAAAACACCAGCTTACAAGTGTTGAAAAGCCAATGTTATGTGTGACATGTACAAACCTGCACGGAGAAGAAATTCAAACTCAGAATGTATTTACAACATCAATGAGGTAATGATGCAAACGGAATAAACAAGCTGTTCTCAGGGGAAAGTAAGGTCCCCCAGAACACTGTTTGAAGCGAGAAAGGTGGCGGGGTCCGCCACATATAAACAAAGTTAAGCAGAATGATTGTGTCGTCCCTCTAAGGTCAGGTTGTGTATTCAGTTATGAATTTAAGTGTCTGATTTTAGTCTGATGTTAGTCAAAGCCTTAAAGCGGCTTTAATTAAAGGCAGCTGCAAACATAAAAGGTCTTCAGCCTTGACTAGTCAAAGTGAAATGTTAAGTACTGGAGAACAGTGCTTGTGCTTGATTGGGCACGTCAGACTCAACACAAATTTGAACGTATCTGTAAAGTCTTAGCGCATCTGCTAAAAATGTCTTGCCCCAGATCTGAAACTTCTGTGACATCTTCCAACAGTCGATCTTCCTACAATTTATTTTTCCCCTGTTGCCGTTTTTTTTCGTGGAGTTTCTCTGAATCAGTGCTTCGGATCGTGAAGTCTTATAACCCACAATTGTGTTTTGGGGCTGTAAGAGTGTCTAGACTTTGTTTATCCAACGTTTTTTTTCTAAAGTAGCTTCGTATTAGCATTTATCATTACTGTCAACAGTGAGGATTGTAATTATCTCCCTGAGCTCCTCCTCGTGCTCCACTTTGACTTTTATAAGCAAGTGTGTTGTCTGCCTCGTCCGAGCCGTCCTCTTGTGTAACATCGTGCACCGCTACAACAATAGGAATCTTATTTCAAGGCTTTTCTGGCATTTAATTAATGCAGACGCCTCTGCGCAGCCATAACTCCCATCAGTGGAGTCTTTATAGAGCTGTTGGACGATGTATATTTATGACTGCAGTTCCCTTTATGATTTCTGTACTGTAAAGGAATAACAGCCTGGCAAGTCGAGGTGGAGGCCCCCCCGGCCATTATTTACTGTGGTGTTGTACCTCGGAGACACGCAGCCATGATACGGGACAGGAGGCATGCGGGAATTAAATTACACACCGAAATTTAGTGATCCTTCAAAAGAATGGGCTCCCTTGTTGGATAGGTTTACCTAACGTTTCGGCAACGGAGTTCCCCCCTTTTTTTTTGGAAAACGTTCTGCAGGAGCAAATGGTAAAAACAGGTCGGAGGGGAGCAAAGTGAAAAAAAATAATAATTCCAAATTAAGTGTCGAGGTGGTTTGTGGGTAGAGCGTGCGGTTGACATGTTGGCTCCTGCGTTTTCGGGCTCGGAAAGAGAGAGAGACCCCGCTGTAGGGTTGGTTAGAAGAGGGAACGGCTGACGTCTAATTACCTGTTGAGATGTGGTTTGGATTGAAGCAGCTCTTGTGACAGTGCGTCTTTCTTCTTGATGAGGAAATTATAGTCTACGGCCCGGCTCGTGTTCTCTTTATTTGCATCTCGAAGGTCTTCACCTGCTCCCTCTGCTTCAGCCTCTCAGTGCGTTTTGAATTATGCAGTGGAAGAAATTCCCCCTCATCAGACGTGAAGTGGGTTTATTTTGTTCTCTGCTGCCTGGAGGGAGGCGGAGGTTTTTTTCAAAACTTGAAGTTCACACACAGGAGAAATATTTTGATTGCGTTCGATAATAACAGCCCGAACAAAAGGATCACACAGAGCAGCGCTCCTGAGCGCAACGATAATCATGTTTCATCATCTGCTGTGTGTTTTCCAGAGCTGAGTTGTGGGGATATTTTGTTGAAGAGTAAACGGGTGACGCGAGATCAAACAGCGTGTGTGTCTGCGTGTGTTTTGTGTGTTTGTGGAGGCGAGGAGGGCAGACGCAGGGCAGGCAGGATTATCGGGCTGCCCTTGATAACACACAGGTGGCTGATCTTGGGGCTTAGGGTCTGACGCTGTCCCTCAAATCCACCACTTCCTACACACACACACAGCTACACAAACACAATTCCAGGTCCGGGGGGAGTCGCAATATCGTGGCAGAGCTCAGGTTTCCGTCCGGGTGCGTGGAGTCAGGAATGGGATGAAATAGATAGTCAATGTAATTTTCTGCCAGTTCGCGCAGAGGTAAAGGGGGTTATTGATGGAGGCTTTGTTGTTTTCGGGGGGGCTACGTCCGACCGACCTCAGGATTCCTGTTTGATTTACAGTTTTAACGGGCCGTTGCCGGAGAAATGAATAACGCCATTAGGAGACAGAAAGGAAAGGAAAAAAAAAGAGAGAATTTTATAGCACAAACATAATAAGCAATCACTCTCTCCACCTCTCTGCAGCACATTCCGAAGTGACGACAATTCATCTTTAATTTCACACCAGAGTTTTCCCGTCGAAGACCCCCATAAAGTGCTCGGAGTGAACTTAAAAAAAACCCTCCATGGCTGCTGCTGGTGTGAGCAGGCGGGGGGCTGCACAGAGGAAGGGCTGACATTTATGGATGAGGTTCTCCACCGTCTCTACTATCAGGTTTTAAGAGTTGTTTCAAGCATGGAGCCCCTCTGCGTGCGGCGTTAAGGGGCCGAGCGCCGGGACTTGAGCTGACAGGATCTGGGGTGGCTGCGCTGTATTCACGGAGGCTTTGTAAACTGCGGCTGTGATGTGCACATCCATCACGGCCCAGCGGCATGCTGGGTTTTAGGACGGGGCCGCATTCGTTATGCTGACACGGCCAGAGGGATAGGAGGAGGGAGGGAGGGGAGGGAGAGAGGGAGGGAGGTCAGGATTAGGGGAGTGGGGTAGAGCGAGCCGGGGTCAAGATTAGGGTGTTGGGGCAGAGTGGACGATGTAGACGAGGCGGGGGCTGGTTCAAGATAAGGAGATTTTTGAGGGGTTTTAGGGGGATAAGGCTCCATGGTAGCAGTTTAGCCTCTGAAGAAATCCTCACTTGTTCTTTTACAAGTCTTTGCATCATTACAAGGGGATTTAGGGAACAAGGGCTTCTGTGGATGATGCAGGAGGCCACGTTTGAGGAATTTCATTAACAAAACGGCACACAGGGAGAGACTAAATGAGCAAAACACATTTCTTCAGAGGTTGATTCTATGATGTTTAACGCCGTCTGTTCACCATGCATTTATATTTTGTATTGTATCACTTTTGTTTGGTTTTAAATTTTGACAGCCGTTTCTTTGTCTTTCACTGTGACATTGTCTAAGTTTATGGTTTTTGGGAGACTGAAATTACTTTGGAGGCATTTTCATTGATGCACCTGCTGGTTGGGGACAGATGATGTTTGGATGGACGTTTCTCACAAAACGAACTCTAAAAGTGTTTTTTATAGCCGATGCGAACGACTAAACTTATAACAACAATGTAAAGTTAAAGTTTAAAGCTGGTAATACTAAAAGAGCAAAACAAACATCTTAATTATGCACATAACAAAACTTTCACAGCCTGTCTGTGTGTCATTTGTTCCTACTAAAGATATAAATCTTTAAAGGGGCAGTATGTAGTATATGGCAGGGTCCGCCACACAGTGATTGTGTTGTCCTTTAAGGTCAGTTTGTTTATTAAGTTCATTCAGTCATGAAAACAAATAGAGTTTTTTTAAATTCAGTTTAGTGCACCTTTAAAAATGCCTCGTAAATATACTTGTTTATTAAGAAAAAACATTTGAACAGTGTCCTTTGAGCGCGGCTAGTGGGCCTCCAACTGTTCTCGGAACAGCACAGAAGAGCCTCTGAGATGACGGAGCCCAGTTTGATGACGGAGAAGTCCGTACTGAGGTGGTTTTCTTGCTGGGTTTGGCTCCTGGTACCCCAAAGTAAGACGCTAACTAGCTAAAGGCAGCTACATTTAGCAGCAGCTAGCGATCCCTTTAGCAACAAAGCTACCTGCATAATGTTCCAGTCCCCAGAACAGAAACTCTCGGCTTTGGCGGCGTCCCTGTTTTTGTGAAAACATTTTAATCCCGAGAATGACAAAATGTCACGAGGAAGAAATCCTCACGACTGATTTCTCAAAACTAAAATAAAAGCAGAACCAGCTGCATGGTTATTCCCTATTTATTTTTTAATATTCTTACCTTATTCTCTTGTAATTTAGGTGAATCAACCCTTTAAAAGACAGAAAAACAGTCTGTGCTGACCTTTCGAGCACAGACAACAATAGAAAAATGATTGTTTTGTGTGGCTGCTTGCCTCCACCACCCTGTAATCTGGGATAACCAGGGTGTCTGGAGTTGAGGTGGGTGGGGGGTCAGGGGTGGACAGGGTGGAGTGATGCTGACAAGGAACATCAAAGGAAAGAGGAGGGGTGAGGAGGGGTGAGGAGAGAGGGGACACAGAGATTAGGTTGATGGAGGAGAAGGAGAGAAAGTATAGGTCAGGAGCAGGGCTGCACGGACAGCATGACAAGAAAACAACAGGTCCCAGTTAATTATCTTGTTTTCAGACGTTATCAGACTCCGGCACGGAGACGTTGCCGTCTGCGCGATTGGGAATCTTCAGCGCGAACAGAGAGGAGAAAGCAATCGCTGCATTTGGGGATAAATACAGATGAACTCCTGCCAAACACAATAGTGGAAGTTAAACAGTGATCCTTGGTGATGTGGAGAATTTGGCGGCTTTTATAATCATCAGGGAGGATTTGCTTTATCACAAATTCCATCTGAGAGCCAGTGGGTAGTCCAGCGTGTCAGTCACACAGACAGTCGGGCTTTTTCTCTCCGGCAGCCAAACCCTCCAATCACACATAATGATTTCCATTTGTAGCTGCAGGCGGAGGGAGAAGTTTTGTCTATCTCAACACAAATCATTTCCCCAGACGGAGCCCAAAATAACTTAAGTCCTCTGTAACTCAATTCAATGATGACTGGTCACATATTCTCCATCTCTCTGGCCCCGAACCAATAAACAAGATGTTTTTTATTCACGTACATCCCAGGAAAATAATAACATGCAGCTGTTTTCTGCAGCGACGGAGGATTTTTTTCACCGCAAATGAGATTAGGAAATACATGCAGCCTTCTAATTTCTGCAGCCACTAATGAAAGATCAGAGAGGGGAAGAGGAAGAAGAAATGAGAGGAAGAAAAGAACATTTGTGCAGAGAGGAGGGAAGAAGAGGAGGCAAGGTGAGGATTTGAGCAAGGAGAGGAAACGACGAGTGGAGAAGATGAGGGGGAAGAAAGGAAATGAAAGTTGCAGGGAAGAAGAGGAGGAAAAGGTAATGCAGAGGAAGATGAAGAAAGGAAATTTGAGGAAAGAAGGAAGAGGAGAGGGAGAAGAGGAATAGGGTATTGAAGAAGCTGAGGATGAGGAAGAAGGAAAATGAGAAAGAGAGGAGGACAGGATGAGGAAAACAAAGTAGAAAAGAGAAAGAGGAAAGTGAAAGAGGAGGAAGAAAAGAAAGGAAGGAAAGAAGAGGATAAGGGGAGGCGGGGATTGAGGTAAGAAGAGGAGAGGAAGAATGGGAAGTTGAGGAAATTAAAAAACGAGGAGAAGAGAAGGATGAAAATGAAAGGCCAAGGAAGATGAAGAAAGTAAAAGGAGAGGGGAAGAGTAGGAGAAGGAAAAGAAAAGACAGGAGAAAGAGGAAAGGAGAGGAGAGAAAAGGAAGGGGAAGTGAGGGAAGAAAGGGAAAAGAAAAGACAGGAAACAAGAGGAGGAAACGAGAGGAGGGAAGTAAAGGGGGAAGAAGAGATGAGAGGAGACAAGAGAAGAGGATTGTGAAGAAACGAAAAAAGCAAAGGAAAAAGAGGGAGGAAAGGGAATGAAGGAAATGAGAGGAGAGAAGAAAGAGGAGATCAGAGAAGAGAAGGAGAAGAAAGAAAGAAAACAAAAAGAAAAGAGAGGAGAGAGGATCACGACAGGATGAGGAGAGGAGAGAAGGATGGCGGAGGAATAGAGGAAATCAAAGGAGAAAGGAGGAGGAGGGGAGTGAGGGAGGAGGAAGAGGAGTGCTGGGTGTAAATCACAGTGAGATGTTTCTGCTTTCACACCCGACTACAGCTGAAACCGAACGTCCGCAGTCGAACATCTGTTGTGTTTGGCCGAGGCGGCCTTCCCACTGCTCCCCTCCTCTCCTCCTCAGCCGACCTCTCTGACAAACATTCGACTCTCCCTCCTACGAAAAAAAGGTTTTATCCATCTCTTTGCATTTATTAGATCTTTGACCTGGAGAGGAGGAAGAGGAGGCCTGAACGAGAAGAGGAGGCTACAAGTATGCGACGGTCTCTGTGAGAAGCGTCTGCCCTGTGAAAACGAGAGCGTCGGATCGTCACATATTTCTCCAAACACAACAGTGTCTGGCTGTAATATGTGGTTATTATGGATCACAGCTTTGCTGATTCAGTGATGATCTCATGCTCCTCTGGCAGTAGATTATCTTCCAGTCGTCCTGCACAGCATCTCGGATTCTTGTTTTTTTGGACACATGAAGCACAGAAAAATTAAATATCTGTCCAGTGAAAACATTTTTGAAAGTGCCTAAATAGGGGTTTTATTGAAAATACTTCTCCCGGTGGAATATTAAATGATTGCGGTCGGCTTTGATTGTTAATAAATGTCTGTTTGGACTGAAGTGCCAGAAAGAATTCATACATTTCTGCTCGCCCGACAACTTTTCGTATACTGTGTGCAGTGAAGAATGAGTGAAAGTAAATGAAACAAAAGATCAAAACTATGAGCACCAAAGTGGGCCGAATGTAAAGAATCCTGTCTAAAATAAATACGACTAAAAACATCAGTTAGTATTGTTGTTGAACATTCATAATAGCATGTGAAAGATTTAAAAACTGTATCTGTTTCTTTACCATTAATCAAGTGATCAACCAAAACAGATCAGGCTGCTGTTCAATCTTTTTGATTGTGTTTATTATAAGTCCTGTTCCCTGTTATTCACTTTATCATCAACTGTGTAGCCAGCTAGCTTAACTGAAAACACTGCTAGCTGGGCTAAACAAACCGAGCAGCAGCCTTTTTCAGCGTGCTACGCTATCAGCTGAAGCTAACTATCCTCATAAAAACTACACCAGCATGTCACGTATTAAGGAGAACAGTGAATAATATGTTGTGACTATGTATGGATCCAATTTCTTTGTGGCCCGCAGTGCATCGGGTGAAGATGTAATTACACGATTTGACGAAAAAACGGTCTTCAAAGCCGGTAACTAATATCAGAATAAAGGGTTTTAAACAGTGTGTTTAATGTCTTTTGATCGCGTAGTTTGTTTGAAATGTGAGAACAGACAATAAATCACGTGTAAAATGTGAAGGAAGTTGTCTGATAACCTACGTATTGATCCCTTCTTCCTGTCAGGGAGCTCCCTGTCCCCCCGTCTGTCTCCAGCACCTTACATATCAGCTTCACAGTTGCTGTTTGTCTCCTCTCAGCCGCCCCCTCCTCCTCCTCCTCCTCCCCCCTCCTCCTCCTCCTGCAGTCCTGTCAGGCATGTAGTCCCATAATAACCCGGCCAGGTAGCTCAGCCATGTGGAATTTGACATTGTGTCCGGGGGCATGTCGGGCCCCTGGTGGGAGAGTGTGAGTGGACGGGAGACAGCCAGTGTCAGGGTTTTTTTTTTTTTTTTCCTTGGATGAGTTTTAAAGGATAAGGCTGCCATTGTTATAGAGTACGTTTTAATTATAATCAACAAATCTCATGAAGAAGACCAAAACATCAATGAAGTTATCCCAAGCTAAACCCCCCTGAATACAACGGTACAACTTCTGTATGTTTTAAATATACACAACAGTCATTCAAAGACAATAATTTGTTGCATAAACACTTTCGTCGAGGCACTCAAGATACTAACGCTCATTGTGAAACTATTCTAATTACGTTTTCTTTATTTAACGGGGGAAATATTTCCTCCTTTCACCATTATTTGTATTTATTCCGTCAAATCTTGCACAACGGCCTCTGTTGAATCTTTTCTTTCAAACCTTGTGTTGTAGAGCGCTTTAGAAATGTCCTTGATGGAGACTCGTGAGGTTTAAAACGTCCACTGAAGCTCGGTCTGACACAGAGAACCGAGTCCAGAGCTTCAAAATGCAGATTTTTCTGTGGTGGACCACTGCCACTTTGCTCAAGGTCCCTCTTTTGGTCTCTGGACTCCGTCTCCAGCTCTTTCAGTCTGCAGCTCTGATGAAGCTCTGATCAATGCGAGGAGACAGGTTGTCTCCTCCTCGGACCACTGCTGCTTTGATTTTGGCGTCCCTCGTGAAAATCTGTTTTTTATTTTTCTCTGGATAAGTCAGACTACACATCTTTTTTTTTTCTCTTAATGGCTGGATTTAAGTCCTTGGTCACGATGGTGCCTCCCGAGCCGCTGACATAAGCCTGCATGTCGTTTATTGACAAGCAACTAAGATAATAAACACTCGCCTCCAACTGTGGAAACGAGCTTCAAACATACCATATATTTAGATTTGTATTCACCGTCCTTATCAGATATTTTTGTCTTCAGATAAACCTTTCCTCCACTGAAACCTGAATGATGGCATGTACAACTTCCTACACCCAGATAAGCAGATCGCACACACACTCTACATTTAGAGGACGGCTACTACACTCGACATACCTCAGCCTCCTTCGCGTCTCCTCATTCGCCCTCCCATCTTTCCTCTCTCTCCCGGGACGCCGGGCCGGTGGCTGCAGAAGAGGGGTGATTCATGACCGGGGTGGAAGGAATGCGTATGAGCACCACATGTCTTTTCAGTTACATGCTTTCCACACACACACACACACCCACACACGTGCACACGCGTGGCGACAGGTGCGGAGCTGCAGGAGAGGACGTGGCACTGAAGGAGGCCCTTGTTATCGTTGGCACCGGGCTCTCAAAGCTTTGCCCCGTCGCACCACTGGAGGCTGTGTGGTCACGGGCTGATATATGAGCTGCTGCATGGGAACAGACGCGCCATCACATTCAGTCATTGTGGAGGAAACAGAGCCGGAGCGAGCGCAGGCCGACTCTGTCTTCTGTCAGAATTGTCAAAAGAGAGTACTGACCCCGATATGTCACCGTATTCACAATATCCAACCTATTAATTATCCAAAGACAGTGTGCTGACATGTGTTAAAGGGTCAGTTCACCACAGTATCCAGCCACACAGATTTTTTTTTGTTTCTACTTTGTCCAGGATCAAGATGGTAATCGCTCAGATTCCCGTCTCCTCCCTGATGTGGTTTATCTCCGG
>CAEMYA010000009.1:2880066-2898935 GCA_903131615.1 Diplodus sargus
TTTTTTTGAAAGATATGTTGCCGCTCATTAAAGTTTTATTGCTGTGACGACCGCAAGACAGGCAGTGAACAATTTTCATTGGGACTGTTTTGTAAGCACAAAGTAGTTCCAATGAAAACCTTTCACAGCGAAGCCCGAGGCTTCTCCAAAATAACAGGGTCGGAGTTTCGAGAAAGATATTCTGCTGCAGAAATCTTCATTGTAATTATTACTTGAATACACAATCAGTTGAGAATTGGGACGGCACAGATACTCTTCAATAAAAACTGGAAAATAAACCACAAACCTGAGATTTAACGGTCCCAGAAAGTTATTTTTGGGTTATTATATAAGTACTGTGAGAGTGAAACAGTGGAGCCTTGAAAAACTCTCTCTCCGTGGAGGAAAGGACGGACATATTGAGAAACCATGAATTTAAACAAACCTCGTAAGATTGTGATGTCACAGCAACACAGTCACTGAATAAACACTGTGGATGATGAAATGTCTTCTGAAGTTAGCATGCTAACCAGCTAACAGTCTAAACGACAACGCTCCCCCCGGTGCTCTGAGCTTCCAGTCTGGGCAGAGTCAGCTGATAGAGCCGCGGCTAACGAGCTAACATCGGCTACTGTTCGCATCTGTTTGCCGTATGAATTCCACAGGTGGCCAATTCTTACATATTGCACCTTTAAAGAGACGGGCACTAAAAACAGACCGTTCCGACAGAACTGCAACAAAGCATCTGAACATTTTCCAGTAGACAACCAAAAAGATGAGCATTTAGCCTCTTCACCCCACTGACCCTAAGCTTGGGTCAGTTAGTACGATACTTTGTCCAAACGTAAAGGACTTTTTTTCCAAACGTCAAACTTTACAAAGATAATAAATATGTCAGCTGATAACGCACATTTCTAAATGTGCTGTACATGTCAATGAAGAACTGGAACAAGCTGATACAGAATACAAATTGTACTGTCAGACGTGCGCAATAAGATCATTTTAACAACCTTTAAAGCTACTTAAGGGGATGTGGGAGGAAATAAGAGTTTAAGGAGCTTAGCAACTGACAAAATAAATTTCATCTCAAGTCAATTTAGTAGCTCAGTCATATCACATGATCTTCCTTCAGTAGATGGAGTCAACAGGTTTGAGCCGAAATGGATAAAAAAGGTCCGACAAAAAACTGGAAAAATCTGGACGTCTACCATTTCACGACATCTGCTGAGGAAAGACCGTGGCCACATACGGCCAGACATAAGTGAGAATACGCTTTTTCTCCTAATTTGGGGTGAACTGACCCTTTAAGCTCAAAGACATCACCGAGGGGTTGAAGCTCTCTAAATATTAACATTTCATTCATGGAGCTGACAGCCGTGGCCCCATTTGGTAATAACAGAAACAAATCACTGTCATTGGGGTACCTCCAAAATGTCTGCGCAGAAAAAATCCAAGTGTTTTTTTGCCTCACTCACACACATATTTTTAAAAGATGTAATTGGTAATGAAAAGGTTTGATAAACCCGGGAGTTAAAGAATTTTGGCAACCTTCAGGGAGAGCTCATGAGCAACGGCTTTAACTGAAGGTAAATACAAAAAAAAATCATCAAAATGAGGTCACGAGGGGGTTAGAGAACGTTTCGGCTGATGGCGACGATATGAAGACAGTTTCCAGAGTGACGCAGTTCTGCTGACAAACACCTGAACTATACATTCATGTGTGTGTGTGTGTGTGTGTGTGTGTGTGTGTGTGTTTCTCTGTCCGTCTGTCGTTCAGGCTCTCAGGAGGGCAGAAGGTTTTAGCTGGCTAGAACGAGGAGAAGACAGCGACTGGCAAACGAGCCGATCTGTCAGAGGCTCGGACGGCTGCGTCCTGCGAGAGCGGCCGCGTTAAGAGACGCATAAAAATGTTCACACTTTAATTAATATCACCTGGAGATGCGTGGGGAGAGTTTACATTCGGTTTCTGTGAAGAAAGTGGGTCGGGCCGGAGCTCATTAGGAGCCCCGTCCGCCTCGTTCAATGGTGAATGCTTGAAGGGGTGTGTGTGTGTGTGTGTGTGTGTGTGTGTGTGTGGTGGTGATTAGATGGCTTTTAATTTAAGGATGGCTCCAGACTAACCCAGCACCTTCCATAAAATAGTTTTGTGAGCATGTGATTTTATTTGAGCCCGAATGCTGCAATCGATTGTACTCAGAACTTCCCCCATTTCGAAGTCGGACTCTTGGGAAAAATCCCCCCCAAGTCCAACGAAAACACACATGATGTCACGGCAGCACGGCGGCACGCGATGTGAACGGATACCTTTTCATCGCTTTTTACTTTATGCAGTGTTTTGTTTTGTGAGAAGTGCTGTAACAACAACTTTTTAGCCGTTTTAATTTCCGATCAGGTTGATTTGTGCTTGATGGAAGGTTCTGCGGCCCTGCAGCACGGGCCTGGTCCTCCTGTCTGGAGTGCTAATGTGTTAAATCAGCTGCAGTAGCTGCTTGTGGAGCTCACAGTCTCGCCATACAGACACCAGTCCGCTGCAGGCGTACCGACTCTAAACTATAGACTTCTGACTCTCAATAGATTGCAGCACTATATCTAAAGGTATCAGGTTAGGTGGAGGAGAGTTTACCTCCCCTTTTTCTAGACTTTTATTGAATAAACAGGAAGTGAAAGAGAGAGGAGATGACGTGAACATTGTACCACAGATCAGACCAACTGAGCTACAGGGGCACCCCAAGTTCATTATCATCTATATCAGATGATGGCAGAGTGTCTTAATGAACTGTTTTAATGTTCACCCATTTTGTTTGTTGGGTTTTCATGCAATATTCTGTTTCTGATTTAGTTAAACTGGACCGTGGCTGGTGAATTAAAGCTCACAGTGGGACGTACGCTTATGTTTTGTAAAAGTAGAAAAAAAGTGAGGCCATGTTACCTTTGTTAATTTATTAGCTGTCTTGCAGGAATGGTGACATCAATCTGTACGATGACCACAAATATCACTCATGACCCCTCAGGATGAATCATAGTCACGTCCAGTGCCAACATCAGGTCAAACTTTAAATCTGTTCTATGTATTGATTCTTGACCAAATACGAGCAAAACTAAACACTCTCGCGTTCTCTCAACTGGACTTTTTCTCTCTCTTTGCGTTAAGCACTAATTAGCGAGCATAAACTCCCTAAATGGTGAACAGACCTGCTGAACATCAGCGATGGTCGTGTGTCATTATGTCCATGACGACATGGTGTCTCTCCTCTCTGCTAACAGAGAGCAATTGAAGCTAACGTTTAGTTTAGAAAATGGAGTCCGCTAACGTAAACTGTCGACCAGCTTCCAGGAACACAGGACTTCCGAGGAGCCCCCTTTTAATTGCTGTGGTGTCCTCGCCTGTTCCTGCCACATGCTCACCCCACTGTGCGTCTCCTGCGTTACTGTACAGTGACATTGAAGTCAGTGGTGCACATCTGTTTTTCTACAGCATTGAATCCTTGAAAAACGCAGCAGGTCTCCTCTGAATTTATCTCCAGGATCTTCAAAGGACTCCAACCATCAGCATGAAAATATAATGTGAACTCTGCTGAACACTAAATGATTAATTTGTTTTGGTTTTTAGTTATATTAAATGTTACTTTTCCTTGTTTTTTACCTTTTGTATTTTTCTCGTGTGGTAAAACAAATACAAAACAGCAAAAAGGGGCGTCTGTCATCTACCTTCCCTTTAGGTTTTATGAGAGGAAGTTGCAAACAGGTGAGATAAATATTTCCAGTCGTACAGTAATACCTTGCAGCAGCGCCTTGACCTCGGCGGACGCGTTGTGTTTTCGGTCCCTCGGGTCCCAAAAACTTGATCCCACCGCTTGGATTCGAAAAAGGCAGCGTATGTTTGCGCTGTTCTGAAGAAATGGTTTCAACAGATGCCTATAAAATGTTTTTGGCTGCTGTGTTATAAATACAGAGAACTTCACACCGCCCAGTGTTAGACTCACACCGTGTTGGCTTCGTGGAGGGGAGGAGGGGGGGAGAAACGTATGGACGGGTTCTTTGTATCTGACAAACTAATCAGCCACGTGTCTCTCGGTTTTCGAGCACGAAAAACAGATTGTGCAGCATCACAACTGCTCCGAGTTTGTTTTCCCTATCAGACCATTCTTCAAAATGTTGAGTACTTTATAATAGACTCCATCAAAGGAGACTTTCCTCGGGGAGAATTTCCCAGGATACCTGCTGCACAGCTTCAGATGCCGTGCAACATTAGGGCCCAAACTCTGAGCCTGTGCATTCCTGGTCCTGTGCGCCGGTTGCTGTCCGCAGCTGCGGGGTTCCTGGCCGCTTGATGAATGAACCAATAGCGTCCTGGCTACGTGATGAATGGACCAATAGAAGATGATGGATAACAGTGGAGGGAGCAGTCGAGAAGCAGATGGTCCTGGAGAGGCCCGGAACATGAATGTAGCAGCGAGATGTTAGAAATCAAGAGAGAGAGAGGGAGGCAGAGGGAGGAGGCGATAAAGAAAGATAGAGGAGACAGGTAGAGGGAGAGAGTGTGTGTGTGTGTGCGCGCGTTGATAAGTGAGGGGAAAAAAGGAGTGAGGGTGGGAAAGAGCAATGTGACAAAGTGTTAGCGAGGGGAGGAGAGCTGACAGAGGGAGGGAGGATTTATGAGCAGGGAGAAGAGTGGACAGAGAGAGAGAGGGAGGGAAGAGACAGAGACAGAAGGAAATAAAGACGGTCTGCAGCCGCGACGGCAGCTCTGTCAGGTCGTACTTAGCCGCGGCGATGCTTTTGAGCTAGATGCTAATGTCCGGATGCTATCGTGCTCACAATAACAACATGCAGCCGTAATGTTTACCTCGTTCACGTTCTCAGTTTAGGGAGTTCCTCCGGTCTCGTCTTGTTCTGGACAGGTTAGCATCAACTTGACCACTCTGTGAGGTGCATGTGGTCCGAGGGGAAAAGGTGTTTTGTTACCTGTCTCCTTGGTAGTATCACTTCAGTGTCTTGGTCGTTTGTTGGTTTTTATGGAAAGGTCCAGTTAGCTTGGGGCCACATGCTAACATCTGCTAATTAGCAATAAACACAAAGTAGACCTACAGCTCATTTCATTAGATTTGGGAGAAGAACGTTGTAAAAAAAGAGAATAATTGATGTTTGAGTTAGTAAAGTCCTCCTGAGAGGGACATGAATGTGTGTCCTGAACTTTACGGCAATTCATTCAGTTGTTGTCGAGACGTTTAACTAGGAAAACAGAACACAAAGATGAAAAAAACAGGCGTATAAGTTTGCTTTTCATTGACAGTCCATTTTTTATTTTAACCATTTAGGTGTTGTAGTTTTTGAAAAGAGAAAGATTGCAGATGTTAAAGTAATTGTTTCAAAAAACCCCACTAACTGCTTGCTATTGTCGTTAAAGTTTGTAGATACAGCTGATTTTCACTCCTGCATCAAACGACTGCAGCAGTCACAGGTATTTAACAGCTGGTGCTCTGATCAGCTGTGATGGAGACGCAACACCTGGCTGGAGACTCAAATTTCTGCTCCTTGTTGTAAGATGTCTTACTCCTTTGCAACTTCCTTTATCAGCTCAAGACAAAAAAAACTATGCATCTAATTCACGATAATATGATTATGACTTACATTGTTAAGTCTTCTGGATGTAGTTTGGTCTTCTGATGATTTCTACTGTTCCCTTCACGTTTCTTGATGACTAACTTGACACAGAGGACAAAAGACAGGTTAGGTCATCAGCTGGCAGTGGGAAAGAAGTCGAGCGGCTGCTTTTCAGTGGGCTTACTTGAGTTTAATGAGTACACGTAGACATGCACACGCTCATTTCAAGGTCAAACTGGTATGAGGCTGTTCTAAGACACAGCTCAATGCTAGCGTCAGCATGCTAAGCATAGCATGTTATTCTACTCTATTTTCTATATAATCATGAAAGAAAGCAAAACAAAATGCAGCTGTGAGTGTCATCAATTTTGCAGGAATTTAGTCATAAACCAGTTTTTAACAAATTTAAGTTTTGACCTGACGATGGTTTTGAATCAAAAGTCAGAGAATCACCAGAGTGAACACAACTTGTCCTGGAAGGGACGTGAAAGTTTACAGACATTCAATACTCACTCAGAGATGTTTGTCAAAACCACGAGCGTTACCTCATAGCGGTACAAACCTCCATGGCAATTCGTCCGATAGCTGTTCAGATATGTCAAGTGTTTGCCAACATTGCCATCCCTGGATACGCAGCTAGCACGTGTAATTAAAGAGAAGAAAGAAAGAATAAAGGAGGGAGCGGCGATGGGATGATTGGCTCGAGTGCATCACGTTATCCATTGAAATGTGCGTGTTCAAATCCCTCTCCTGAACGCCGCGGTACCGCAGACATGCTTGCGAAGAATAGCACGAAATAACAGCAGGCGTACTTGCCTGGCAACCCTGCAAACAGACCCCAAACAAAAAAGACTATTCTTTTGTTCATCCAGGACCCAAAACCTCTAAAAGCAAACAACCTAGAGCCGATGAATGAGCGCGAGATAATTCCATAAAACGCCTCTTTAAATCCACACTGAAGGGAGATTATGATCCTCGCCTCTTTCCGGCGTCGAAAACGGGGTGAAAACGCAGCGTATTTTTTTTAGGTCTCTTGAAAATGTCTGCGCAGGTTTTCATGCGAATCAAAACTGTCCCGTCGCAGCTCTCGCTGGCAAGCCAGGACTCGTCCGCCGGTGTGATTTCTCCTTCCAAGGCGACTGATATCAGTAATAGCTACAGGGTGCAACTTCATGCCACCGAGAGCTCCATAACCCGTAGCAACTTGGCAGGCAACTTGTGAAGCAGTCATGCAGGTTTGGCTCCAAACAGCTCTGTCAACACTGCACAGCGCCTCACAACAAAGGAAGACTGATTAAAGTTCCGCACACCTGTTCATCCTCTGATATCAAAAAGAATCTCTTGTTTCTTTCCACGGGCTGCTCACTGTACATCCCTCAGAGTCTGTGGGAGTCATTAGGAGCGGTCGAGCACAGGGGAAATCCGAATGGATTGCCGTTACACGTAGCCGAGTGATCTTCGCGGCGTTTGAAGAGGGGTTGATGGAGAACATGTGGGTCAGTTTCCACCTCCTGGAGTAAGTCTTACCTTCAAACAGCATATCCGAGTGTGCAAAGAGGAGACGGAGAAGAAGGAAGAGGGAGAACGTGTAGGAGGCGAAGAGGCAAAGATGAGGAATCGGAGCGACGATTGAGAGGGGAGAAAAGGAGTGCGAGGGGAAAGAACAAAACGGATGATGTTGCGGTAGGAACTCCATCACAATGAGACGGTGGTAGCTGCTCGTGTTCGCATTCCATTCAAAGAAATCTGTCAACTCAGTCTGCAGCGTAACATCACGTCAAGTTCAACTTCTGTTTCGTGTCGTTACAAACGTGAGTTAACAGACGGGAGGAGAGCTCAGAGATTACTTTTTAACTTTTGGATTCATCCTCCATCCTGTTTACTAACCTGACTGCAGCAGCGTTCCCATTGGTTCAACAGTACAAAAACAATGGGTAGAGAAAGTGTGACAGTGTCTCATATCTGCTGAGACCCTGCAGCCCTCTGACAGGATTTTTCTATTTTCTCAGTTCTCTTCGGGACGCTTTATCAACCCAGAATTATCAGTATTTGACATCCTGTGAGTGAGACTCATTAATCAGCTAATAAATAAAGAACCACCATTGCTGATGCAAGTCTGTCTAATGTGGGCACAAATGCTAACAAAGGAGATGTCGTCATAAAGGTGTGCTGTATAATTTCAGGGAAGACATTTTAATCAGAAGAGAAATATTGTTATTGACTATTTATACCCAAACAAACCAAATAAATGAACTCTTTTTGTTTTCATGACTGAATAAACTGAGTAAACAAACTGACCTTAAAGGACAACACATCTTCATACTGTTATACCTACTCGCATATTTTCCTCTGAGAACAGCTCGTTCATTCAGGTATGGAATTTCTTCTCCGAAACTATTAAATGCACCTTTAGTTTTATTCACCTTGAATGAATCCTTTTAGGTGATTTCCGCCCCTGAAGTAACGACAGGGACCAAACGAAACGTACCGTTACATTCAGTAAACTTGTGATTTTCTCTAGCTTCAACACATTGTTGGAAACATTTAGGATAATGTGAGTAAACAGCAAATTATATAACAATTATTACAACAATTATAACAACAATGCGGACATATTGTATCTTTAAGAAGCAGGACAAAATGTCTCATTCCAAAAAGGAACACTTCTTTCAGTGTCAGAAAAAGAAAATGCAGTATCGAGAGTAATGGAGATGGTCAAGTAACAGTACCTCAGTCGATGTGTTCACTTTGATTCCGCCCACTGTTCAGGTGACATTTCATGGTAATGGATCTTCTCTATCAGGGCTCTGACAGTAACCGTCTGCAAGACAAACCATGAGTCATCTAAAAGCAGAGAGGGGGCAACCTGGAGCATTAGTGGAGAGGGAAAAAAAAAAGAAGAAGAAGANNNNACAAGACACCACTATTATTCAGCTCCTCTTTTACTGTTGCCATGCTCCTGTCACTGTAATGAGATGAAAACAAACAGTAACTGTAGCTCCTAGTGTGTGTGTGTGTGTGTGTGTGTGCGTGTGCGCAGACATACTATATCCTCGTGTGTGTGTGCACAGCGCTCTCCTGTCTGGTATCAGCGGCAGTCACTTAGAGAGTGTGAGTCAGTGTGTTTACTGTTTTCACAGATGGAGCTCTGACACTGTCTGGATAACTGAGATAAATGACTCGCACTCAGGCTCAGCAGATGGGGAAAAAAACAACGGCGACACACACACACACACACACACACACACACACACACACACTCACTCACACTCACAGATATGCTGTATGTTACAAAGTAAGCACTTTATCAACTGATATAGTTTTGCTCCTAATCACAGCAGAGCAGAAACCCACAGGAAGAGAAGAGTAGCTACTCATTTTGTGTGTTGGGGAGCGTCGGCTGCCGACTGGCTCGATGCAGCCGCTGATTTACACCAATATAGGGAGAATCATCTCTAATCTATTAACAGCTGCAGCTATTCTCAGGGGATTTTTGACACAAAGCAAAGAGAGACAAACACTCGGTGCCAGTGACGTTCTTCAGAAATGTCGTGTATTTTAAACTACAGTGAGTGGGATTCTCTGAAAAAAGTGTCACTGGGCGTCATCATCCATCACGCAGTCTATAAAGGACTACCAGAGGTTGGTGTTGTGTAGTGGGGGCCATCACAGCAGGTGGGCTCCAATCCGCTGGTGTGCGGCTCAGTGTGGCCTGCTGCTCCTCGACCACTGGGTGCCCTTCGTACTCCTGACAAACACTGCCCCCATGTGGAGGGAAACACCTCGGCCGCTCTGAGTGACGCAGGAGACGCCTGAACCAGACCTTCAACCTTCAACATGCTCCTCAGTCCTCTGAACAGACCGAGCATGAAGGGGACCCCGAGGCTTATGTGCTTTTAATTAAGTGACATTTTTAGTCTCATGAAAATAAATACAACAGTTTTTGAGAGAGCTGATTATAAAGTCCTGGAGATGTTTCCATCGTTGTCCCTGCTGTTCACACACCTTTGAGATTCTGAACAAGGCTTCAAACTCTCTCATATCTTTCACTGTCACTTTCATGGTATTTAGTTGTTTTTCATCATTATTATGTTTCGCTTTTTTCTGTTATAAATTAGTTCTGTTTTTACGACCCAGTCACCAGAAAAAATGTCAGCACTGTACATTTCTGCAGAACACCGATATGTTTAAACCTTATATTCCTTAATGTTTCATTTTCAATTTTGTGTTGTTACAACGCTGATTATGTTTTGCTTGAAATTTCTGGTTTCTGGTTTCCGGCTGGAATTCTCCCGAGGTTTCTCTAAAAATATCCAGTGGTTTGACACTTACAAATATTGAAACACAGTCTCGAACTGCAGATGCTGGCTTGGCAGCATTGACACCAGTGCCTCCAGCTCCTGATACTTAAAGGAAGTCATAAACACACACGACACATTGAAATTAATGAAGCAGTGGTCTGCAAAAACATTAACTGTTCTTGAAACTGGACTAGTTTTTATTGTAAACCACTTTATAACCGTGCTTTAATTTATCATTCAGTGTCTGATATTAAGTATGTATCAGAATTTATTCATTTTCTTAATCATTGATTAGTTTCAGTTTTTAAATGAACTCATTAAAAGGTACAACATGCCCTTCTGGAGAAACTTAATGGATTGTTGAGTGTCATTCTCAGGTCGTCGAACGCTTTAATTATCTTTCTCCAGAGATGCACATTGCACATTTAACGAGTGGCGTTAACCTCTAACTCAAGTGATTATACTGTCACACAGCTCAGTCTCGCGCAGAAGCGTGTAACAGACCCGCTGATCAACAAGATGTCAGCATGAGAGGGTGATGGTGGTTCGCGTGTAAGAGGTTGCAGAACCAGCAGGAGGCGATAATGACGGGAGCAAAGTACGAATGCAATTAGAAGAGGAGCACGTTGGTGATGCTCCGGTGGTTTAGTCATCTGACTCTCACCCAGGCAAGCAGAGTCTGGTGTGAGGGAAACTGTTAAGAGGTGATTATTTTGATGAAGTTGTGTTTTTGAATAAAACCTTTATCTTCTCCTAAACCTAACCAATTACTTTTGGGGATGTTTATTTTGAAAATGTAACAGGATGTAGTAGATTTGTTGTTGTTTTTGCTATCCGGTCGTGTTACAACATCAATCTGTTCCAGAAATTTCTGGTCCTCACGTCTAACGCTCACTGAGACACTTTACCTCCTTGCGAAGCTCACATCGGGCCTCAGGTCCTCACATTTAAACAAAACGATCTTGTTCCGATGTGTCAACTCATATCCTGCCGTCCATACAGTTTACTCCAAACGTTTTACACTTTGGCCCACACTTCAGCTGATATCGTCTTTGAGTTTTCACACTTGGACCGGTGCTTTCAAGAACCGTTTCATTCAGCACTTCCACTTCAACTTTCACTTCCAGGTCAATTCATCGCCCACGCCTCAGCTGGCATTTTGTTTTTTTCACTCAGTTTTTTCCACTTAAACTGACGATTCAGGTCCTTTATCTGCTACTTCAGCTTCTGTTTTTTTTTTTTTACATCACTGCCTGACAGACCTCACCTGAAAAATTCTTCAAAATGTCCAGCAGCAAGAACATATTTTCTCTTGTGATCAGTCTAATTCATTCAGTCATATTCTCTGCATTCTTGCCTGAATGTCCCACATGTTCTGGCTAACTTGAACTGACGATCGTCGCATCACATGTTCACTTCTCTAAACATTCGGCTCGCGGTGCAACATGCTCATCACTTCACTGAGAAGTTACTCACGCCCCGGCAGCGTGATGTTTCCAGGTCAAAGGACAGCACACACACCTGCCACACACTCTTATCAAAACACATTTGAAATATAATTTATTGCACATTTAAAGATCAACATAAAGTGGCACGATACCCATTTCAATCCTGTTACATTGGAAACAAACAAAACAAAAAGAAAAAAAGGAAAAAAAAAAAGACAAAATAAGTCCTTACAAAATGCTCACACCTTCTGTTTATGATCATTGTTTTGCGGCTTTAGAACAAAAATGGCCATGAAGTTGCAGGAATGCCATACCAAAACTGCATAGATTCATAAAAAAATAAAACATAATAAAACAGCCGAGACACTTCCTTAATATGGAACAGAGAATCCGATCAGACCTTCAGCGTTACTCATACTTGTCACGAGCCCACAAACTTCCACATTGTCCCAGTGACTGACAGGCGGCTCGGTGCGTCAGAACAAAACGGGGTATTTCCCGATCTAAAAGAGGAAAGCACTGATATGTTCTCGGAAATATATTTTTATATATATATATATTTATGTCAAACCCAATTTTAAATTGTCTCTTGCAGATATGATTTTATTTTAAGTCCAATATTTAAAAAAAAAGAAGAAAACATTCCTTATTAAGCCCCATTTACAGTTGCATCTTATTTTTAAAACGTTTTGGGAGCAGGCGTGCGTCACTGTAAAAACCTCGACACGGAGGAGCAAAGAAAGAAAAACGACACAAAAACAAAATTACATGATCGTCACAGTCATTTGTTTAAGATACTATTTACATCTTTGACCTCATTTATCATTATCGTATCACAACCCAATCTCCGTTTTCATTGCGGTTTTAGAATCGTCCACATTATTGATTATCCGTCAGGATTCATCATCACCGGATTAAAAACTGTTTTGCGGGCATGGAGCTCCTCTCTTGTGGCTGCATGGCTCATATTTTATTCACTGGTTTCATAGTATCCGTCGGCAACAAACTCTAACTTGTATATCTACTGTTGCTGCGTCGACTACATCATTAACTAAACCACCGTGAAATGTGTGACACCCAAACGCAAATACCTGCCAATAGAAAGTGGCTTACATGATACAAAACTCTAGAGCGCTACAGTATGTACAGTATGACAGTGAGGATTGGCAGCAGTGGGTAAGATATTTAAAAACAAAACAAAATAAACAACCTAATTTTAAGTCAATGGCACAAATGTTCAGAAGTCTGTTTATGATCCCCTCGAGTAAAGTAAACATACACGTGTTGATGTACAGTACAGCATAAATACAAACCCAGCCAATGGTCAAGAGAAGAACGGCACAAAAGCATGCTAACTGGTTTTAAAATTAACTCTCATAGTAAAGTCATAAACACAGTTTTATTAGGGTTACCTGATCAGAGTTTTACAGTTTCATTAGGGCCGCCTGGTTGCATATTAATTGGACTGAACAGCTGTGAAGTGAATGAAAGCGTTTTGTGACAGGTTCATCTGTCCTGTTTACACGAGGAACATAAAAACAGAAGGAAGGGTATTAACTTCCCCGATTTCTTTTCTTTGGTGCCAGACTCTGGTGCCAGCTGCATTGAAGTCTATGGGAGATGCATGGAGAAGTACACTAACTCCAAACATATCTACGTCGTGTGACTTCTGATGAATAAATTCCTCCAGAAAATGAGAGAACTTCAGAAAGTAGGTTAGCGACTGATTTTTTTTTTCCCCACCCAGAGCTGATAATATTGTGATCAGTCGGACTGGTTTCAGCAATCGCACTGTGAACAGACGCCTTTCCTAAACAAACTCAAGGAATAAACAACGTGTGGATGAAAACATCAGTTGTTAGTGTATTCTATGAACTGTGGTCTTTTTTTTTCCTGTTGGAATTTCTTCATCAGAAGTCGCACAATGTAACGCAGCCTACAAACCAGCTGTCACAACAGTCCAACACCAAAGCAAGCTTCAGTGACACAATAACCCTTCCCATCTTTTTTAAATTCCGTGGGTTTACTGGGGAAATGGTGCAGAGTTTTATTGGAAATTGTGAGTAAACAGTTGCATGTTGCACAACTAAAACCCCCCCCGGAGTAATTCCCTTGATAATAAAACATTATATACATGGACAGCAGGAAAGAAATGTGATTTGTTTGGCACAAAACAGCGTAGGCTTTTCACATCTTGTGTCAATGATTGGTTTGGTAGCCATATCAGCCTCTTAGTAGGTCACATTAATGTTTGATGACAGTTATCCCATTTATGCCTCGGAGGAAATGAACTACTAAAACTGCTCTTTAGTGCCACCATAACTGCGCTGATTATTCTCGATGCAACTTTCCAGTTCAAAAACATACACGCATTCAAACACTACCTGCATCAAAATAATTTTTTTAATCAATCAATCGAGGTTGGATCCAGCTGGCTGCCGTGGCCGCTCAGCGTACGTGGAGAGCTAGAGAAGAGAAGGAGGGTTAAACGAGAGAGAAAGGCCTCAGATTGTTTTACGTAATCTAATTTCCAGTGTTACAGAACCTGTCTGTTGAGTACATTTACTCTGGCACTACCATGATAGTGGATCTAACAACCTTGCCTATTGATAATCACAGAAAAGTTAAAGAAAAAAAAAATCAGGAACCTCCATCTGCCACCGAAACAAAACCCTAAACCACAGGACGCATATTGTCCGAGTAAACATAAATAAAGATGCAAAGTAGAGTTCCAGAGCTGAGTTATTTGGAGACACTTTGAAGAAGCAGCACTTGAGAAAACTGGAGAGAGATACTGAAAGTCGGACAGAAATAGAGGAAGAGAGGCAGAAGGGACATAAAGGACGTGAAGAGAGACAGACTTTACTTTGGCACCTGAGCCACAGTGGCAGTGCTCTTCTGTGGGTGGAAAAAGGTACCAGACGAGGGCATAGAGACACGACAGAAGAGGGAAAGAGGGAGGTTAAACAGCTCATGTCCGATTGAAATATCCTCCCGTAGCCTTCTCTCTTCGGCTGGAGCTTTGTTCTTTTTCCCTCTCGCTCCGTCTGTTGATCCTGATTCAGTTCCTCCCACATCAGTCGCACCTCTCAAAAAACATTTACCCGCAAGTGTAGTCCCTCGATCGATTCAGAGCCAGAGTCCGCCCAGCAGGAGTTCTCCTTCACAGCCTTGGACCTCGCTTCCGCAGGAAAACCTTCAGTAAAACAGTGAGTGCTTGCAGAAAGGAGGTTCTCGAGGTTCTTCTATAGCAGTTCCTTTATGGCACATGATGGGATGTCTGCAGGTTTCTCTCTTGGTTTCGCTTCCACAGAAGAATCTCAAGTTCCTCCCAGGTGAGTTTCACCGGCTCAGATCCTCCCACAGGTGCTCCTCTGAGGTCGGGTTAGTGCACATCGTTCTGTGTTGAGGTTCTTCCCCCCCCCTACGTTCGGTTCAGTGTGTGATTCTATAGGTTCTCCCCAGGCTGATACTGGGGTTCTGTGGAGGTGAAGTAGTCCTCTAGGAAGCCCTGCAGGTACTCGAACGTAGGCCTCTCTTCTGGGTCCTTCCTCCAGCAAGAAAGCATGAGCTCGTGCAAGGAGCTGGGGCACTCTGACGGGCAAGGCATCCTGTAGCCGCGCTCCACCTGGTCGAGCACCTCGCGGTTAACCATACCTGCCGAGAGAAACAGGAAGTCATGTTTAGGGCTAGACAGAGGGGCAGAAAGAGTCGCTCTATGTAACGACATGTATTTTGCATAATAACATGATAAACATGTGTTTGAATGGGGAATTGTTGAGGTGCTGACACACTGTGTGAGTCTTCACCTGGATAGGGGACTCTGCCTTTAGTTGCCAGCTCTGTGAGCAGCACACCAAAGGACCAGACATCAGACTTGATGGTGAAACGACCGTACAGAGCTGCCTCCGGCGCGGTCCATTTGATGGGGAACTTAGCTCCTAAAGAACGAGTACGAGTGAACAAAAGCACCACGTTATAGAATCAAAATAAACAGTTTTAAATTTCAAATTCTAGACTTTTCTCTGCAGCTGACATCCGTCATCACGTGTTAAGTTTGACATTAGTACAAACAAAAGTAGAAAAAATAAACTGGAGTAAAAAGAGAGAGTATGGACTAACCCTGTCTTGCGGTGTACTCGTTGTCTTCAATGAGTCTTGCCAGACCGAAGTCGGCAACTTTACACACCAGGCTGTCTCCCACCAGGATGTTGGCAGCACGCAGGTCTCTGTGGACGTAGTTCATCCTCTCCACGTACGCCATGCCTGCTGCAATCTGGAGAAAGTCAAGCAGAAAGGACAGTGGTTTTATAATAAAAACAGCTCAGCGGTTTTTAAGTGTGGCTGAGCTGTAGCAGTTTTACCTGAGCGGCCATGTCTACCAGCTGAGGCAGACGAAGCATCTTTCCTGCGTCCCCTTTAAGGAAGTCCAGTAAGCTACCTGTGAGAGCAACAACAAAAGGGTTCAATTGCAGATAATGCAACAAATAAAGGACTCATTCTGAGAAACATAAAAATCCAAATTCCAAATTAAGATAATGAATCTAGAAATGCTCTGATGGCAGCTTTCACTTCCTTAGAGTTCACAAAACCAGAGCATCTTCAGTCAACACTAAACAAGTACTGTGGTTGGATACACAGCACTTATTAAAGTCTGTATCCTGTGTTACCTTGGCTCATGTACTCTGTCACAATGTAGATGGGCTCCTCAGAGACAACAGCGTACAGCTGGACCAGCTTCTCATGCCTCAGCTTCTTCATGACCTGCGCTTCCTGAAGAAAGGCCTCTGGAGACATGGTGCCAGGCTTCAGGGTCTTAATGGCTACCCGCGTTGTACCGTTCCATGTACCTGTCAGAACACACACCATCATACTGCTGCTCTAACATACTGCTGTGTGCTGGTGGGTGGATTTGGTTACAGTTTGTAAGAGCATGTTTCCAGCATTTGTGCTAAGCTACGGTAGGTGGGTGCTGATAGTAGCTTTATATCTAACAGACAGACATCAGACTGGTTTCAATCTTCATGTTTAATTCTCTGCTAGAAAGTAAATAAGCAATCCCAAACTGTCAATCTATTCATTTAAGCAGAAACCAGACAGATAACAGTTTTTACCAGGAATCACCCTGTTAACTGACGCCAATTTATGGTCTTTAATCTCATTTAAGTTGCTGGAATCAGAAAAATGTGTCATTTTTTTCTTATTGGTGATTATTCTAATAGTTGACAACAAATCGATTAATCGTTGAAGCTCTATATTCAATATAAAATAAGCCACGGTGTGAGAGGAATTTAAGTGTGCTGGAAGCAGCCATCAGTTTATGTTCGCAGACTCCATTTCTAAACTAACGTTAGCTACTGTTGCTCTCTGCTCTCCTCAAGCCGAGGCACTTGAGGACATTTATAAATTCACATCCTTTGGACTGTCTCTGAAAATCTGCCCAAAGTCCTTCAAAAAGAAATCAAGAGTCCACTTAAGATTAAACAAAGTTTCCACGGGATTGTTTAGACGACCGAGAGAGACGAGGAAGGTCTCATTTTTCACATCACAATAAAATCTGCTCATATAGCCAATAAGAAAGTGATTCATATATATTAATTGCAACAAATGTTTCATATTGTCCCTTTAAATCCCCCCCCCCAAAAAGCCAAAAACCCAGTAGTGTGTTGTTCTTACCCATCCACACTTCTCCAAAGCAGCCCTGTCCCAGTTTAAGGTCAAGGCGGAGGGACTCTCGGGGAATCTCCCAGGCGTCCCTGGCCAGTCCCTGTGTCTGAGGTTTAGCCACGGGACACACATCTGAGAGAGCATGGCAAAGCCCATCGGAGTGCTCTGAAAGGGAGGAGAGAGAAGTGAGAGTGACAGGTCAGATAAAGGGCAATGAAAGGAAGGTTCACTTTAACAGCTGCTGTGTGTGTGTGTATGTGTGTGTGTGTGTGTGTGTGTGTGTGTGTGTGTGTGTGTGTGTGTGTGTGTGTGTGTGTGTGTGTGTGTGTGTGTGTGAGTACTCACTGCGGTAGTGGAAGACTAGCTGCTGTAGGCTGGTGAACTGGGTGCGGGACGTGATGTAGAAACCTCCGCTATCCAGCTTCCTGATCTTGTAATGTTTAACATTCAGGCCTTTGGTGTTATCATAATCCAACACTGACAGGCAATATGCCCCTATGAACAAGACAAAAACAACAGACAGAGACAGGTTAGAACAATAAAACCAGGCGTATCTGGGCCTGTGTGACAGCTGCTCTGTGGAGTTTCCTAACAGCTGTGCCGGGCAAGTCTCCGATGGCCCCTTGAGGCGCCCTGGAAATTCAACTAAGCCCTTCTGTCCTCGTCCACGGCCCACTACCAAGTAAGGTTTGATCTCACTGAGGAAAACCAGGGCTACTTTTACATGCACACAAATTTTCCACTGTCATTCTGAACATATATTCAACAATATTCCAAATTTGATGCAGGTCGGCAAACAGCACATCCCGTTTGAATATTCCTAATTAGTCCTCATTCCGATGTAGTATTTTCTGATTAAGACATGTGGGACAGGCTGGTATTATTCTGGTGTTAGGAGCATTCACTTGACATGTGAATCGGAATACACGGCCTCTTGCCTGTTTACGGCGTTCAGCTCTGTGCATTGTGAACAAACCAACAAACAGTTTGCAAAGCTAAGGCAGAGATACATGCACGGAAGAAGAGCCCACATTTGCTGGTCGGGAGGTCAAACACATCTACTTTTAAACATTATAAAGGACTTTAATATCAACGGGTTTTTGTGTGTGCGTGCATCATTCCATTTAGTAATTCATGTAAATGGGAATGTTATAGGGCTGAAACGATTCATCGAGTTACTCGATTAACTCGATTATAAAAATTCCTCGAGGCAAAAACTCTGCCTCGAAGCCTCGTTAAATTCCTATGACGCGCACTATACGCGCAGGGATCTGATTGTTCCACACGGACCGTTGTTCAGGAGGCACACCAGCGCATCATACATTTTGAATTTATCTCTGTATTTGTAGTGATGACGTGATGCGGTTTGACGAGATTTGATGTTTAGCTTTGATGTTTTTAACCTCTTCAACCCGAGCTGCGCATGTTGCATTATACACCCTATAAGAGCATGCTAACCATGTAGCAACGTATTAATGCAGCACACCAACTTAACGGGAACAAGCTCGGGTAAACGCTCATGATAATCATTTTCACCTAATCGAAACTCAATTCCGACACCAAGCCACTAAAGGAGCACGGAGAAAAAACACGCTAATGGCGCATGTCCGAAAAATCGGCGTTAGCGATTATGTTACTTCATGCTAACGCTACATACAGCATGTCATATGGAAGCTGGAACTCTACACATTTCAACGGTATATGTCTCATCACTCTGCGCCAAAAACTCACTGAAACAGCCGCGGAAGAAGAGCAAAAATAAACATCACTTTATACAGACATGACCATGAATTACGTGCTACATTGGCTGTTTTGTGATTATAAACTCTGTTTGAGTGCATTACACCGCCTCCACCGGCTGATCCAATGT
>CAEMYA010000009.1:2899363-2912291 GCA_903131615.1 Diplodus sargus
AATTACGAGGTTCTGCCTCCTTCAAATTGAGTCCCTGATGATCTACTTAATTCAAAGTAAGATCACACTTGCTGTGTGGAGTAAACTCCAGGGACACGCTGAAAGTGTCATCCTCTTTTCACACATTAAAAAAAACAAAAAAAAAACAGCAAGTGTAAAAATAAAAGGCTGAGGTTTTATGAAATGTGTTTTCTTGTCAGAACTTTCTCTGATGAGGCGCACCAGCAGCACGGTGCACTGCCAGGAAACACAACCAAAGGCCACGTCTGTTGTTAGAACACAAGCTTTGATTGTCGTGAAACATGTGTTTGTCTTTCAAAATGGCTGAAAGATTTTTCTCATAACATCTGACCTCATATCTCTAGTACAGAATTTCATAGCTGTGTGTGAATCAACAGTCTTCATCTGGAGACGAAAGTACTTCAGGCAGCAATTTAGGATTACTTTCAGTATTGATGAATGTCCCTTGGGATGGAACAATAAAAGATTTTTATAGCTGATTTACAGTCCTATATTGGTTTCCTGATTAATTTTGAATTGTATTTATCCTTTATAAGTGCAGGAGGACCTTTAGGTTACTAATTCATTGTTCTTAACAAAAATGGAACATCTGTGTCTTATCTATGACGCAATAAAAATATTTGTTTCCAAACAAGATGTAAGGTAAAGGAATTCCAGTATGATTCAGTGTAAATTTGAGGATTTTAAGAATATTCAGATGACTATTGGAATAATATTGTGAAACGCAATAATGTTGGACGGAGGAGAAGTTTGAGATTCTTACACAGTTTGTTTTGTCTGGCGAATCTATTTTCCATTTCTGCTTCTAGGCTTGCGGTACACATGCTCTTTGCCTTTCTTTATATTTTTCTACTCACTGTTCACTCGCATGTGACAACCTATTTGGCAATAAATCAGACCTACATTTGAGAATAGAAACTCGTGAATTCGGGACAGGTTTGCTTTAAAAGTCCATGAAATTATTGCAAATTAATTTTCTCTTGATAAGCTGAGTCATTGTTTCATATATGCAGGTGTCAATGCTCACTCCAGGATATATGGGTATAAAATGTTTTTCCAAATAAAGGTCAAAGCAAAGCAAATCAATCTTAAATGGAAAGCTGCTCATTTCGCACATTAAACACTTTTCAAAGTGACCTTTGAGACCCAGATTTAATACATCATTATAAACAGACGCAGAGCTAATTGGACCACCTTGATAATGGCTGCTCAGTGCTCTCTCGTCTCGTCTGCTCGCTCACCTTTAGTGGTCTCGCTCTCCCTCACCAGGAAGGTTCCTCGTCTGTTCTGTAAGTTCAAAAGGAGCCTCTCTGAGTCGCGCCGAGTGATCTTCCCGAAATACCACCTGCCAAAGTGGGCCACAGAGAATGAGATCAGTGAGAAGCTACGACTGAGCGTCTGGAGCGGGCAGGCAGAAATACTCTGACTGGAAATGTAGAAGACTGTACTGGATGGCATATAGGAATATATCGTCTCTATAAATTCATTTTCGCTATATGTGCTTGTGAATGTAGATATAGGCGAGATAAAGCTGCTACATTTGGGCCGTGATGCTATGAAAAAACAGCTTTGTAGGAAAGTAAACTGCACAGGAAACTGAGTGAAACAAGGAGAGGATAACGCACTCTTCTGCTTGGATGGAGTCGGACGGAGCCACATAGTTGCTGGGGATGTATCCGCTCTCTCCTGTCGTCAGGGAGCGCGCGAGCCACCAGTCCCCTTCTCTGTGACGGAGAAAGAAAGAAAGAGACAGAAAGACGAAGAAAGAGGGTCAACCAAGAACTGAAAACTGACCAAGGCAACCTCAACATTTGTTAGTTTAATGCTCGGTTAGTTTACTCCCAGTGAAGAGAAATTATATTGGAAGGAGGAAGAAGATTTCAGGAGCAGGACGCTTCATTGCAATGCAGCATCGGTCTTTTACTTCAGTAAAGGATCTGAATACTTCTTCCACCCCCACTGATGACAATGAATAAGAATATCAACCAGTGCAACACTGTGGCTCATTTATTTATTTTTAAGAGATTTGAGACAACAATCAAGTTCGACGCTGCAGAGGAATACGCTAAATCAGGCCTTGGCTACACAAACTATACTTGTTAGCTGCAGAAATACAGTGTTGCTTTTGGTCTTCTTGTGGGATTTGATGGCAATTAAAAAAAAAAAAAAATTATGGAAGATTACCAGACTTATCCATTAAATATAACAGAATCTGCACAAAACTTTACTTCCGAGACAAGTTGAAACTTCCACATCGTTTCACTGACAACCCATAATTGAAACCTGATAATTAAGGAACACACATCCCACACCTTAGTGGACAGTGATGAAAAGAAACACATTGTTAAGAGAGAAAAACAGACAGAAACAGACAACCTTTTGTTCCACTTGTAGTCGCCTCCTGTTACATTTTAGACCGTTAACAGCTCTATATCCACAGATCGCCCCACATCTCTAATATTTACTAATTCTTTTGTAGCAACACTACAAAGCTTGTTCGGACAAATCCGAGCAGCAGCAAAGGGACTGTGAACAAAAGGTTGTGTGAGATTTTTTTTATTGCATTAAGTATTACTGACCTGAAGCTGTACTTTTTCCTAGGAGAAACCATGAAGCGTGAGAAAGAGAGAGAGGGAGAGAGAGAGAGAGAAAGGGAGAGATAACAGACACAGCAGACACATCAAAACACAGCGAGGAGACACAGCAAAGGCGAGCAGCACAGCACAGACAGATAGCAGAGGAGCTGGATATGCTTTGGGACTACACAGGGGGGCTGATACGAGCTGCAGTGTTTCTAAAGTTTCACAGTTCCACTTTCTATTTCAGTGCAGTTTGAATTATTTGTAACAATTCTACAACAGAGGATAACTATCCATAAATGATCAGATCAGCATTCCATGTGGGATATTTGGACTCACAGATACAATCTCACTACTTATTATACATATACAGTGTTTGCTTGCGTTGATAAAAACTCCCAAATACGAAATGTTTCTTTTCGCATTATTAATTAAGTATGAATTAATTATATTTTTCAGCCCAACTATGTAGTGCCAGACTATAGATAAAGAACAGCAGACCAGACTTATGGCAGAAAGTTGTGGAAAAAGCTCATAAGAAAATTGGGAGTGGGAGGACATTGTTCTGACTTTAAACACCTGGGGCCTCATTATAGAAACTTCCTAAATCTCAAATCTTTTCTCTCAGTTACGATGACATTTTATTTGAGAATTGCATCTGTAATACGAAGAAAGGGTTTTTCTGAGGAAGTGTTTCTGTAATAAGACCCCTGCTTGGGAATTGTACTCCAGATGCCTTTACTCAGAAACCGCAGCTTTTAATATTAAACACTATCTTTCATTTTCTATATAGAAATCATCACACCACAACACAGACGGACTTCAATATGTGCGGATTTCCGACAGGAAAACAAGTCATCAGAATGGTGCGCTTAGATCTTGCCATGACAGGCTCTCTATAAAGTGCCTTAAAGAGGAAGAGGCACAGAATGCATTAGTCAAGTATCATTCTGCTCAGTTTTAGTCAACAGATGGAGAGGATCAGACTCTGCTGTCTGCATCGCTCCACAGCTACCAGCTCTGACTGTGTTCGTTCACAGACTCATAAATCACATGTGCGTCTACAGATCTGCTCAGTTCGATTTTTTGTGAAGAAGTTGCGGCATCGGAGAGAGGAACAGGAAGATGACCGTTGACTCTTACGTGTTGTTGACAATCTGCAGCCTGTCGCCTTTCCTAAAGGTCAGATCAGATGCTGTCCGTGACTCATAGTCATACAGCGCCACAAATGTAGTGACACCTCCTGTAAGAAACACACACAGAAATACACACAGAAATACACATTTAGGGAACAAAGTCATTTAAGACATACTCCTCCCACGCAAGCCTGGTTGACATTCACTTCCATAATCTGACTTCAGTTATACTGGTTCAGCCCTGGATGGTAATTTCCTCTATCCACTATAGAGCTATAAATCTTCAGTTATTTTGCCTCTGCTCCATATCTGTATGAAACAATTTACCAGCGGCTAATGAAAAATATCGACACTCCTTGTGAACTATGGTCTGTGAAGGACAAAGCCATCATAACGATGGATTTCTATTTTCTGTCTAGCTTAACGAACCTGTGATCTAAACCCAGGAACTCTCCAGCCAATCATTGATCGGCTCATTAGAAGCACAGGAGGCGTCGGCCAGCTGAGCCGTCCCTGATACACCAGCAGCCCTCCACCCTCTGGATGGAGCAACATTAACCCTACCATCTGGCCAGTCTAGACACATTACAGCTTTAACGTCAAGTAAAATCTGGACAGCGTGAGGCGGCGGAGGTCAAAGTCAAAGACGAGGTTTTGGGTCTGTTCGGCAGATGATGTTGGGAGAAGGAAACAAAAGTGTTTTTCTGTTAAACTATGACTCACTGTGAAATCTTCGTAAGACGGTGTTTTTTTTTTCTTATGACTTCAGTGATCTCAAACTGAAAGCAAGTCTGTGGGCTGACTCAGAGATTAGTCAAAGTTTTCATCAGATCTTGTTAAATCTGTTTCGACTGTGAAGTTCTGCTCAGCTTCACAAGTTTATTCACACTAAAAATGAGCATCTCTTCATTGAAAACCATTTTGTGCATCATCCCGTCCTTGTGCAAGCAAAATCTACATTGGCACTGCTGTGTCACTCACATTTAAGGCAACAGTAAGATATTTTGGGAGCAACATTTAGTGAATTTTGATACTACTCAGTGTCTATTCAATATGAAGCTGGAGTCAGTAAATCATTGTTTTATCTTAGCTTAGCTTAGCATGAAGACAGCAAAATCTACCAACCAGCACCAGTAAAACTCACTAAGTATACTTGAGGATTATGTGCAAGACTATTTCCCGGCTGGGAGCAATGACTTCACCGAGTCTTGTTGCTGTGAGGTTGCCAGGCAACCAGCAGTGGAAATTGTGGCCAAGAAATTGTTGGCACATAATCCCCTGAAAAACCAAAAACAAATGATGTATAATGTGTAAATTAGTGAGCTTAAGAGGTGTCGGTAGGTGGATTTTGTTACCTTTGGACAAAGTTAGGAGTTGCTGTTTCCAGTCTTTATGCTAAGCTAGGCTAACTAACATTCCCTATTCATCGATTTACCATTTCCTGTAAATCAGTGACATTCTGTAATATTTCCACGCATTACAAATCTCACAAAGCGTTTCCTACCTGACAGAGGTCCCCTCTGAGGCGAGGTGATGGTGCCGGTGTGGTCCACCCCTCCAAAGAGAGCCAGCTCAGGAGTGTTTGTTGGGGCGTGCTGGTGCTGCCCCTGATGCCCCCGCCTGCCTGTCCCGACGGCAGGGCTCCTGTTAGGGGTTTGGGTCTGCTGGGCGGGGCCCAGGTGGTGTAAGTGCCCGCTGTCCGAGCCTGTGCCGATGGTGCCGTCCAGGCTCATGGAGCGCTGGCCCGGCTCCTTGGGCTTGCTCTTGCCCGCCCCCATGTGCAGACCTGGGACGAGAGCCAATGATGAGTAAGAATGCAGCACTTTGAGTCCCACAGGGATTTCTGGGTAATCACCTCGATTTCTTGTTATATGCCAAACATGACTGACTAATCAGTTAGTTGATCCAAAGAGAATTTACATCAAGCATTTTAATCCTTTCACTGATAATCAAATCAGTTTTTCTGAGAGGAAAACACACATCAGCATCTTCAATGTGAGGATTTGCCTCCTTTCTCTGTTTTATTTCAGTTAACTAAAATCTTTGGCTTGTTGTTTTGAAAAACAAGACATTTATAGATGTCACACTGGACTCTGGGAAACTGGGACAGGCATTTTCAGCTTAACTCAGTCGTCATATAAAACTCAGTTCTCCTTTGATTCTGGCAGCAGTAATGTGACTTGGATGGCATGTGGATGTCTGCTGACTTTTAAAACGCACAGTTTAGAAATTCCGTTGCTCGGCGTCCCCATCAAAAGAATGAAAATAAAAGATGCGGTTTGTCTCTATTGTTGAATGACCACCATTACATTTCTAACTGAAGTCAATATTTTATTGAAAGGAACATAATTTATGCAAAGAGGGAAATGGAAAATGACAGTCCGTCCATGTTTTATTAAGGTGATGTATTAAAGTTTTATTCATGTTATGTTTACTCAAGTTGAGGCACTGATGTCCTTCCTCATCCTCTGACGTATCATCTGATGTTTCCCGCTTTAGCTAAACTTCAGGCAGCCAAATTAAACGCACTGTTACCTTGAGTTAAAGTCAATATTTCTCTGGGTTGAAATATTATTGGAACACTTTTGGACAATATACATATAAGTACACAGCGGTCTACTCATGCGTAGATACTTGTATGCTGAAATGTTTCATATTATAACTCTCATAATAACATTTAAATCAAGGCTGCCACACAACCTGTTCCATGAGGAGACAAGACAAAACCAACCCAAATCATTTCATGCCATTTCATTGAAAAAGAAAGAATCTTGGTTATAAAGCGTGTTCATTTACATACACATTTAATAACCACTGTCTGCGTCAATGGGCTCAAATTAAGAAAGAATTCTACCAAATACTGTTTTAATCCATCTTGTCAGGAGATGAAAGCTGTTCATTCACGAACAGGAACTGACCCTGTTTCAGCTTCTATTCATTCACCTTTCTCAAAGAAAAAAAAAAAGAAAAGAAAAAAATCCTCCTGGCAGTGTGTGCCCAGAGTGTCACATTCTTGTGCTCTCCTAATCCACCACAGAGTATCCTTGGAGCTGTTCCAGGTTCAGTTAGAACCGTTTAGCATGCAAATACTCTGCAAACAGGACACCTTGAAACAGTCAACGCAACGTACATCCAAGGTCATTCTTATCTGTTGATTCAATCTATTCTGAATCAATGAGCATCTGCAAAGGGAAAACAAAGCTTCAAACAAAAGAAGCAGCTGTAATGAAACCCAGCGCTAATACTGGGGAGTCGACAAGGGCAGAAACGGTTTCACCTCCGACGGGTAATTACAGCGCCGCTTCGCTTTTCCATTCCGATGCCCAAGTCATCTATTAAGGCCTGCTAAATGCAACCAGATCGCGCTTTCGTCAAGAGTGTGCAAGAGTGCAGACAAAGACAAACATGCTCAGACAGTCAAGTGCACCCACAGAAAGTTGGAGTGCCACACACACACACACACACACACACACACACACACACACGCGCAAACACAAGTCCAATCCACCCCTCGAGTCAGTGCAGAGTGACTCACTGTGAGACCGGCTATTTCAGGCCAGCTGAAACGGAGACAGTCATACACACATGAAACAGCCTTGTTCCTTTGTGAATAAAGGCACTCTCAGTTCCAGACAGAGTGTGTGCACTATGTGTGTAGGTGTGCGCGAGTGTGTTTATGTGCGTGAGCAGCCGTTTCTCGGTCTATGGGAAACGAGGCTCTATCGCGCACTAACACCCAACCACAGTTGAGTCTCACATCCTTTTTTCCAAACACATGCGCGTGTTTCCAGGATTCTTGTGTGAGTCTGATAGACGGGACCAGAGAGGGTTATTAACAGACAAGGAGGAAGGAACCGGCAGTGGCTGTAAAAAGATCGCGTAGGTGGTTGTTGTGTACTGCATGGACAGCTGAGGCTTAGTGGGTGTTTTAAGTGTAATGTGCGAGCATAACATAATTACACAGGTATGGGAATTCTCAAAGATATGGAAGGATCCCACTGTGGCGCTCTGTGGGCGTGTAAGCTGCGTGAACGTGCACAAGCGTGAGCCATTTCAAGCACACACGTACAATCATGCATGCTTTGATCTGGCGCACTGGGGGGGGGGTTAACGTATCCTATGGTGCAACACTGAGTCACACAGCGATGGGCCCACAGGCCTGAATGAAAGGTGAACAGGACTGTGTGAAATGTGTGAAGAGCAAGTCGCTCATCTTGACCGGCTAGTCCGGATATCAGTAATAGACCCTGTGGCCGTCTGCCGTCTCAAACATCCACCGGCTCGCTGAGGATCAGAAACACTAAGCAGGATGGGCAGACAGGGCCGCAGTCTTAGAAGATTTTAAACAATAGTGGAGGCGCTTATGCAACAGATATATTTAGCAGTCCACGTAGTCAATATATGCTAACAAGCAGATAGATGAGGCGGTTGACTACAAGCAAAAACTACTGTGAAATGATCGCCGGCTGCTGCTTAACAATCATTCATGTGTACTCTAGGATGGAACCTTAAAGAGTGAGTGCAAGAACAATATACAAAAAGCTGATTTGTCACTGAAGGTTGAGTGAGTTCCGCTTGTCCTTCACTGACCACTGTAAAGAGTTCTTCCAGAGGGATTTCTCAAGCTCTGGTCGGGGATTTCAGTCCTGACTCTTATCGCGAAAAGGTCTAAAGCCGGAGCACCTGAACTACATTACAGCCCATAATAGAAGCCCAATACTTAAGGATTGGATTTAAAAGTCAGATTTTCATTATCGATTAATATGCCAATCATTTTCACATTTAAAAGAATACTGATGCATTGGGTTGGCTGCACAGGTATACCTAGTAAAGTGGCCACTGCCTGATATCAGTCATGTGTAAATGTCCTCTTCCTTGAATGATCTATAGAGAATGCACAAACACAGATCTGATGGTGTAGGGATCATTGATTAGCATATTTATAATTTAAGCTCTACTATTCAAACCTTTCGTGAATTCAACATGCTTGTCTAAAGCATAGGGAGTTTGGACCCAGTAATTATCTTCCCCTGAAAACTGACTAATCATCAGGTTCAAGCACACCGATAAGGGGAGGTAATGATCTTCGACCTGCACTGCAGACACAATACAGTGATAGCAGAAACCGTGTCACTCTCCCCTGGTTCTCTCCAAGACGACGCAAACACCAGACCACCCGTGAAAGCCTCCAAGTCTGTGTATGTAAACAAGAGAGGCAGAGCTGTAGCTGAGCCACACACTTTTCCCTAATATGGTGTCAGAGATCCCAAGTATCAAGAAGTGCCAACATGTGACTTCTCCCAGTGTTATGATATAAAATGGAGGAGACATGATTATATACTGGGCAAATCAAAGTACCAACAGGTTGCACATAGGACAGATAAATACTCTAAGAATATATCAGAATGGGAGAAATTCAAAAATGCAAAATTTATAAGGAATGGGAGATGAGGAGAGCTTTTTCCATTCAACAGGAGCACGGAGGAATGCGGGGGAACCAGATTGCACCGCATTGCTACGACTGCCAGCAACTGCAACAAGAACAGGCACCTGAGCAGTGGGAGGGCGGGATGGGAGGAAGGAAGTGAGGAGGGAGATGGGATGGTGGTGGTGGTGGTGGGAGGGGAACAAAGACGCTCTATTTTCATGTGTTCCCGGGATACTAAATCAAAATCTCATTCCAAAAGAGATTTCTGCACCTAGCTTTCCAGGATCATAATTTTCAATACTGATCACATTTCTTCTTTGTAAATCAAATACAATTCGACTCCTTTCTTTGACTGTATTGGCGCATTCACAGTCTGAATGTACTGCTTTCAATTATTTTTAGGCTGATTTACTCTAACTGAAGCCGTATAAGCTGCTTTTTGCGCTGTAAAAATAAAGTTATGTGACATGGTTTAATAAAGTCACAAAAGCGATAATAAAGGCACAAAACAGCCGACCATGTGAACGAATGTTGCCTGGCTGTGTTGTAGGAAAAGAACTTTCAAGGATTAGATATGAATCAGGGCAAACACAGGCTTTGTTCAAAGGCCTGATCTCCGAGTTGTGTTTACCTCAGAACCACGATGGAGTTCAAGAGCACTTCAATTTCCGCAGCACATTTATCACTAAGCAGTGTTTTTCTCAGTCGCAGTGTTGACTCGAGTCTTACAAAATCTATAAAACACTCAGTACATGAAGTGAACACTGGGTGTGAGATGGAAATACTGGAGGGAAAGGAGGGGAAGTAAAGGAAGAGAGGCTCAGATGCCCGAAAGGAATTCAGGTTAATAAAGCAGACAAGTCCAAACACCTGTCAGGTACTGAAACGGCATCACATCGGCGTCGACACTGCCAGTATTTTCATTATGTGTCATTTTGTGGATGCGCTCCAATCTGTTTCGGAAAATGGTACAAACCCACACCGTCCTTTTAAGATCCGACACCTTGGACACCAAGGATAAGTTTGTATTCTCCCAACTTCCGTCCATTTTCTAGACTTCAGATTGTTATTGTCATTACACTCAAATACAAAACTTTGTTAGAACGGCTGTGATCAGTAATCATTATACCAGGCAAATATCAAAATCTTAGCATTGTTTCTGGGTGTATTTTAGCATGTGGATGTTAGCACTGAGCTGAAAGCATCCTTGTACTTCAAGGTCAAGCATGTAGGATTAAGGTGGATGTATCAGCTATGAGTAATAGAATGGCAGTCAGATTAAAGTCCACGTTGACTCGATTAAGCCTAATCAAATATCAAACTCATTAGTCCTGTATCTCTGCAAATTTTAAAAATACCCGTAGCTGCTTAACCAATAATGACCAATACGCCAAACTCACCAGATCTACAATCTAACAGCCAACCACTACGACAGCAAAGCAATACAGATGGAATCATAATCTCCGGTGTGTTGTGGAAGATTTTTTAATAAAAAGGATTAACATCAATTGTCCCCCAATTGATCCATCCCTATCCCTTTTTTAAGGGGGTCTATTCCGGGCCGGGACCAATCCTCCATCCAAGTTTTGCGGAAATCTATCCAGTAGTTTTTGCGTAATTCCGCTGACAAACCAGCAGACCAACAAACCAATCAATCAACAAGCCACACAAGTGAAAATAAACTTCTTGTTTCCACACATAACAAAACATAATCATGTAAAACTAAGAATTGTTATGTTTTCTTTACATGACACTGCCATGCTTCTACAGTAGCCCAGAATGGACAAACATAACACTGGCTTTAGAGATGTTTTTTTTTACATATCGCATTTGTAGCAGCCATTGCAACAACCACGCTTGCGAGATGCACATTATCCTACACACTGAACCTTTAAATGCAGCATCATGAAGCTGTAAGTGTGACTTGAGTGTTCATCTTACTGTCCCCTCCATCAGAGCTCAGATAGGAACCATTGTTCAGGGAAACAATGAGGGACCTTGCTTAAATTACTAACTTGGAGGATAACTGGAAGATACCCACTTGATTAGACTAACTCAGACAGCAACAAAAGGAGTATTGTGTATTTTGTCTCTTTCATTTGAACTATGAAGGTTGGAAATCTCTTTATGGTCAGGAAAGGAATGACTAAGTGTTATTTGCACATTGTCTTTCGGAGGAATTTAAGTTGCTGGTTTCTAGGATAATTGTGCAATACGTTTAAGCGCTAAAACAGAAACAATCACTGCTCTCTGGTTCCAACTGTACAAACAGTGTAACTCTTTCTCACGTTTCCTGTATAATCAGCATTTGTAATCCTCCATCTGAAGCTTGAGCACACAAGCTGTACATTTCTGGTCAGGCACATAAGCACATTTGGCTGTGACAAACCTCACTGAGTCACAACAGACGGTAACAGTTGCCACTGTGCTGCGGAGAGTGAAGGAGCTTGAGCCAATGTTTCAGTCGAATGGGAAAATTACAGTTTGCCCTGGGGAGGAGCGGTGAGGGAGGGGGGGGCCGAGGCAATGATGGTTCCTCGAGATCAAAACGAGAGGAAATGTGCACATTAGCGTCACCGTCTCATCCCACTATATGCTGGACGAGAACATGAAACAGTGCAGTCCACATGCATGTATTAAGCCACAGATCATCTATATTTAGCCTGGGTTAGAGAGAGAGAACGTGAGAGAGAGAGAGAGAGAGAGAGAGAGAGAGCGGGCAGATGAATTAAAGAGGGCTAAAGAAAAGACAATGCAGTCAGCCAATTATCGACTGCTGTGGATGCCTCAATCAGATATTCTCTGTTATCTTTTCCCCAAATCTTCCGCTGACCTCGCTCACTTTGCAGAGCCACTCGCAGCCCCCCCACCATCACATTTCTCTCGATCAGTGACAAACACAGAGAGGAAAGGCGAGAAGAAGAGGAAGACAAGGAGAGGATGATAAACCCCACTTCCGTTTTCTGTCCATCTATAACTACTGGCTCTGGCTGCCAGCCATCCAGGCTATGAGGAATAGGAGCGACAGCATGACTCTTCTATAAATGGAGGGCAAAAGGTGGTTTCATTGCAGAAACGCAACACACTCATAGCAAATTATTAACTCTGCATATTCATAGGACTTTGATTATTGACAGCCTTTCATGTGTAGTGTATTTACAGTCAGTCTCTGTATATCAACATTTGTTCTCTCCTTAAATCCCACAAATATTAGACTTTTGAAATTCATCTTTCCATGTGGTCTGAACTCAAGCGCCAAACCAGTTTAACAAAGCCAAGCTAAGCAGAGCTAAAACAATTAGACGATTAATTAGTCAGAAGAATAAATTCGCAGCTATTCATTATTAATGATAAATTGTTCGACTCAGTTTTTAAGCAATACAAATATCCAACTCCTCAAATGGAAACGTTTTCTGGCTGCCTTTGTCTTCTGTGACTTGAACGTGTTTGGGTTTTGAACCGCTGACCAGACAAAACATGACATGTGAGGATGTAACCTTGGGCTTTCTGCTCGCATGTCACAGACCAAACAATTAATCCACACAACATTTGGTGGATTAATCATAACGAAAACAATACTCAGTTCTATTTATCTTTTACTTCCCTCTGAAAGGGAACAATATGAGTTTTTACCCTCTCTCAGCTTGTAAAACATTAGCAGAGAGAAATCCATTCAACAATCCAACTGTGCATTTGGTGCCATTCTTCATGCTCTGCCAGCCTCATGTTTATCAGATGAGGCTACCATATTATTGCATCCCCTT
>CAEMYA010000009.1:2919350-2945707 GCA_903131615.1 Diplodus sargus
TACAACTTCACAAGTACAAAACTTCCTCCAAGACAATCAGGACCTTGTGCTCATATTAAGTCCACCTATTAAGCTTACTGCTGACCAAGCTTTACATCAAATGGACATCAGGGCTGCTGCAGGTCTCCAGGATCATTCGCCATTGTGGCCTCTCAGGTCTCTTCTTATGATGTCATTGACTGGAAAACATTACAGACAGGTATGAGCAACTTTAATAGTCACAAAGACACGAATAAAGCAAAGCAATATGCATTCAAAAATATATTTCATAGAAATTCCTCTTGAATTTTTCATACTTGATATGTTTGTATAATTTGCCAAAGCTCTGATGCAAAAAAGAGACCGTTACATTCCAATTTGATCAAACCAATTTATCAACCTTAGTTGGATTTGTTTGAGGGTTGGGAGATTATGCTGTGTACTTTTGTTTTTAATACTACCAGAAGGAGTCGCCAAAGTCAGTTTTTAGGTGGGGCATTGTATGCTTTTATTAGAGAGTCAACAGTCAAAAGATAACAGGAAATGAGGAGGGAGATATATGGGTATTGCAACAAAGGCAAGCCATTAAAGCGCCCCCAGAAATGTTCTAGTTTCAGACATAAATTAGTCAGATGATGACTTGCAGGTGATTCAGTGACTCAGTGACGATGTCAAGTTTTGTAATTACATTAAAGTCCACTAGGTGTCTCTATTTTATTTAACACAGATGTATGTGTAGTACAGTACTTTTTGGACTGATTACTGGCAGATTTGTGTTGCACTTAAATCTTCTGACAGAAAAATAAATAGATTATCAATATTAGGAAACAACAGCCAATATAAATGGTGTTAACACAGCAGTGTATCTTGGTTAAATTGCTCTGATGCTCAGTAAAACAGATTGTTGCAGTTACCCAACCTTTCCCTTTTACTCTAGTCTGTATGACATACCAGAACAAAGAGCATTTTTTGACCACAGGTGTTTCTGTATGTATTTGCTAACACACAAAACTTCCTGTTCTGGTCTTCCATCACAGAGGTGAAAACAGTTCGTTTGCCCCTCAGCAAGCACAGTCATGTTAATGTTGCTTCTTTCTCTATTATCATCCTCAAAAACACCAGGAATCGAAAGCAAGTTGTATTAAATTTAATTTAAACACGTTTTGGCACACACACAAACCTACTGTGTGTTTGAGTTTGTGTGACTGAGAGAGAGAGAGAGAGCGAGACCAAAAGAGACAGAAGGGTGGATAGAAAGCCCGACAGAAAACCACAAGCAAGGATTTGCAAGCATATAGTTGCATTGTGCTCATATGCATTTGCACACTGGACCACAATTACTCATCCCCCAGGCTTCAACATGTCACTTCATCGTTATAGTTTGTATGTTTATCTTGGTATTCTGATGATATTTACCCATTTGTTTATTTTTGTGTGAAAGATATTTAAAAACGAAATATTCCAGTGATCTGTTGTTTTGTCAAGGACCTTTTAAAACCAAAAAACTGAAGCAGGGGGAGAAAGAGTTGCAATAGAAACCAAATAGACATACGCAAAGTTTTACACAATCAAATATAGAGCAAAACGAGTCACTGATAAAGGCTGGGGAATGTTTGAAACTAACTAGTTGCTATGATCCCAAACTCGGCATTGAACTGGCCTGCTTGTTGCATTGTCTGTGACCCCTTTGGGAAATCAGTATAAAACAGTGATACTCACCATCCTCCAGGTAAGCATAGCGGAGGTTCTCTTGTTTTACTGTGACCCTCTCTGGTGCTCGTTCCTCATAGTTTCCTCTTCCAGGGCTGATCTGGCTCAGACACTGCATGCTGGGCTCCACTCGGCCTACAGGCTTAGGGGCTTGAGCTTGAGCTTGAGCTTGAGTGTGGATGTACCTCGAAGGTGGTGACTTTCCTAGTGGCAGTGCTGTCTGCACAAAACTCTGATGTCTTGACATCAAACAGGCCTCAAATGAATCACCGACGTGAGGACCCTCGGCCAGTTTGGCCAAAGAGGCTCTGGCACTGACACACTGGCTGGGAGTGGAGGCAGGGTGGGAAGCCATTGGGGAACCACCAAGGAAGGCAGCGCCACAGTTGCTGTAATGTTGGTTTGCAGTGTGGTACAGCATGGAGTTGTTGATGAGAGTGCCGTCTCTGGACTGGTAATAGACTGGTTGGTCGTCAAGTTGGTCAGTGGTTAACACATGGGCTCTGGGGTCTACAGTGGTTAGATGGTACAGTGTTGGAGAAATAGTCAAGGCTTGAAGGTTGCCGTCCTGCTCCAAGTGGTGATAGAGGGACTTCATTGACAGGCCAGTCAAAGCCTGATTGTCTGAGTAGCCGTACGAATTCAACTGGTAGTCCTCTAGTGGTTCTGTTTTAATAGCTAGAATACAAAAACAAAGATTATTTGACCATGGAAGATGATCTTTCAAACTCAGTGCACATCATAGTATCACTACGAGAAAGGGGGAGGTCTTTTCGCACAGGAATGAATGCTGATTTGTACCCTTTCCCACAAAAGACAAAGGTCAGATATTTTTTTACTTCAGTGTTAAAGGGGTTCACATAAACAAGATTCATGCGTGCATCTCTGTGAAGCTGTTCTTGGGCACAGTGGTTCTAAAATCATTGCTAAGCTTCACTTGCGACTATCCTCACAATGTAAACACACTGATGTCTAACCGGCAGTATTGACTGGGTTCACCATCTTACTTAGCTTGTTAGCATGATAACATTAACCAATAACCACTAAACACAAAGAGCAGCACTCATAATAAACCAAGTTCTGGGTGATTTAAATGAAAAGTGACAAATCGTTCTGATCATGAAACTAGAGGGAAAGTCAGGGGATTACCACTGTCATTCTGATTCATCCCTTGGTGACCATGAACATAATGTAATGACAATCCACCCAGTGGTTGTTAAGATACTTGAGTCTGGACCAGATTTGTGGAGCTATTAACTAAAGACCAACAGCGATAGAGCCGTGCGGCTAGCCTCACTAAAAATATCATTAAGGCATGAGATCTTAAAGCAACTGGTTAATTTCCCCAAACATGTCATTATCTGATTCTTTCATGTTAGCACTTAGTGCACTTAGCGTTTCCTAAAATGCTTACCAATACAAGTGTGTCTGCATTGTGGCTGTGGGTATGACTTTGACTGTGGGTGGATAGCACAAGTGAAAACGGTTGCGGAGTGACAGATTTTTCCCTTTTATAGCAAGTGAGAGTTGTCCCCCTACACAAATCCTGTGTTGTGGCCTCAGTTTACTGCTTACAACTTTTGATGACTGATCGATTTCTTCTGATTTGTACTGATTTCTTGTAAAATGGAACAACATCAGTGTAAATGAGTATCAAAAAGACAGACCTTGTAGTAGCTTCTCAAGCAACTGTGTTAAACTGTCTTCAGCCTGTGATGTTCCTTTGATTGTACAGCAGTTAGATCTAATGTGATTAAAGTGCTGCTGTTTCCTCCATTCTTTCCTGTACGGCTGACCTCGTCGCCAACACGTTTGTCAGATTAGCAACATCCTGACCTGTTTAATTTTCCGTTTTTCATGCACTAGCTTCAACTTAGGTTCAAATGCACATTACGTGTGTTGTATCAAGTCTTTAAGCATATGGTTTGTGTTGGTAAAGCTTAGAATTATATAATCTTACATCTCCAGCCTTGTATTTAACCTATAAGGGAACCTCCCAAAAGGACGAATAAAGTTGTCTAAGTCTAATAAGAACCCATGGTGACACGCTTGTAATAAACACTTGTCCTGAAATCTTTAAATGTCCACTCTAAATGTCCTTAACTGGGTCTGGGTTCTTATGGGGTAACTGCTGGCCCCCAGGTGGAAACTTTTGACCTTTCGGTCTCCTTCTGAAACAGCCCTCCTCCTGTACTTGAGCAGAGATAATAACATATATGTACCTATCACTGGAGTGTAGATGAAGTGCTGAGGCTGACTGCGTTTCTTCTTCCCGTTGATGACATAGAAGTTGACCTTTGCTGGGTGGGAAATGGTCTGGTCTCGATAGGGAGGTACCTCAACAAACAGCATATTCTACACGGGGGGATTGTGAGACAACAGAAAAAAAGTTCACACTTAGTGATGAAACAGAGACTTCTGTGTTTCATAGCAGCAAGTCAGCAAAGTGTGGTCGCAGGCTTTGTGTTTTGCTTTCAGTTTTGAGTGACTTAGTCACATTGCCAGACAATGTACAAAAAGTACATAATTGGTTATGTAATATTGTGCTTCCTGCTTAACGCATGTCAGTACAGATTGATGATAGTTAACTCACAGCTTGCGTCTTGTCTCTATCCACAGTGGCCTCCACCTCCCAGATTTGTTGCCCATCTGAAAGCAGGAGGAATAAAGTACAGACATTAAAGCAGAGGAGGTCTGAAGTAGTAGTTTGACATTTTATGTAACTTTTTTTTCTTCTACTTTTCCCTTACAGGAGAAGGGCGAAACCACTTTCATGTCTTGTCAAAAAGCCCTCACTATTTCTAGGTTTCAGAGATGCTTCTAAGCAGATTTTGTTGCCTTCTGCAGGAAGTTTCCCCTGTTTCCAGTCTTCGTACAAAGTTAAGCTAACTGGCTGCAGCTTTGTATTTGTCGGAAGTATGACTTGTATTGGCCTTCTTATCTAACTCTCAGGAAAGGGAGGATTTCTGATCAGATGAAGATGAATTTGTGAGAAATCAGACACTAAATCCTTTTTCTTAAGTGTGTGAAAACATTCATGCACAGTAGACAGTAGAAAACAAGTTTCTCTTTTATGTCTGATTAAGTGTCTCATTCCCACCTCACTTTTTACCTGCTGTTTCTGTTTCCTACCCACGCTTTGAAAAAAAAAAAAGAAAAAAAAAAAACCTAGCCTCTGCTTCGGGTCTGAATCTTTATCAGTCTCTCTAACCACATCCTGTTGCATAAAACCCCACGCCAAGCAACAAGGAGGCTTTACACGCAGTCAACTGTACCCATCCAACACTCAAACCATGTAACCCAGCAATTCTTGTGTGGGCAGAGTGAGCGACACTGAGGTGAGAAATTTCCGTGTAGAAATAAATAAAAGTTGTCATCGCCAGTAAAACAGCAAAATGAATACTAATGGCTTGTTTTTTAAGAGTTTGAAAGCGGGGGCTGAAGGAAGCTGTACGTCACTGAAAGTAGATGTTACCCAGGCAATATGCAAATAGTCTGAAAGTACAAATACTACATGAGTAGGTGGATGAGTTCGAGCAGGATATTAGGAGGCCATAGACGTGTCTGACTCTTGCAAAAAACACATGTCTATTTTAATCAAAGACATCCGCTTAACGTTCAAATATACACACACACACACACACACACACACACACACACACAACAATCACAGGTCAACATAACACAATCATCAGAAGTTTCGATAATGTCTAGGTGCACAACATAGTGTATTAAAGGAATAGTTCCACCTTTTTGGAAATGCACTTTTTTGCCTTCTTCCCAAGAGGCAGCTCAGAAGATCAATACCACACTTGTGTTTGTTTAGAGAATATTCAGCTACAGCCAGGATCTAGTTAGCTTAGCTTAGCTTAATGTCTGGAAACAGGGGGAAACAGTTAGCTTGACTCCCTATGATACATATAACCCTCTGTAAAAACCCTCTTGTTTTTTGTACTGATTTAACAATAAAGTTCTGACTCTTTAGTTTGATACCACTTTCATGTCTGTACAAGAAACATGATAGTTAGCTTAGCTAAGCATAGCATAAAACCTGGAAAATTGGGAGGTTGCCTAGCCTGGCCCTGTGAAGGTAGAAGCCCACCTAGCAACACCCCTAGAATAGCCTACCTTTAACCACAACCACAACCACAACATGTCATTTTTGCTTTGTTTTCTGCAATGACCTAACTTCCTCTAAATATGTTGGCAAGCCGATTTTGCTATCTAGCCTGGCCGTGTCTAAATGTGACGTCTGTCTACCAGTTTTCTTGATGAGAGTTAGAAAGGAAATTCGTTGCTATTTTTTGTCGGGCTGTGACTTCCTGTGGATTATTGAAATATGACATAATAATGCGCTTTAGAGGTGCTGGTAGAAGGTAAAAGGTCAAGCTATTCTTTCACATCCAATATCACATGTTGTTGCTCATCTAATATAATCAGAGAGCAAACATCTCATGATTAGACTGATCAAAAATCTAGCTTCCTCACCTTGTGTCTTCTCTGAGAATATCACTTTGGAGTCGGGTGTGAAATTCTGTCCCGTAAGGACCATTTGCTGACCGCCAAGTACTGAGCATCGATCCAGGTCCTGCCTCTCGACCGCGGGGAGCTCCTGAGCTGTGCGCTGGGCTGAGCGAACAAGACACAGATGTGTTACACCAGACAGTACTGAAAAACACATTGAGTGCTGCTTGTGAATTAAGATTCAGTAAGAGGAAGATATCTACATATTCTTAAGCATTAAGTTTACACATACAATAGTATAGATAAATTAAGATAAAACTTTAGTTCTACAATATCAGAGATGAAAGTCTCCTTACAGCATTCAATAGGCTCAGAGGCAACTTGAAGGGACGTGATTTGGCCTCCAGGTTGAGGAATGTGGACACGGAACACCAGACGAACACGTGTGTTTTTTCGTCCAATGTCTGTCTCACCGTTCCTCAGCTCGATGTCGGCATTTCTCAGCTTCAGGATTCCTACGCAGTCGATACTGTGAAGCGTAAGAAAAGTGAGATGAGATAAAACCTGTTCTGAAAATAGGTTGCTATTGATCTGATGTAATCTTTTTTTCTGTATTGATGACTCATTCTGATCAAGAATATGTTTTATTCTACTGTTTTTTTTGTTTTTTTTTAGGGATTCATCATGCGTCAGATTTATCAAAGCTGCTGTAGCTTGACTGTTTTTTTCTTGGAAGAACCCTCTGGCACACAGGAAGTGATGCATTTTATGTTTCCACTGTGTTGCAGCAGCAGCTTGCAGGGAGTAAAAACAACAAAAATCGTGAGCCGCAAAAGTTCCTATGGTTGAAGAGCACAGAAACTCAAACCTTATCAATTGGAAATCTAAAGAAAACAGTACAATTACAATTTTGAGGTATTTTAATTAACTTGAATATTTCCATTAATGCTTCTTCTTTTCTACTGATTTCAATGTTTTACATCTCTACATTTGTCTCACATTTTTCTTTATGTTTTAGTCTTTTAAATACAATACATACAAAGAGCTTATATAAAACTATTTTTTTTGGCATAAATTAAACAACATTTTATGCAAGTACAGCTGAAATGATCAATTAATTAGTCAAATTGCTGAAAATAAAAATGTAGAAAAAACTATTCTGACGATCGTCGAAAGGTAAAGGATCTGAAAACTTTCGCTATCAGTGATCAGTTTATCTCTGTGACTGTAGATTTGGGAGATGAAGTGCATAACCAACACAATAGTGACGCCTTAAGAGGCCCCAGGTGACTGACTAATGACATATACAAAGCATTAGTGGTTCCTGTGTTAAATCTTTGGCGTATGTATCCCACAGTCTCTCTCTCTCTGTGCTACTCACACCACTCTCATATGGTTCTTGGGCTCCAGAGGGATCTCCAACAATTTGGTCCCGTTGGTCATCCGCTCCATACTGGGCGTGGTGACGGTCTTCCCGGTGATGCGGTGCACCTGGTAGAAAGCGTGCGGCTTCAGCAGCCTCTCGTCGGCTGTTCCTATGAAGACCTGCAGCCCCAGTGGAGCCGTGCCTTGATACCCAAGGAGCTAGTAATGACAACAAAGGGGATTAAATGCACGCTTCACACTGAATTAAACCAACTAAAATGCCATTAATGTCCATGGCTGCAGAGAACAAATGTTCTCCGCAAATCTTGTCCGCCTGCGGGGGTGATTTCCCTCACATTATCTAACTTGCTTAGCAAGAACACTGCTTTGCATAGTCTGTTTGTGCAACAGCGCCAGAAATCCAACAGTAATGGCTTATTATTGAACTCACCCAAGCACCAAATTAACCAGATCCATGTACCAATGCTTGAATGATGTGCCTGATTTGTAACTATGAGGGTATTTTTTCAGCACTCTGAAACAGTGCAAATCCTAATAATTTGTTTTTGTGGGAGTCATGACGTGATTCTCTTCTCTTCTGTTCATTTGCATGAATGTCGGGCTTTACATAAACACAACACAATCCAGGAAATACCATCCTATATTTGCAATCTCTCCTGCGACTTCATTTTATTCTAGCTGTCTTTCCATTCTTTGCACACACCCCCACCCTCCAGGCACAGAACAAAGAAAGTACCTGAACTTCCGGATGGCCTCCGTTAGAAGTCTTCACAGCCCCGCGACTTCCCTCCGTCTCATAGTGAGCTCTGTGGTGGGATCTGGGCTGCTGCTGGATAAGGAGCTCATACTGACCGGACTGACTGGGCAACGGCCACTCTAAAGACGGAAGTGGAGCTGGAGCCACGGGCAGAGCACTGGAAGGACAAAAAGAGAGAAGGTCAATAAGAGGGAAAACTCATTTGTGCTCATAAGCAAGACTTAAATGCTTTCTATGTAATGAAAAAGTACAAATAAAACACCTGAATGCTCCTTGGTGGATTGTATGAGGAGGAGGCCACACAGCTGGGAGCATATAGAAGGTTTCAGACTTGACTTCAGGTCCTGTCCTGCCCATCCTCTCCTGCTCAATGGCCCACTCGTACCCCTCTCTGTGCACACAGTCCGGCCTTTGAGCCTGCCCATGTGCATCTCGCACCACTGCAGCAGGCACCACTCTGGGCTGACTGGAGGTGAGGCTGTTCAGCATCTCCTCCAGGCCCGGGGAGCATGTCTGGACTTGGGGCTGGAACTCAGCTTGAGCCTGAAGGTAGTAGGTCCCCTGCTGCTCATGAGGCAAGGGGATGGGGCTTGGGCTGCGAGAGCGCTGCTTGACGGGAGTGCCTCCTTGATAGGGATTGGTCTGGTCATAGGAGCGTTTTCCGTGCGGTGAGGCAGAGCGTGAGCGCTGGTGAGGGATTGATGAGGCGGGTTGTTGGTTCTGGGGCTGGAGTAAGGTCTCTTCTGTGATGCTGTTGCGAGGCGAGGCTCCTGGAGAGGAGTGGGCAGAAGAAGTGTGGATACCCTGGAGGACTGGGCAGAGGTCTAATGCAGACAACCCCACGTTACAGCCTCCGACTGAAGGGGAGACGCACGGTGAAGCCACAGGAGAGTACGCCTCTGCAGGCCAGCCTGTCGAGGAGTTACTGCTGGCCGGGCTCACACAGTCCCTGTAGGCACCCAGAGCTTTGGTGCCGGGGCTCGGGTCCAGGGTGTGAGAGCTGAGAGAGTCACCCGACGTGACAGTGATCTCAATCCTGGGGCTGGGAGCAGGGATGGTCCCTGGTCTTGATGTCAGCCCCAGGGAGTCAAACACCGCCCCTGACAGGTGCTCTGTGGTGGGGCTGTGAGAGGAGAAGTCCTGCCTGGAGGCCGGCTGGTCGGAGCTGGAGATGTACGACGCAGCAGGATGGTCGACCACCAGCAGGGGAGGCTGGCTGTTGTTTTGCAGGAGAGAACCTGAGTCATCTGTTTATAAGAGAAGTCAGGATTATTAATTTGTGCATGCAAAGAGACAAGAGACATGTTTCAATTCATAAAAAACGTTTTGAAAAATACAGAATCTATATACTGCTGGACTTGCGAGAACTAGGGGGCTTCAACTTTACATATTACACTTGTGTTAGTTTCATACTGGACCACTGTCTGGTTTCAGACTACTTGTCTATTCGGTCCATCAAGACCACAACCTCACACCGCAAGTCAGTGGTGGGAACAGTACTGAGAACATTACTACAATACTACTCAATTATAAGTTAAACTACTGGTTTTAAAATAATACTTCAGCAAAACAAATATGTTTTCTCAAACACTACTCAGAGTATTAGTTACTTCTTAACAATTGATGTTTCATGCATTATAACTAACTTTCAATCAAAGGTTTTTTCTGTTTCTCCAAATCTTCAGTGTAAATTACCACTAACTCTGGCTCTGTTCTGGTCTGTGGTCACCTCTCCAGACCTGAGCCTGCTGCATAGTTCAGTGTTTTTCGTCTGAATATCAGAGTTTTTTTCACCGCCCTGTTTGCCATCAAACACCCTTGTTGGCTACAAAAATGCAGATGAAAGGTTCAGAAATAACTTCAAATTTTTACTCAGTCCTCAATGATGATTTTAAAAGTAAATAAGCAGACGACATGGTGTAATGCATGCTTAAAAAGTACAAGTAGCCCCCCAAAATGACTTAATTACAGTAATTTAAGTAGTAAGTAGTTACTTCCATCCCTCCCTTACTGAGGGCCTCGGGACAGACACTGACAGAGACTCTCCTCGAACACCACGTTACATCACATCTGTCTCACTGCGTGACATTAACACAGCACATGTTTGGATCGTTATGTCTGCGCTGTGCACGTGAAGTGTTTTTATTTTAAAAACAGATACATTTGACATATTTTCACATATTTTTTTAAATACAAAGCAATTCTTGGCAAACTTTCTATGTACTTTTAAACCTGAAATGTGGAATCACAGTCTTTGTTAACTTTTACAATCTGCTGTTCCTAAAGTCAGAACTGAATTGGGAGAAGAAAGCTTTCAGGTCTTCGGCAACGACTGCATAGAACAATCTACTGACTGAACTTAAACTTCAGAATACTGGACCACTGAACAGCTTTAAAACTATGGTGAAATCAACAGAGAATATTTGATTATTTGACAGTGCTTTTTCTGTTAATATGCTGTTGTAACTCCGTGTTGCTGGCCAGGTCTCCCTTGTAAAAGAGATCTGTGAGCTCAGTGGGACTAACCTGGTTAAATAAAAGCTAAATAATTACATTTAAAGAACTAGACCTTTAGTATTTTATATAGTTTTATATTTATAAATCTTGACCTTTGCGATACTTAGACTTCTTTTTCTTTTCTCTAGCTATTTTCTCTATAATGCACCAAAATGCCAGCACATATTGATTGTGTTTGAAAACCTCCTGAACAATAATAATAAGAGTCTTTATTCTAGCTGCATCATCTTGTGCATCCACGTGTTGAATTCAGATTTACGTTGAGAGAAAGAGAAACTTCCCTCCTTCAGCAGATTGAATGTGTCACCGTGCAAATACACAATTCTTCACGTGGAGCTCAAACAACCAAGTAACGAGAAGAAGCAGAAGAAGACCTCAAATTCAAACTTTCATTCACTTCAAGCGCCAACAAACTGAGAGTCTAGTTGATTTCCCCGCCTGACATAATGAAGTGAGAGAGGGGGACTACAGCGTAACATCAGTACCTGACAGCTGAGTGCCTACAGGTGGATTGCCCCAAAGCCACTTTACTACAGTGAAATACAAACTCAACACAAAGCCACCATTCTTATACGTTTATAATAACATATGCTGCTAAAAAACCCAGAACATAATGAGTTTGTTAAGCGGATATTATGTTAAAGCATTATAACTGTTGCATACGCACCTTTATGGACGGGGAAATCCTCTCCCGGTGAGTTGTACAGAAACAGCTCGGAGAAGTCCAACTCCTCCTGACTGATGTCCTCCTCACCCAGGCCCTCTGCGAGCCCCAGACCTCCAGAACTCATCTCCACCTGTCAATATTTCTTTTTTTAAAAAGAACTTTCGACGAGTAAATCCTTTGTATTAGCTTTCAAACCTTCAAAAGCTGTTCGCTTGAGAAGAAGAATTAAAGAAACCCGATGATGTATTTTTAAATTTGTTTTGTTTTGTTAGAAGAAAAACAGGCAGCTGCTCAAATAAAACATCCAACAGCACGACGTGAAAAAACGAGCAGAGACTGACGCTTCCTGTCACTGCTGATGGTGACGAGCAGACAGGAGGTGTGTGTGTGTGTGTGTGTGTGTGGGTGCCTCATTTCCTCCTGTGTGCACCAACAAGAGTCACAGTATACCTAAAACCAGAATGTAGCTGCAGCAGTTTGTTTTTCTTTTTTTGTAACATTTTCATGACATCTAAATGTTGCAAGCATTTCCAATAATAGTCTCATACATTTTTTAATGTTTTTGTTCTTTCAGCTTTGTGATTGTTTGTCTTTCTTCTTCTGTTGTGGGTGTGGCTGTCGATCTGTGTGCTGAGCTAACACAAACGTTGCTTTTTACTCCTCCAGGCACAAATAAAGATTTGCTAAGTTGAATTTAATTCCTGTTGGGTCACTTTTAAAGGGGCTCTATGTAGTTTTGGAGGAGAAATTCAAACTCTGACTTTTGATATTTGCAATATTAGTGAGGTAATGATATAAATTATTTATCTTTTTTTTCCATAACTCAAACTGTCCTCAGGGGAAGATAAGCTGTTTGGAGCCAGAAGGGTGGCAGGGTCTGCCACATGTAAACAAAGTAAAACAGTATGACATTGTGTACTTATTCAGTCATGAAAACAAGGAGAGTTTGTTTATCTCATTTATTTAAGCATAAAAAGAATCAGTCATTAAAGATATTCCTCTGCTGATTACAATATCTTCCACAAAACCACGTGGTGCACCTTTAAAGCAACAATACGTAACTTTGTTTTACCTTAAAAGGGATAGTTTGATGTGCGGTTGTATCAGGTACTTATTCCTAGTCAGTGTATTACCTCCAGGAGATGACCGTCAGCTCTCCCTCGTAAGCGACAAATAAGAGCACGGAAGGCTGTACTGTCAGAAACTTTGGGTGAATTGGACCTTCAGACAATTTCATGAGGCTCCTTGAGAGACTGGTTCAAGCCCAGACAACAGGTTAAACCTGTTGCACCCGGTCAGTTTGCTGTTCGGCCTCTCATTGGCTTGCATGATTCTGTCGTCGACCTAGCATCATGTTTGTTGATTTGTTGATTCTACAGCGCCTTTAAAGAGGCTTCATGGGACCTCTGTGATGTGCTGGAAGCCCGTTGTTAGTTTATGTTAAATGGGGAACACATCATGTTACAATCTACTCACATACAGCCAATAAAAAAGTGATTATGCGTGTACAGTTTTATAAATTGTTACACGGAGCCCCTTTAATACTATTCCAACACTTCTACTGAGTGAGAAGCTGCTCAGGATTGCTGATTTGTTCATGTGGCTCCCCATTTCTCACTCTGTGCACCTCAGATTTTACGTTTAAATCTGAGTTTTGCCACCTGCAGAGCGTCTTTGGTAACTCTGCAGTGGTGAGGTGTGTTAGAGCTGTGGGAGTCGGACTACAGGGGTACCGGGAACAGTTGGAAAACTTTATGCAACGGTGCAGCAGGAACCATCTGCTCCTAAATTTAAACGGCCAAGGAGATGGTGGTCGATTTAAAGACGATGAGAACTGTGACTGAGCTCATAAACATCATGGGTGAGAAGGTTGGAATCTTTAAACACTTATAATACTTAGGGGGGGGTGAGCAGATCTTCTGAGAAAGCTCCGATTTTTCAATGTGTGCAACAAGATGCCGAAATGTTTTGGCCACTGAGTGGCAGTGTTGTACTATTACCATCCACACAGAGTTCAGTGGCTGGTTGTTTAAAGGGTCAGTTCCTTCACAATAAAAAATATACATACTCTGTATATGTATGTGTTTCACTTATCTATTGTTGTTAGAAAAATATCAGATAGTCTTTATGTATTTATCCATGAGCTTGCAGGTACAATTATATAATACATAGTTGCTGTCTTATTTGAGGCCGTGTCAAACTGATTGATTCTGACACGGGTTGCTGTATTATCTGTCATTGTAATTCTGGATCCATCCCTTTGTCTGGATCTGCACCAAAACTTAATGGCATCTATTCTGGGCTGAGAATCATCTTCCATCCAAGTATAATCTTCTGTTAGCAGGAAGAATGATTTATGCATTTTGATGTGCCTATATATGGCTCTATAGCTCAGTGGTTAGAGCACTGGTCTTGTAAACCAGGGGTCATGAGTTCGATCCTCATTAGGGCCTTAGAATTTCTTTAAGTTTGTCCTTCCATTGCTTTATAAAGTGCCAAAAACCACACATTTCGTACATGAACAGAATCATGCATTCAGTCTAAGTTTCAAAACTACTAAATAAATACCAACAGAGATAGTTATCAATCATTTTGTTGAACTAGCTCTTGATATGATTACGGACCCTGAAAATGTATAAACACATTAATCCCATTCATATCTGCCCTCTTTAACGGCCAGTACAACCATACATTTCAGTTTTCTTTACTTCTTGATCTTCTCATGTGTCACTGATGATGTTTTACCTCATTTCTAGAGTCTACACAGATTTACGTTTCGATATAAAACATCTCCAATATGTTTCGTCCATCAGTCCTCCTGACTGGTGAAGCCTCTTTTACTGGAGGCATTTTAACCTCTCCTGACTGGTTCACGTGTCGATGTCACCTGAGGTCACATGTGAGTCGTTAGCGCACATGGCAGTCATGTGAGAGTCATCGAGTCCCGCGAATCAAGGTGTGAATTGGTGTGAAACTGCCACTGAGTGGATGTCAGGACAACGAACGTGAGAAGCTGTTCATATCTACAAGTCACTTTAAACCAGTCTGAACACTGCTGCCCTCAAAGGAGCATCTCCTGCCCTTAAGATCAGGAAGAGAACAGTGGAGGAGGAAATACTGATTTCCAGGACCACAATGTAAATGTAGTCTATTACAAAAAGAAGCAAGTGAAAGCACGTAGATATCATCAGCAAAATGTTCTTAAAAGTCCCAGAAAGTAAAAGTGCTCATTCAGGAGTGGAGTGATACCACTGATTCATTTTCCAGTACAGGTACAACACAGGCGGGTGTTGCCGATACTTTGTACAAAAGCTTATTAAAGCTGCATTCAGTTGTTGTGAGAACAATTTATTCTTACACATTTATGGAGCTGTAATTCACGTATGACTATGGCAGGTGGGTGCCAAGGATATAGTCCCTGTTAAGTGGGTATTATTAAGACTAGATTCTGGTTTTGTATAGTTACTGTCTACTGTGTCCCTGTTGATGGCGAATACTCAGTTACTCTAAACTACTGAGCTTAGGTATCAACCTTTGTATATGAAAATTGATCCTGGAACAGAGACGTTTGGGATCAGATGTGTCCATAATTCTGAATTGGTATAATTTTTTGTGACATACTACAGAAATATTCCTTTCTGGGCCCCAAAAATCTATTCAAATGAAACAATTTGAGATGTTTAGAGAAAGAAAACAATCTTCTTCTTCTTTTTTTTGTTTTCTCCATGGCATAACACTGTTGTTTTGTTGTTCATCAGTTGTTGTGAAGCTTTGATAACCAGAATTGCATAACATTGCACTTTGGTGGTTTTTGTATTTTACATGAATAGTCAGAGAGTGACTGACATTTTTTTTTATAAAGGTTGAAATTCCCTCTCTTTGATTTGGTTTTATTTTGGTAACACATTTCATTCCAACCATAGTAACATGACGAGTGAGCTCCTAAACTCATAACTCACTTTCTTAACATAAGCAGCCCTGTTTACGTCAGTGTGCAGTAACAGTAGACAATGGTATTATGTAACGTGATTTTGAGATTGTAGAATTAGGTCAGCATACTCTTTGTAACGCTGACCTCGCCTCGTTATTAAACAACAACAGCAGTTGATTAGATAAGGTTTAAAACAAACTGAGATGGATTCAGTTGTCCACTATCCATCAATAGTCGACCAAACATATGGATGATGGCACTTATCCACAAGGCTCTATAGCTCAGTGGTTAGAGCACTGGTCTTGTAAACCAGGGGTCGTGAGTTCAATCCTCACTAGGGCCTAAAATTTGCTTTGAAATACTCCTACTACCTAAATATAAGTTCCTTACAATGGAAAAACTGTCTTTCAACAGGCATCTCTTAACGCTACGATGGCACTCTGAAAATACAAGTTGTAACGTTATAAAGTTGAACTTTATTCAATTCAATTGTAACGGAAGCCTAGAAAAATCATTGAGGTTTCCCTCATTTGCAGTGATGCCGATACGCAAAAATATGCAGATTTTAAACATTTTATAGGAACATTATTTAGTAAAAAACAATTGCACACTGAGTTGAAGTGTCTTGAGAACATTTCATGTATTCGGTGCACAAAAACTAAAGGCAGATAAAAGATGTATATGCTTTAGTGTTCCCAGCAAACGCTTAAGTTTTGTCAGCAATATATACATACTTTGGATTGTGACTTGCCAAAATCTGAAGGATCAGAAGATCAACAGGCCTGTGAAGCCATGCGAGAGACAGGGAAAGTCACGTCACGTTACAATCTGCTCACATATGGCGATATAAAGTGATTCTTACACAGAGCCTGTCAGATCTCTGTCACGACTGCTGTGTCATAGCTGAACAGCGACGTCTTCTGGTGCCTTCTTGAAATTCAAGAAACTCTAGCAGGTCTACTTGCCTCCGTTTAACACGTACATATCTTTGATCTGATATTTTCAGCTGAAATTAGTTGTTGGTTAGGATTTTATAGTGAAACATGTTGACCCTTTGTGATTATGAAACTTTAAGCATGCCTTTTCTATCCGTTCTAAATTAACTTTGTGCATTTTGAACATTTGTCGTGTGGGTCTATACCTCAGTGGTTAGAGCTCTGGTCTTGTAAGCCAAGGGTTGTGAGTTTAATCCTCACTAAGGTTTGTCTTTAAGTTTGTCCTTCTCTCAAAGTGCGTACTCTGTCGTGTTAGTGTGGATAGGCTCGTATGTGAACGAAGGAAAGAAAATCCCTGTGCTAGTGTGTCATTCCTCTCCAGAAGTGAAGGGAAACTGCCAACTACTACTAATGTTTTATCTGCAAATATGCAAAATTGTTCTCAGTTTCCGTAAGTGATGGGTGTTACTTAAAGTGACTGAAAGACTAATAAAGAAATCAATTCGAAGCATTATGTATGGACCTTGAGTCTAAAAATAAAGCTTATCTATCTATCTATCTATCTATCTATCTATCTATCTATCTATCTATCTATCTATCTATCTATCTATCTACTCTAAATCTTCTACCTCTGACATTTATAAACTTTCTAAACAAAACAATTTGTCAATGAATCCACAAAAATAAACAATAAATAAATCTGAAATGAAAAGAAGCCTTAGTTAGAGCCATGTTTGTCCTGCTGTAATCCAAAGCACTTCCGACTATTTCTTGTCTGATAGTGAATACATTCAGATCGTCAGGCCTCTAAAATATAACAAAAAAAACAGTCTGAAGAGAAGAACTCATAACTTTGTTATTACCTTGTGATGGTGGCGTCACAAGTAGATGTCTTGTTGCTTTAAACAAGGTTGTGAAACTCTCATCTACACAGAAAATACATTATTCTAAACAGATGTGACCACTTTTTTGAAACAAAGTATTAATGAAGAGCTTGTCCAATAAAGACAAGAGAACTAACTACATTCACACGTGGCTACAGCAAGAAAACCTAAGCTTTTTAATACTTATTTAGCTCTTTTTCCTTAAGCTGTCAAAACTTCAGATCACCCAAAGACTTTAACACCAAGACTTGGCAATGAACCAGTTTGAAAATGAACACAGGCGTCGCTTTGATGCATTTATTAATGTATTTATTTCAGTGAATAAAATATGTCTCTACATAAAACAATGTACAATATTACAATATTATAATTGCACTTTATATACACAATGAAAAATAAACAAATGTGTGACCTATATATATATATTTAAGTTATTAAACAAAGAAAAAGCAAAAAGGTAATAGTCTGACATTCACAAACATGAGGTGAGGACACTACATGAAGATTTTAAGGACAGCTGCCTCGGTACAACATTCAATTTGTACATAACAACTGGTATTTTGGTCAGTCATTAACAGTCATAAGTAATAGTTTTTTTTAAATACGTTTGAGGTATTTATGGCATGATTAATAATTTCTTTGTCTTTTCTATTTACAGAGCAGCAATACAGGGAGTCACTGGACCATCAGGGGCCGTTGGTAACAGAGGTATCATCTCGTCACTACGTCCAGAAGAGATGAATGTGGAGCCTGAGAGGGAGGGAAGAAGAAAAATCATTAGTTAAGTAACATTTTAGTTACCTATTCATGGTGTGGTGGAGAGTGAGAGGAGAAGATTCATACCGCCCTAATGTCTGTTGGGTTAATGTGAGGCTACAATCAGCAGCCTGTTAGCTTAGCTTAGCTTAGCTTAGCTCAAATATCAGAAACAGGGGGAAACTGCTAGCCTGCTGGTCTAAAAGGGTTCCAATTGTAGCTCATAATAACTAATTGACATATCTTGTCTGATATTAAACGTAAGTGTAAAAAGATCTTCATTTTATTTTTGCTGCTTGTTATTATGTGCTACTGCTACTATTAAATGAGCCTTAGAGTTGGTGGTAGGAAGATTTATTTATTTTTATCACTGGGCAGAACCTACTTGATCCATCTGCTACATCTCTTTGTTCTAAGCTAAGCTATCCTGCATCTGTGTGTAGCTTTATATTAGACTGATACATTAATGTCGCTCCAGGACCATCATTGAATCTGACCATTAATGTGGTTTTCGTTGCTGTTTTGTAAATTTCAATGATTGTCCTCCATGATAAAGAAAATGTTGACTGCGCAATGTAATGGATGTAAAACAATGAAACCATCAGTGTTAACACTGGTTCTCTAAAAAACTCACTAAGGATAGATGACAGGTGATCCTGGTGAAGAGTTTATCCCCTGAAGAAAACGGATCCAGGTGATCCAGCAACACCAACAGTAATACTACTTGGAAACACTAGGGGGGAATGTGTTCTGTTACCACTTGACTAGGCTATGACATCACAACAGCTACCTGGTCAGTTTAAATGCTGGTCCTGGAGCAACATTAATTACGATGTTCTACAACTACACCAACATGGCGATGCACTGATCAGAAACCCTGACAGATGTGAGAGAGTTATCAATCTTCTCATCTGAAACAGACAGCGAAATGCCCCAAAATGTTAAACTAGTGTTCTTAGATTATTTGACCAAAGAGCATGGTCTGGACCTGCTCCAACTTTAAAAAAGCTTTATCCTCACCTTATCTCTTGATGAAGGCCACTGGCAGTTCTCTGCTGGGAACCAGAAGTCCTGAATGGATCACGTCGAGCGGCTCGTTATCTGTTGCCACGATCTCGTAGTCTCTGATCAACTGTAAGACAGATTCAATTAGTCAATTAAATCTAAACCTGTCAGTAGTGATATAAATCTGGATGAACCAGCTACCAGTACACTGATTCCATGTGACTGCACTGATCTAATCGAGTCTGTAAGGTGAACTGAACCGTCTGATCTTACCCAGCACATGGCCAGCTGCAGCTGCAGCTCTGCCAGCCGTCGGCCGATGCACATCCTCTTTCCGATGCCGAAGGGAACGTGGGCGAAGGGGTTGATGGAGCAGTTCTCCCGCAGCCAGCGCTCAGGTTTGAACTGCGTCCTGTCGTCAAAGTACTCCTCATTGGAGCCCAGCGCGTGGAAGTTTATCATTAAAACTGTCTGTGAACGAAGGAAGAAAATTAATTAGAGCTTGCCGAACGTAAAAGTCCAAAAGTCGAATAAAGAGCTTGTTACTGTAAGTCTGATCCTTCTGTGCATTTTTGCTGAATTGCACATGCTACTGTATTAGAGTTGCTCCATTTAAACACTGTACAGTGTGTGAGCGGGGTTTTTAGAACATACTTCATTCAGACATCCGTCAAATGTAAATTTATACAAGACTGTAATCTGCTCATGTCAGGTGTATGGTAAACTAAATAAGCCACTTACTCCTTTGGGAATGGCATAATCTCCCAACACAGTGTCTTTGTCCAGGGTCCTGCTGGTGAACGGGACTGACGGCGACAACCTGAAAGAAAAAAAGCATATGGGAATATGGCCTCAGTGAAGCTGTAGCAGAGCAATGACACACATATCTAAGCCGTTTAACGGGAGCTAAACATACTCTGATGATGTGCGATATAATCTCCAGTCGGGGGGTCATGTACATTCCCTGGCTGATGTCGTTATGGTATTAGCCTTAAGTAACATGTCAGACAACTTGTGACTGCACGAGAAGAAGGGAGAAAGCGGACCATGTAAGAGTTAGGGGAAGAGATTTGAACGTGACCGCATGGAGGATTTTTAAGCTGGGACGATTGGTTGTTGCTGGTCATGCCACCGTATCTCATGAAGCTTGTTTTCGAGCCAGTCATGTGTGTGAGTTTTGCCTCTTAATCTCCGTGGGTCAAATCGGGGAGTCTGACATGAAACAGAAAATTCTCATTTATCGGTGGGATGTACAGCTACAGTTATTTTTAGCCCTCACCGCGGTCTTGTTTATCTACCCGCTAATTATTTTGTCATACTAGCAGGCAGGAGCTCGGAGCAGCTGACCCTGTCTCACTGTACCTCATAGACTCCTTGAGGCAGGCCTTGAGGTAGGGCATGCTCTTGAGGTGCTCCCCACACGGGTCCTCGCCGGGAGCCACCACCGCTGTAATCTCCTCCAGCAGCTTCCTCTGGGCGCCAGGGTTACGTGACAGGTTGAAAATAGCCCACAGCATACTGTTCGCGGTCTGAGAAAGGTAAACACGGTAGGAGAAAAGAGGAAAAGAGAGGGAGAGAGAGAGGAGAGGAGATGTCACTTAGTGAGGCAGCTACTCTAAGTGCATTCCTCCGTGGGGTCCTGAAAGGAGCTGAGGAATGTTTGGGGTTCCTCAAAGGCTCCTCGGTTACATCCACGCTACATTCATTTTCCGCTTTGAAGCACTGTAACTGCAGCACCTATTTGTTTTAGAGGCTGAACAGGGTTTTTTTTTTCTCTCTCTCTCTCAGTACTCGAAGGAATATAGGCGAAAGGTAAAACACTTAAAAGGTTGACTCGTGCTTATAGCCGCGTGCATGGTGCTATGCGGCAAGTGTGATGAGATAATCTTTTTATTTTTAGTTCCTGGAAATACACATATTTGCTTTCTTATGTAGTCAGGTGAGAAGATTTATACCACTATTATACAGTATCTGTTCATTTACAAGACGTGACTAGAACGGCTAGTTAGCTTACATGTAGATCAGCTTAAACACTGGAAAGGTAGGAGGATTCTATTACCTGAAGACAGAGCCAGGTTAACTGTTTTAATGCTAAGCTAAGCTAACTGGTAGTAGCTTCACTTTGAGCTGACCCATCTGAGTGTGGTGTCAATCTTCTCATCTAGCTCTCAGCAATGACGCTGTAAAGGATATTTCCAAAAATTCCAAACTAAAAAATACAACTTTGTAGTTCAAAGCGTTGCTCACCGTCTCAACTCCTCCGATCTGTAGCTCTGTGATGGCAGCGTACAGCTCCTTCTTAGACAGGTTGCTCTGGTGTAAGATGTCACCGATTAAGTCGTCAGGATCTCTGTCGGCGTTCCTCTTCAACTTCCTGTCTATGTAGACTTTGGCTGAAGAAACACAAAGAAGTTCAGATAAGTATTTAGGCGACACTCTATAATGAACACATGTTCACGGCTCCTTTCCTCTTTGTCAGTTCAGTTGGTCTGAAAGTTCTTGACAATAGACAATTTTTTGCAACACGTATATTGAATTATATGTTTTTTCAACTGATGCACCTGCATTAATGGAGCATGTTGTATAAAGTGCTGATTGTCAGGCCTTTTGACTTTTTTGATCTGGCAACTACAGCGGACACATAAACATTTTGTTGATTGACAAAACATTCATCCGCAAAAATGTGATGATCGATGACTCATTTAAGTCATTTATCAAGTAAAAATGCCAAATATCGATATGTAAACTGACGCTTTGGGATTGTAGGTCGGGTCGGCTATCCAAAGGCGTATGTAATTGACGAAAATGGGAATTCTTATAAATAGGGCCTTTAAGCCTTTACCCTGGACTCTGAGTGTTTGCAATAAGGATTCATTTAAGATGGAATTAAAGTCCTTTTCTTTTGCTCTTTGCCTCGTATGATTTACACATTAGATTGTATGTGAGCGTGCCAAGTTGCAACGCTGACAATTCATGATGTGATGCGTGAAATCGGTTGCGATGTTCATCCTGATTTGTTCCTTTATTTTTACGAGCATTTATTCTGCTAGAAACATCTGCTAGGCTTTATTGAGTCTGACGGTGGTCCAACTTTTGCCTCGCGCTGAGGAAAAACATAAGAACTACCTCAAGCGGCATAAAACTTACTTTTTTGGAGGGGAAGTTTGCCATTAAACGTTGGGAGAGTTTACGTTTTATGTGTTTATGCTCCATCCAAATAAACATCACAACCATCGTCATCCTCTCCCTCCCTCTGACGCCCCCTCCAACCTTCTGCTGCTACAAATATTTGGCAGAGTTCTCCCTCTTAGGTCATGTGGTTTACTACGGCTCTGGCTGTCATTTACCCCGAGTGCCAAGTACACAAAAAACACAGAGGCAACCCGGTTCAAATCCGCCCACCCTCTGTTCTCGTCTATCAGTCTAACTATTGGCTGACTGGATGTGGGCTCAAACTGGTTTGTGTCGTCGCAGAGACGTGGAGACAGACTGTACCAGAACTTTGTCAAATGAGAGTAATCACATATATTTGCACCTGTGCTGAAAATGCGGTCCCACGCTGCCGTGTGGTCCTGCCATGTCTTGGTGTTTAGGCTCTTGTGGAGCTCCACCGGTGTGACCATCATCATGCCGAATGTGCTCATCATCTACAGGACGAAGACAAAGAGAAAACAGGATTAGATCTGATCATCGTCACCTCCACTGAAATTCTTTGTTGGGTTCTTGCATACACTGCCCTGTGAGACCCAGAAAATCCCAGTAAATATAGTGAGAGTGTTGCATCCACAGCTGCTGTGAAGCCGATGAACTTGATGAACTACAGGTTCAGTCGGTCTCGCAGAGCTGCAGCACACACTGCTGCTGCTGCTGCTGTACGGGTGGAATAACAACAGGTGTACTCACTGTTTTCACCGCTGTGATGAAGTTCATGGCCTCCTCGTTGACTCTTTCTTGCAGGAGACCAAATCTCTTGTCGTAGAGGACGAGGCAGATGGCTGAGTGACAGAAAAAAGCAAAAGAATGAGATTTAGATTTTGATGAACTTGAAAAGAATTAAGTCATTTCTTAATGAATTTGTTCTATCTACATACTTAATAAAACCTTTATTAAAGAAACACCAAGTTGCTTTCCATGTACAGAAAATGAATTTGCAACTACTTAGTTGAACAATTAGTCATTTGAGTCATTTTTCAAGCCAAATATTGCACTTCTTTGACTCACTGTGATTTCTTTCTACTTCTACTGAATGTCTTTGAGAAAACAAGACATTTTAAGACTTTGCTTTGCTCAAATGTAGACACTTTATGGACTAAATAACAGATGTAGAAAAACAACCAGCATATTAATGAGATTTATTTTTTATTTTATTTTACTTCTACTGAGTGTCTTTGAGCTTCGGGCTGCCTGTCTAACCAAAAAAGACACATAAAGACTAAACTTTCTCAAATTTTACACATTTTGTGGACTAAACATCAGACTTCTACTGTCTTCTACTTCTACCGAATGTCACAAAACAAGACATTTTAAGAATTTTAGACATTTTATGGACTAAACAAGAGGCAGGGAAAACAATCAGCTCATTTACTCATAATACCAACAATCCCTACATGCGGCTCGGATGAAATAAAACAGTCGAACTCACTCTCAAACGACCATTTGTTCAGCTCGAAGTACAAGTCTTCAATCTTTCCACTGACGTTCGTTTTCCCGATTCTGCTGACAAAGTCCACCAGCACCTAAAGGCACAGAGAACAATCCGTCAGTCCCTTTTCTTTCCAGTCGATTTTTAAAATCCAACACGCAGCGTGTTTTTTCTTTTAAACGTTTCTGATTCCTTACCTCGTTTATTTTGCGATCCAGCTTCACCACCTCTGTCGGCTTCATGAGCTTCTGCTGGAAAGCGCTCCTCACTCTCTGCCAGTCCTCCCCCTCCCTGCGAGAGCCAGCAGTGTGGGATTCAGATTATAGATCAATAAAAAATAAATAGATAGATACATGAAATAAGACGAGTTGTGGACGGATAAAGGAAGGGTGCGCTTACAGGATGAGGAGACCGTACGCCTCGTCTCTCAGGTCCCTGTATGCTGTCCAGGGTTTGATCTCCAGCCTCTGCGGGTAGCTGCCCTCCTTCCTGTAGAGCGCCTCCAACAAGCAAGGTGCGCCAATGTTCACCGACTCAAACGAGCCCAGCTTCAGGCGGAAGATCTTGCCGAACTTCTTGTGATAATCGACCTGGAAAAACGGAGCCGGTGATCAGATGTTGGGATCGGAACACATATGCGTTTAAAAGCGGAGAAAGAAAAAAAAAACCCGATCCATTCCATCTCAAATAAAATATATACATAAAAAAGGCAAGTAGAGAGATTTTTAAAAAGATTTTACTGTACCAGTGCCTCGTGCTGTCTCGTCAGTCCTCCCTTGCGGAGGAGCTCCACCAGGCTCCCGACGAGGGGCCAGTTGGTGGGTCCCGGGATCGCGTCCAGGCTGTGCGCTCTGGAGGCGGCGTGAGGGCAGCGCGCCACCTCCACAGCATCCTTCTCCTCCAGGACGCACACGGAGGATGTGGGTTTGAAGTGCTGCAGCCCCACGGACTTCTTCTTCAGCAGCTCCAATATCTGGGGGACCTTCTGGATCTGCGCCCTCATCCTCAAATCTGTAGTTAGAATAATGCAAATGTCTCTCCGCGGCGGCTCTTCTTTATTATCTTTTTTTCTTTCCTTTTTTTTGAAGGGGGTTTGGTTTGAGTGGTGGTGGGGGGGTTTCTCGTTTTTCTTGGAAGTGTCACACCTTCACGCCAATATATATACCCCGAGAGTGTTTATTCCTGCCGCGCACCGAGCCAATCAGAGGCCGGTCCTGCATGGTGTGGCCGTCGAGCCCACCATTCATGGATCCACGTTGGGAGGATCGAATGACCCCAGGAAGACCGAGGAAGTGCACCCCCCCACCCCTCCTCACCCCCACCACCACCCCCGCTTTATAAATAAATACACAAGCCACATCGGAGGTGACGCGGTTCGCTTGAACCGTGTTTCAGAGTTTCAGACCCGCGACTGGATGAACCGAAACTTTGGCAGTGCAAATACTACTGCCACACTTCTGCACCGTGGGCAAATATTTGACAGATTGCAGCCTGCGTGTGTGTGTGTGTGTGTGTGTGTGTGTGTGTGTGTGTGTGTGTGTGTGTGTGTTTGCTTTGTTTGTGTTTTCCAGTGTGTGTTCTGCGTTCTGGGCATCTTCAATCAGATTATACTAATTTCTGCCCATTAAACTCTTATAAATGCAGTGATGCAGTGACAGCACATTAGCTCCACCTGTGCTTTACTTCACTATTTCCATTCTCTGCACCATTTTTACTTCGACTCTACATTTTGGAGACGATTACTGCACTTTTTCCTCCATTATATGCATTTGCTATCTTTAAGTTACTAGTTACTTTGCAGATTACTTGCTGCATCAGAGCCAAAGTAGCGTATTTTTCAGATTCCATATTGTTTTAATTGGCAAACAGAGTGAGAAAAAAACAACCTAAAACACTGATTTCAATAATCAGAAGAAAAAGATATACTGCTGTACATTTAATATCAGATACTTTAAGACTTTTATTCAAGTAATATTTGCATGGGCGACTTTTACTTTTACCAGAGTAATACTTTAACACAATATCTATACTTTTACTCAAGTATAATTTTTTGGTACTTTATAAACTGTCTAAAACACAGACTGTGTTAAGAGTTTAGCAGGTTGCTGCTACATTGTTGCCAAAATATTAGAAGTCTTCTCAAACATCCTCAGTAACGCTAAATCAGAATCCAGAACTTTCTTCTGTAATAAGTGTTTAAAAAGTACCCAAAAATGATACTAGTAAAAGTAAAGTGTTACTTTGGTAAAAGTAAAAGTCGCCCATACAAATATTAAAGTAAAATTGAGTAAAAGTCTTAAAGTATCTGATATAAAATGTACTGAAGTATAAAAGGTGATTTTGCCCAAGTACAAGGAAAGTAACAGATATATAATCGACTTGGTTGATTCTTTGAACCGATATTTATCATTTTTCTTTTTATCGAAATCAATGTTTTTTGGGGTTTTTTTTTTATCTCTTTGCAGATAAAAATAAATACATTTGAAAAATATGCTACTTTTGATGCAAGTAATCTGCAAGTTAACTAGTAACTAAAGTTAGAAAATAAACACATTGTAATTCAATGTTTGCCCCCAAAATGTCGCACAGTGGAAGTGTTAAGTCGCAGACAATGGAAATTGCCTACTCAAGTAAAGTACGAGTAGTTCACAATTGTACTTGAGTAAATGTACTTGATTACATTCACTAATTGTGAGATCAAAAAAAATGTTTATTCCAAACTGT
>CAEMYA010000009.1:2961810-2980397 GCA_903131615.1 Diplodus sargus
ACACACACACACACACACACACACACACACACACACTTTGCCCATGGTGGCCTCAACACTTATTTGCGTGGATGTGACTGTGATAACATGCAGTACCTCCCGCTTTGAAACACCTCCTACCCTCAATAAACCCACCGGGAGAGAGCACATATGTCGGAGTTATCATGTTTCCTGTACCTCGACATTCATACAGGCGTGACAAGGCTGGAGGCCATTTATCTGTCTGATCTGACAGCATGAGTACAGTGGAATATAAACATGTATTATGGAAAAATAAAAAACCTGTTCCTGTTCCCAAACTCTCCCCATACCCATCAATAAAACAATAAATACGTAAGTCAGCGTTACATAATAAATAAACTCGCTCAGGTCGTATATATCAAAACTCTCTCCCAGAAATTGATTAAACCCTTAAAAAGAAAAAACAGATTTTCCTGGAAATGTTCTCGTGAAAAAAATTACCGTCATGCCTTACATTGGCTCGGATGTAACTCTACACCTTTCCCTTCAGAACACTGCTGCAAGGCGATTGACGATGTCCAGTCAGGATGACTCACATCGCTTACGATCCGGGTTTACCGGTTGTCCCCCGCACTCGACTGAAAAAACAAAAGATGACGGGAACTCAGGAAATCTCCAGCTGTGTTCGTGGCGACCGACACAAGTGTTTTAAGCCCAAAACTTGATGTTTTCCCGCATTTATTCTGATGATTGGGTTTTGGTTCAGATCTCCGGGCATTTCAGAATGATGAGGTGTCGCAAGTCAAGAACTTTGGGAACCAGCTCTCTCCGATTTCTGGGATTCGGTGTCTCTGAGGATCAATTAAGCGTCAGTTAAGAGTTCACAGAACGGTTGAAATTTAGGAGAAACTGGTGGATTAAGGAACAGATGCCGTGATTTTTTTTTTATTCCCTCATTAAAATCAGACTATAAAGAGGGATTTGCTTTAAAGCTAGTACTGGTGGTAAATCACAGAATAATGGTTCCGTTCTGACACCTCCCTTCAATTTGCTCCTGTGTTGTTCGACACACATAAACTTCTATGTGATGAGAACTTGACTCTTAGTGCACGTTAGTGCTTCAAAGCTGGTTTTCTACACATCACAGAGCTTTGTGGGTATTAAGTAATGGCCTCAAACCTCCTTACACCTCAAAGGTATTGCTAAGTCTTGTGGCTATTATTGGGTTCGAGTCCACAGAGTTTTTAATCCCAAACGGTGAATACTTGGATGTCAGCATTGAGCTTGAGGGTTCCTTCTTGGCCTTATGAACAGCAGATTAACAGACCTGATTAACAGCGCATATTACTGATATTTTACTACTCCAGCAAAACAATCTCAGCACGACTTGATTTGTTGAGTTCAACCACATCACATGGTCCTCGAGAGCAGATCGAGTGCCCTCCCTGCATTATAACGTATGAGAAGTAATAGAATAATAACTGATATTTGTCCATTTAGAGCAGGTTTGTTCAACTTGCCAGGAAGAAATGTTCTGCAATGTTGTTTGAAGCATTTTAATGAAGGCAATGTGTGTCAGGAGAGAGGACCTTCAACTTCACTAGTGAAATAATTAACCCAGAAAAGGGAAATTCAGTCAGTATCTACTCACGATGGAAAGTCAGGTGAACTTTCGTAGTCCACAAAACATTTCTGGAGTGTCACAGCAATAGAGCGCTGCACCATTCTCCAAAACAGCTAAAGTAGGAGACCTGCTTTGTAATGTGGACACACAACCAGAATTGAAAAAAAAAGATAAAATGGCTCCATACAGATCTCTAGCTCTGGAAGCCTTTAGATATGATTTACACCCTTGATGTGCAGTCTCATTTTGGTTTCAGATCAGTTTAGGTCAGTGAGGTTTCGATGTGACTGATGCATTCCTGTGTTTGTCACTTTAATGTGGCAGCTGATGAAGGTGGGGATAAGTTTACTTACTTTAAATACTGCTGTGGTAGCTTGTGAAAGGTTTCCTTCAGATAAATAAAGTCCTCTCCTAACCTCTGACAATGCTTCATCATATATATGTGTCAATTACTTTGAGAATGATTAATCTAAATCTGCAAAATAAAGCTATTACAAAAATGTAGTGGATCAAAAAGTACTAAATATGCCCCTAGATAGTTATGTAAATATGAGAAGTAGTATAAAATAAAATACAATTCTCTCCTCCCCTGCTAAAGATCTTTACCCTTTGTGTTTTCTATCAAGTTGTTTCCCCTTTTCATTTTGTCCTTGTTCCTGTTCTTTTTTTGAAATCATTTTCTGTTGTTAGTGTTTTGTATCAGTGCTTACAAGGGCTGAGTGTAGGGGAGGGAGGGAGGCGACAGTGGGTATAATGAAAAATAGATTAAAACAGCACTTTTATTCTTTCTAGGTAATAACTTTTGTTTGTTTTGAAAAACTACAGTATGTCGAGAGCTCCTGGGATTGTGTTTGGATCTCAGTGACGTCAGTTAAACTTACTGAATAAAGACATTTCTTTTTAAATACGCATGCTTCATGTGAGCGGAGTGTGTGTGTGTGTGTATGTGTGTATGTGTGTGTGTGTGTGTGTGTGTGGTCATGTATGTGTGTGTGTGTGTGTGTGTGTGTGTGTGTGTGTGTGTGTGTGCGTACAGGCTCACTCTGCGTCCACGTCGGATGATTTTTGGGGGCCAGCGGGGCCACAGAGTGACTGACCTCCAAACAGATGTTATTACACATCGAAGAGGCCGCCCATCTGATCATTAACCCCTCACTGCGTAATCACACCAACATGTGTGTGTGTGTGTGTGTTTGTACGTCCTCCTCTCTGTCTCCCTCCATCCCTCTCCCTCTTGCCAAACCCCTGTTTTTGCGACTGTATTTCATTTAACCGCATCGATTTCTCCCTGAACCACCTCCTCAAGGTCTCCCGGCTGGAGGACTCTGATCTGTTCTCTGAGCTGTAAACTTGTTGTGCTCTTTTCTAAACTGTGTGTACAGAACGAGCCGTCGGCAGGAAGGAGGCCTTCTCTGTGGCCTAGATTTCTGTAATCAGAGGAATATTTCGAGTGGTTTAACTGCTGGTAAAAGTTTCTTGTAAAAGTCGTGGGGTGTAGTTACTCTTAATAATGCATCAGTGACAGTTTATTGGGTGGTAAATATCATTTCACCATGGCGGAAGTCATTTTCTCCAGAAGAGCACTGTAAAAGCTTTAATTGCCTCTGTTCGGCATTAAGTTAAGCCTCTGCGCGGTCCTGATTTAACTGCTGTCATTTGTGTTCAGTTAGTGTGTAGCTGACAGAAGCAAGCAAAGTGTGTCGAAGAGTTAAAAGTTCACTTTCTGCAGTCGGAAGAAACCACAAATTTAGGAGAAAAAACAGGTCACAGAGGAGAGTTTTCACCGACACAACAATCTCAACTCGACGTCTTTCAACTGTATCTCACGGTCTTCATCAGCAGGGTGTCACCAAACTTAAAATGTTACTTTGTTCTGAGCAATTTCTAGCAGAATGTTTTACACACTTTATTGGGTGAACAGTCTAACATAAATTGATTAAATTGCCGTTTTGGGTAATGAATTCTTCATATAACACCCCTTTTATTGAAGCAAGACATTTTTACATGCAGTATTCAAATAAAACTGCACTGGAAAATAATCCACTCGTAAAATTAGTCGAAACAAGACCCTTAAAATAAGCAAATACGAGATCTGCCAAATTAACAAAAAACTGAATAAATGATAAGAAAAATAAATGTCTCAATAAATAGATTAATTTACCATTAAAGGCTCCAAAAATGAAAGTGAGAAAATTCATAAAAACATTTAAGTAAATATATAAATAAATTTAAAAGAGGATTAATCAGTGAATAGAACTGAATATTGAATGGGAAAGTAAATAAGTAGTTTTTTATTTTTTGAATTCATTATTGCTTACATTTATCATATTAATATTTTATTAATTTATAATCTATAACACATTATAGTTATTTATATTTGATTTTAGCAGCTTTAGGTAGATATTGTATATTTTTGACTAGAAATTAGACAAATATTTTTTTTTTTTTACAAATTTGTCAAAACACACTCAAAATGTGTCTTAGCTGTGTCATCATGGGTCACTGTGTGTAGAATTAATGTTAAATAAATAAATAAATATGAAATGTGAGATATTTTTACTTCGTCATCTCCACGGAAGCCGACTCAAACTTGTATAACTGTCCCTTTATTTTTGCGCTGACTAATACCTTATCAAGCTTTTGGCTCAGAAGGTCGTGGGGTCAAAAAAACATTTTGTTCGTGCCATCCATTTACGGTAAGAGGGGCACAAATGTTAAACCTGGTGATGGGAGGTTTCTGTGCGTCGCTGGCAGCATGTTTATTTGTTTGACCCGAGCCGTGTTCTTTATTAACGGCCCGCAGAGGAAGTCAGGGTCCTGCAGCCTGCGGCCTCCTGGGGAGCGCAGAGATGTCCGTCTGTTTATCGTTACAGAGTCAATCTGTCAACATGACCTGATCAAATAACTACTACACAGTTTGGCAGCTGTGTGCTTGTGTGTCTGCTGGTGTGTGTATGTGTCTGTCTGTATGTGTATGTGCCTGTGTATGTGTGTGTGCGGGTATTTGTCCTCCAGTTTTGTGCAACTGGAGGATTTTGTGCCAGGGCAACTAGAAGCTTGTTGTGAAACCATGTTCTGTTTGTTGGACACGTGCTTGTGTGCGTGTGTGTGTGTGTGTGTGTGTGCGAGTGTTTGTCTGTTGTGTAATATAACACAACAGTTGCGTTACATTGATCAAAACAACACATTCATGCGTACATTTAGCTCAGACATGTAAAAATCACGACTCCTCAGTTTTAAGTGCGCCTGGTTTCATCTGAAGGAGGCGGGCTGAAGGCTAACATTGTTATTATTGTGATTATTACGTAGCAGGTTGATCACAATTGTTTATCTAATATAAATTTAATACGTCTGGGCAACATATACGACATATATTGTCATCAGGAGGTGAGAATACGCGTCGTCTTGGATTTGAGTTTGATGCCCTGTCCTAACATTTAGGAAGCGTTTCTTGAGAAGTTTCCAACATATCGAGATATATATCTTATATAGCTATATTATTTTTAACAGTGTATCGTCCAGCCCTTATAGAGTTGCGTAGTCTGCAGTCCTAAAACCTGGAAATCAGTTTGCACATCCGGTGCTCTGGTCTCAAAGTCGATGTTTTTTTTAAATGGTTTTCGGTTCTCTGAAATAAGGGAATAATACACGTTTTGTTCTACAGTATAAAATACACCATTAAATGTACCACGATTTGAATAAAAAGCGCTTATGTGTCTTAAAAAACGCTGGTTGCTAACGAGTGGCTAAATGAGACTACAGACACCACCACACACGGAGACTCATCTACTCACTAGTTCGTCTTTACGGATACAACAAGTATCATAAACTTCTTATTTATTACTTATTTTTGCCGATATTCAAAAATCCAATTAAAAAAACCCAAAGGCCTTTTGTTGAGGGAACCGGAGCGATGCTAACTTCCAGGCTAGCCTACAAAAATATATCATCGCTACGCCGCTTTATACATCTGTAGCTTGAAACCTTCACCTTCTGTAAACTGAGCGTAAGCCAGCAGTCACTTATTTCACCTGAGCGGTCCACTGAAATCTGTTTCTGAACAAATCTGAGGCGAGAAATGGCCGGCTCAGTTACTGAATCTTAGATCTACAAGACCTGATTTAAAAGTTTTCCAGGGTTTTTATAAGTCAGTGCTCCGCTGTGCCGCTGGTGTTAGCGGGTGACTTTGTGGACTGTCTGTCCTGGATGGAAGCGGTGAGTTGACGACATTTTTGCGATGCCAATTCGTGTCGCTCTTTTGTAGTAGCACTCTCAATTAGCAACAACTAACTGGCAGCTCTACTCCCCTGCTCGACCCCCCTCATGTTCTGCACTGTACACCCATGACTGCATGACTCCCAGGCGTCAGGAGAACTCTATAGTGAAGTCTCTGGACGGCACCAGCATCATCTGCTGCATTATAAACAGCCCTGAGAGTTCGTATCAGGGGGAAATCAACAATCTACTGCTCAATGTCAGCCAAACCAAGGAGCTGATTGTTGATTTTAGGAAAGAGGAGACACACACACACACACACACCTGTGTACATCAGTTGAGCTGAGGTGGAGCGGGTGAACATTTTAGGTTCCTGGGAATCAACACCACAGAGATCCTATCATGTTCATCACACATCACTGCTGAAAAACAGAAAAGAAAAGGCACAGGGAAGGCTTTACTTCCTAAGAAACTGGCATGGTTTATTGATCGTAAACGCACCCTGTTGTAAAATGACAAATTCAACCTTTAAAATTACAGTTTTGTGTTGTGCATGTATCGGCTGTCATGTTACTTCACTGTGAAGGTACAGCTGGGGTTTCCTTCACCATGTTACAGTAACGTTAAATCAAGTGATATCTCTCTTCCTGTTTGTACCTTCACAATACAAGTAAGATAACAAGATGATATGAATTTATTTAAAAAAAACAAGGCAGAGTCCACTTCCAACATGCAAAATGAATATGCATATTTGATTACACAGTCTTGTCTTCAGAGAATAAAACAAAACAAACATTTTCCGGAATTGTTTTCGTCTTTGTTTTTCTCCAGCCGTCGTCATCATCTGGTGTTTCCATGAATTCAAAAGTAAGTCATTTAGATAATTCTTCAGAAACATATCAATCGTCCAGTGTTTCTGTGAATTCAAAAGTAAGTCATTTAGATAATTCTTCAGAAACGTATCAAAGACGGAGACAGACATGCCCAAACCCAATATCTGTGTCACCATTTTGCTAACCAAAGGTCAAGATGTATGGACATGAGCAAAGGTCCATCATTATTGATCCGCACTCCATCCGTCAAAGGCACTGAGACAAAGAGTTTCTGCTCCTCAGCTTGTTGAGGTTTGAGTTTGTTGAAGTGTTTTTTGGTATACGATAAGATAAGATTACATAAGATGTTCATTATCGATCCCTCTCAGGAGAAATTCACAGGTAACACAGCAGAGCAAAGGGGAAAAAGTAGCAACACAAATGTGCAATTTTATTAAATAACAACACAAGAGAAAACAACAAGTCTTTAAGTGACAGTGAGGTTTATGGTTGGGTCCTTCATCAGTGGAGAAAGGAGGTGTTTGAATACTGAATGTGATTCAATATTTAGGAGCATTAATAAATATCTCTCCTCCAGATTGGACCCTCTTATGTGAAAGAAAAAAGATCTCAAGCAAGATTCAGTTCAGTTTAAAGTGTCGGGCGCGTCCACACAGACTGCACGCCTGCAGCCTCACACCTCCTCCTGTTAGCATCTTTGATCCGTGATTCCTGAAAGCATTCTGAAGTTTCCGTCTTGATTTTACCATCTCTCCAACGGTGCAGCTCAGCTACGATCTGGCCTATGAGGAAGCCAATAAAACAGGCTTAATTTCTTTATTGTCAATAAACTCGAGGTAATTGTTCAATTCTTTAACCGTCGCAGTTTGAAATGTGGCCGTGTTCAGCAACCTCAGGCTGCTCAGTTACGAGTGAAAGTTTCATAATAAGTGCATCAAAATTGTAAAATGTGTGCTTCATAAGCTTGCCCTTAGTCTTATAAACATATTGAGTTTGAAAACAGTAAGCTGTCACCAGCAGCACTATCCAGTGAGAAGGGGGTGCTGTAGTTTTGGCACAAATGTGATGACATGAAGACATTGAATACTGTCAACACAGCATGAAACAGATAAACATAGTGTTTTAAATTAAAGTTATTATAGCTAACTCGCCACAGAACCTTTATTGTAATTGTATCTCAGATAGTACATTTGATATTATTTGGTAGAAATAATAAAAGTATTCCTCTTGCATATTTGAATGTATGTAATGTTAGATACAGAAACCACAATGTGAGTCCTGATGTCTAAACTTTGACGGGATGCTACTGGCTGATTCACTGTCAGCCGGATGGCATGTATTTCCACTCTTGAGTCAAGATTTATGAGTGTTGGAGCATTTTAGACACACAAGCCCTCTTCTGTAATTATTTACCCCCTCACTGTCTCAGGATCAGAGAGCACTTCATATCTCATTATTTGGTTGTTGAGCTACAGACAATCTGCCCTAAGTTTTTGTTATAGTTTGTCTTTCACGTCTAAATTACATCTAAGTAACACATTTTTTCAAATTATATGTTTGATCAAAAATGAAAAACAAAATCTGGTCCCAGTATTTAGAATATTAATGAGGTGTTAAAAATATACTCAGAATTAATGATTGCTCTCCATAAGTGAATAAACAAGCTGAAGAAAATAAGCTCCCCAGAACACTGTTTGCTAGCTAGAAAGGTGGCAGGGTCCGCCACATATCAACAAAGTATAACAGTATGTGTTGTCTCGTAAGTTTAGTTTGTTTATTGTGTTTATCAAGTCATGAAAACAAAAAATATTTGTTTTATTTTGTTTGTTTAGGCATAAAAGAAATCAGTCAAAGAAGATCTTTCCCAAGTCTGCATAGTGCATCTTTAAATACTGTTGATATTTATAACTTATTTACATATAATTTGGAACATAAACAGTGTTTGGTTGTTGTATTCACTTACAGAGCCTCATCTTTTTCTCTTTTTTAAAAAAAACCTTTTTATCAATACATATCCTCCAGGGTGAATCTGCCCACTGGGCTCTGACCGCCCGTGTTACTCCTTCTTTATCTCATTGTTCTTAAGGTAACCTGGCCGCATGGTTTCTGTAGCTGCACAGTATCTCTGGCGTATCAATAAATGTACAGCATGTTTTTTCCCCTCTTTGAATAATATCACACAGCAATGCATGCAGTGTGTTGACTCTCATGCGTGTACTTTAACAGTACAAACCTCGATGTGTTTGTCCCCTCGGCCTGTTCGACAACTGACACAGATTCAATATTGCCATCTTGTTTGGCTTTTTCACAAGTGCTGAACCCGAAGCCTTTGATGGGGCAGATAGAGCACACAAACACACTGCCAAGTGTTATAACAGAGGCAGGATTAACTTTACCTCTGCTTTCCCAATCGCACTCTTTGCTTTGGAGAGCTGCCAAGTGTCATTCACCTGAAATGTGTGTAGAGATAAACTCAAAACAAGTGTCATGTGTTGGCTTTGTGGGTGCACGGATGTGTCGACGGGGGTGTCGGAAGATCAGAGGGATGGATGTTTAAAGGGTAACTCCGCCAATTTTATTCATTTAAGTGTGTTTAGAGGTAAGAAAAAAAGCTTTTCGTGTCTCCAGACGAACTGGTTAAGAGTAATGTAGACGCCAGGTTTTGAAAAGCAGTCAGCTGCATTTTTGTAACACTCCTGTGCAAATGATCAGGATTAATACAGCAGAACCAGAGATATCACCTCTTTTATTCCACATATTCGTCCACAATGCAACGTAGCCTCTGAGTGGCATCACTGGAGGCAATTTATCGCATAACGTCCAATTCCTCTGGAGCCACAACAGACTTGAAACTATTTTTTAGTTTTCTTTTTCTGCCTCAAGTGGAGAAAGCAGACGCAACAATCAATTAATTTGTTCTTTCCAGAAAACACATAAAATGAGTCAAAGATTCTAATGAAGCCTTTAATTTAGACATTTATCGAGTGTTTCCACAGAAATGTTGTTCTAGATTAAAAAAAACCTGACTGGCAAGCACATTCTTCATTTCCAAAAACATTCACTGCATTTAAAGGAATAGTTCAACATTTTGGGAAATGTGTTTAACCACTCTCAAAAAATTTAGATTCAGCCACTATCTACTCACTCCCATGCTGATGGAAAGTCAGGTGAAGTTTCGTAGCCCAAAAGGGCAGCATTCTCTTAAAAATGACTGAAGTAGATGGAGACTTGATTTGAAATGTAAAACAACAGCTGAAAAAAGAAATGAATAATAATAATAATAATAAATAGAGCTTGTCTGGCATAATCGACACCCAACTGAGCTTGTGCACCCACTTCAGACAGGCCGTACGCTAACGCTTTTGGCTCAGCAGCTACAGTGAAGATTTCATCCTAAAAAAATATGTAAATAATGTCTTTTAAAATCGAATTGTCAGATCTCTGGGTTTTCAAATAGTTTAATTATGCCGGATGTATGGAAGAACCCTGTTTTCGGCTTCCTTTTTCATATGTCCATGCAGATACTTCAGTTGGTAAGGAGAATTCTGCAACGCTGTTTTCCCGCCTGTCTCAATAAAATGCTCAACGCCACCTTTCACCTCAACCTCTATAATAAACATCGAACACCTTTCAAAAAATCTCAACAAAAACTCAATAATATTGACTTTGTAATGGTAAAATTTGATAACAAAGCTGTTGTACTGAATTGCAATTATTATGTATAAGTATATCACTCTTATACGCTAAATATGAACCCACAGCAGCCAGTTAGCTTAGTTTAGCACAAAGACTGCCAACAGGGGGAAACGGCTGATCTCGCTCCATCCTGTAATTTCTATTCTTTGGCTGTTAAATGGGTTAAACAAGCAAACCACAACTTGTTTTATTGGTGAGGTTTAGGTGCTAGTTGTTGGATTTTGTGTGAGATGACTTGCTATGGTTTACACATTCTATACACCTACTCTCTGTGTAACTGTCAAACTGGAAGAATGTAAAATCGACCAAATGTCGTCAAAGTTGGGCGAAAAACAAAGACTGAACATGTTGAATCTGACCAGACATCCCACAAACAATCCCAAACAAAAGACAGACAGTCACGGCACGCCAAACAAAACATCTGCATTTCTGTTTGTCGGAGTGTTTGATTGGTGTGTAATGAGCTCGAACCTTAACCAGAGCGTTCGCGCCGTGTTGTCATAATAACCAGAAAGTTTTTTACCGGGAAGCGATGTGTTCATGTGGGCTGATCGAGAAAACAAGTTCACAGAGACTTTATAGTCGAAGCAACAACATTGGGGAACCACAGTTAAAACATTGATTAAAAGGCTGACTGGATCAAATCAGAGGTTTTTCCATTTGGTAGTAAATAAGTTAATACAGCGCAGGATGGAGCCGGCAGCCATCTGTCCTGCTGAGTGAGTTGTTGACTGGTCTCTCTGCTGGTTGAATCAATCAGCACAAAAACACACATGGGATAGGCATTTGTGTGTGTGTGTGTGTGTGTGTGTGTGTGTGTGTGTGTGTGTGTGTGTGTGTGTGTGTGTGTGTGTGTGTGTGTGTGTGTTTTTCCCAGCTCGAACCCATGGGGCACTTTGAGAGGTTGGTCTCTTGTTTTGTACCAAAGCGTGAACTGTTTTGGAAAATGTTACGCAAGGTTACGAAAGAACAACATCTTGGTTAGTATGAGCCGAAAAAGTAAAAGAAGTAGCAGTAAAAGTACTTTTTATACTCCCTGGCCGCTGTCGGAGCCTCATTAACATTACTCGTTGATGATGATTATTTTTAAGTCATCTTGACCACCTAGCATTTTAATCTAACACAACAGATGGTTTGTATAGAGACTTAGAATGAGAATTAACTAGAAAATAAAGCTGCCGAACAGTAAAAAATGCAACTTTTCCTTCATTAAATGTAGAAGAGCAAAAGTAAACAGAAGCTTAAATTAGAGTAGATTAAGTTAAAATTCCTCAAAATTGCAGTACTGCAGTAAAGTTACTTAACACCTCTGCTGCTTTATACTTCTATTCCACCAGATTTTTAGAACCAAATATTGTACTTTTTTACTCCACTACCTTATTACTTAACTTACTTGTATTACTTGTTACTTTGCAAATTATTGCTGCATCAGAGCCAAAGTGAGGCAAAAGAAATAAATTAGTTTTACTGGCAATTGGATAAAAAAAAAAAAGAAGATTCCAATGATAATCAGAAAAATAAAGAATATCCTGGATTAAATAACTGCCAAGACTGACGATCAGTCAACTATTATTCAGTTTTACTTGTACTTTTTTTAAACTGAAGTCCATTTATTGCCAGAAAAATACTTTTGATACTTCCGAAGAACATCTAATATCCGATAAAAACTTCTTAATATCAGATATTTGTATGGTTGACGTTCACTTCTACCAAAGTGATTTTGTAACACGATATATTTACTTTACTCAAGTATGACTTTGGAGTACTTTTTACAACACTGAGATGATCTAACTCAGTGTGGGTTTCCCATCCTGTGAATACCAGAACATGTTTTCAGCTCAACAACTACCGATAAAGCAACACATCGTCATCCAGCAGCATCTTTCTTCTCCACATGATTAACGTTCAGGTGTCTGTTCACCAGTAAATGTGCGTCCTCTGAGATGGTGGAGCCATCACATGCAGTATAAACGTGGGAGAAACAGAAGAAACCACCTCCCAGTGGTGGAGTCAGAAAATTACACAGCCCAATATTCCTCCACAGAGACGAGCTGCATGTATCGCAGTGCCAGTGGTGGAAGGAGGGGAGTGCTGTACTTAGATATTTTACTGGAGTAAGTTACAATGAAGAAATACTCTATTACTACACTACTACTGTAATGCAAAGGCAAACTAAAGCAGAATTAAACTAGTTAATTTTCGGGCACTCCGATCAAAAATAACACTGATTATGATAATCAGCCATTGGTCGTATTATATATAGTATAAAAAGTAGATACATGTAAGTATTTGTATAATTTACTGATCTTTAGTAAATGTATTAATAGAAATGTACTTTTGACTTGAACTCATGTACTGTTGATATAGTATTTCCACTTTCCCCAAAGTTAAACTTAGCAGTATTATCAGTTTTACTCAGTTATGACTTTCAGTTACTTTTCACATCACTGGCTGTCTACTATTCCTGGTTTAATCTGTAACAGAGCATCATGTATCTCAACATGATCACATCTTGTAGGTCACATCTGAATCTGCAAAGTCATTTGTAACTGTAGAAATACTCTAAAGAAAGGAGCTCAAAACATTTACTTGGGTACAGTAGTTGGGTATATGTACTTTAGTTACATTCTTCTGGTACATTAGACTTAGACGTCATCGCCACACGTATATGCTAAGTGTTTGAATTGAGTCAGAATCAATGAATACAATACAGTACACAGTACTGACTCACATCACAGACACGGACAGGTGCTGCAGGGTTACTTGAATTAATGGCGCCCTCCAGTGTTTATCTTTGCAATGAGCAGCCCGTACTTTTAATAAATCATGTTTAACCTCGCCTTTAATAAATTGACTTTATCCAGATTACCGAAGAAAATCATGTTCTACCAAGCTGTCAGGTAACAAACTGAGTCAAGGTTGAAGTCCACTGTCTGCTGACTCAACTGTGATAACATTTAAACAGAACAGAATCCTGGTTACTGACAAAACTTATTTTAACGTGTAGTTTGGCGTAACAGTACACCCACTATATTGTATTGTAAGTATCCAATTAAATGTGGAAGAAGTTGTTTTAATGGTTCAAATGCCTGACACACCCTTAGTTAACACACACACACACACACACACACACACACACACAGGTGTTTTTTCTATGTAAGGCTTATCACCTGATTATTGTATACTGAACACTTAATACACTGTACTGCCTGTGAAAGGGCACTAAAAGCATGCCAGTGTTGGAAAGGAGGTGTAAAACATACAGCAGTGTGAAAACTTCAGGGGTGGTTTTATTTTTATTTTTTCTTGCTTCATCTGTCTGACAACTGTGATGACATTTAAACAGAAGAGAATCGTGGGTTACTGATGAAACGTACTTTAATGTGGAGTTTGGCATAACAGTACACTCACTATACAGTATATTGTATCCAGTATAATGTGGAAGAAGTTGTTTTAATGGTTCAAATACCTGACACACCCATAGTTAACACACACACGCACAGGGGTGGTGTTATTTATTTTTTTCTTGCTTCATCTGTCTGACAACCATTTCAGGTTCTGATTTATCATTTGCAAAATTAAACCACAGTAGGTGAAACTCTAGTTTTTTATAAAAACAATCAACAGTCAGTGAGTTCTGACTCAGTCTAGCAGCCAAATAGAGCAAGAGAGTGTTTTAAATGTTCAGCGGAGGGTCTCACAGTACATACAGCTGTTTGCTCCCATCTGATACTTGGTGTTTTGTTTCTCTTTTAATTTTTTTGTTTATAGCTAAAATAACGTTGAGTGCTGAAACAGAGAGAGCGTAGCTTCAGCACGGGCTTCACAATGTGGATAAAAAAAATCACATTGAGATTATGTTGAAAGATATTTGGATTGCGGTTGGATTCACAATTAATGACAGTGATCAGTTTTGCATCACAATTTTTTATTTTTCACCGTAACAACATTAAGAGACTTGCTCAGCATCTCACAGTACATACTTATATCAATATAGTGAATATTTGATATTTTGATTGCGATCCGATTCATGATTTGTAGGTATGAACTTTTTTGCATCACAATATTTATTTTCAGTGAGAAAAAACAACTATTAAAATCATGATGATGTGACTTTTGTTTAGGTCAGCACCAAACAATTGTGATTTGGATTATATTTGGATTAAATGTGCAGATATAATCTGCGTAAAGCATGATCGATTCATGAGCTTAAATCACTGACAAAGAGAAACATAACAGGAACGTAACAGCAGCTGATTAGGGTTATTTCAGGACTACAGCTGTTTCTTCATTCTGAAGATTGTGACCCTCGCTAGCCTTAATATCCAAGTGAAAGCTGATGAGTTCTTGTGATCGAGGACCAGGCTGAAGCCTAGTTTCTTGTACAGGGCTACGGCAGCTTGTGTAGGGGAGCTGGTGCTCAGCATCACTGCAGAAAAGCCTCGTTCTTTACAGAAGTCAAACACAGTCTCAGTCAGCCTGACGCCTATGCCCATCCGTCTACATGTTGGTGAGACGCTCATCCTGAACAGTTCCCCGTATCGTTCGTTACCATTTTGTTTGCCCACCACGGCCACCATACCCACGATCTTGGTAATCCCCTCAACCTCAGCCTCTGCCACCCAGTAACAGTCGTCCGGTCTGCTCAGAAAGTTCCCAGGGATGTCCTGCATTTCTGTTCTGAGTGTATTTCTGAGGTAGACTGAATATATCCCATGACAGCAGCAGTAGACAAAGCCCACCCAGGCTCCTGGTAACACCATTGCCCCCAACACAGAGCCGAGGAGGTAGCCAGCAACACACAGTGCCAGAGTGATGGCGATGTACAGAGGGCTGAATATGGCCATGTTAAAACATGGTTGGATGAGCCCAAGGGTGGTGACGCTGAACAGGGATAACACTGTGTCCTTGTCTGAGGGACGGTAGCGGCGGATCACCAGCTGCATGACTGGAGGGAACTAGAGGGAAATAAAATAAAGGATTAACATGTGAAACTTGTGGTGCGTTAAGCTCTTAAGTGAAGCAAGGAAGACATTTTTCACTACTGATTCATCTGCTAATTGTTTCTCAAAGTAGAAAACTGTGAGATATGCTCGTCACAGTGTTCCACAGCTTGAGGTGTCCTCAAACTCCTACAGATGAAAGATTTTCAGTTTATTATCACACATGACAAACAATCCTCACAACTGAGAAGTTGAACTCATGGATGTGTCTGGGCACTGATTATGTGAAATGAGCTGCAACTTGTCCTTTTAAATTTAAGGACCGTTTTCTGCCAGAAAACAAGGTGGGGGAGCCACATTCACACATCCTGGGCCAATTCTCTGCATCCTCCCGTAGTTTCTGGGCTTTCCTCCTCAGAGTGTAGTTTGATGATAAAAGAATTCTGCGGAGGCAAGGCTGGGTGGAATGATAGAGTAATCTTTATTAACACAGAATCTAGAGCCTTGAGTCCGGATCAGAAGAGGCCGCTTTCTGATATTATCAAATCTGTGGACAAAACAATGCCAAGATGCTTTGCCCTCTGCTCTATCAGAACTCCTGTCAGCCTTTGCTCTCAGGAGATCAGCCAAGTGCCACCTCCATCCTGTGAGGGCTTTTTTAGAGTCCCTTCTCCAGAACACTCACTTCTTCTGATTGGTCCCTTTGCCAAATTATCCAATAGACTAAAAGAGGAGTTTGACCTGTGTTAGGCATCTTCCACCATTTGGCATGCAGATCAAACTTAGCTAAGCACTTTATTGTCTTAACTTTTGACTCCTTACAGTTGGAGGCCAACCCCTGGACCTTCACTCACACAATGAAAATCAATAAGTCATGATTGAATCCAAACTGAGTAGATCAGTCATGATTGAATCTAAGCTAAGTAAATCAGAATGTGTTGTCCTCCAGATACCTCACTCCTCTGTGTGAAAGTTTCAGATGCGGCCATGGGGGAAATTTCGCTGCGCCTCTGTAGGTAAGTATCCTATGGAGCCCCAGACATAACATGGTCCAAAAAAAAATGCAATTGTGGCCACAATATAGCTGTAACATACGCACGAAATACTAATTCGTGGCCACAAAATACACCTGGGTAAGCAAATCGAGCGCACCTTCTCTAGAAACATGATGTCCTTAAGGCGAGTGTCTTTTCTTAATCTTATTCTTAATAACTGCGGGATAACAAGAGATTGACTAGAACAGAATAAGAAAAGAAGGCGTCACTTTCTAGAGATGGTGCGCTCGATTTGCTTACCCCGCTGTGCAGGAATGATATCAATATTATTAATTAGTATTTCGTGCGCACGTTATAGCTATATTGTGGCCACAATTTATTTATTTTTGACCATGTCATGTCTGGGGCTCCGTAAGTATCAGAGGTGCAGCATTGGCGAACCGAACCTTTTTTTGAAGGGATAAAAAAAATGGTGTTCAGTGTGATCACAGTGAGTGTGATAACTAAACAGGTAGTCACTCAACAAAATAAGGAGGAATGTCCCACAATGCAACGTTACACGGGGAAACAAGAGTGACCTAGAAACCAGTCGTGTCTTATATGAGGGAAAAAATACCGCAGTTATGGAGAAGTCCGTCACTGTTAGGGGAGGGCGTATCAATCCAAATATCGATAGTGTCGATACCAAGGTGAGTATTGGTATCGGATCGATACTAGCGCGATGAGATCGATATTTTTGTTGTAGTTTCTCTTCTGTAAGTTCAGCAAATCACTTGTATTTCTTCACAGTTTGTGTGATCGCAGCGTCTCTCTCTCAGTCCCTATGCGCAGTGCTCCTCTCCACCTCTCTCACTCTGCTCACTCAGGTTCACTCTGAAGTATGAATATGGCAGAATATAATAACCCTTTTGTGTATCTGTTGAAGGAACATTAGTATTCCTGTTTTGGCTATATGCAGAGAGGTTATAGATTTAATTATGTTAAATATTATTTTCTTGTTTGGCTAAAATCTTTGTCCTGAAAAGTACAAAATCATTCAATGATCAGGAATTTTCAAGTAGTATTGGTATCGGCAATACTGGCCCTGTAATTACTTTTGATTTTAAATTAAAATTTGCAGTGTCGCCCACCCCTAGTCACTGTGTCTGTCCTACCGACTCTTCCCCACAGTTAAGCCCGAAAAACAGATTTGAACTCACCAAGTCTTTGTCTCCTTCCAATATTGTGTTGCTGTGGTTGCTTGTCTCACGGTGACGGTCAGCAGCACCCCCTCGACCGAGACTTCAGTGAACTTTCCCCCAGAAACAGCTTCCCTCCCGGCGAGTGAGAGAGTCAGACAGCGTCCAGTTAACTGATGGAGACGATGTAGTTGTGTCATTTAGAGCCAAACAACGTAACATGGTCACTTTCCAGGATGTTTGGTAGGTTAGTATCTCAATCACAAACACATTATAACAGCAGACAAATGATTATAAACAGTCATTTTTCAAAATGTTACCCCAAGTTTCCTCCTGTTGATCTAAACATGATAAACAGGGGGAAATTTGGGGTAACATTTTGTAAAAAATAACACACAGACGTCATTATCATGCCGCGTATCGTGACGCCTCTTTACCCCTCGAGTCCACCAGCACGTGTCCGCTCTGTTGATGTATGTTCACCTGTGGTTTTAACTTCCACCTGGTCCGCTGCGCTACCTGTCTGCTCCGGCAGATACACAGGAATGTTGACGGAAGTCGGAACGCAGCAATGCAGCGCAGAACACACAGGAAGTCACGCGCCAAAACAGCGACATAACATCCGGTTAATTTTCAAAATAAAACACCCCCATGTTGACGCCTGCATAAAAATCTTAAAAAAATAAAAAATAAAAAAAAGACAAAACTCACTACCACCAAGTAAAAACTAATTACTGAATTCTTCAACTTGTCTGTTGTCTTGTTGATAAAATCACACACCACGTTATATTTTGATCTACACTCGAATCACTGACAGATGTGTAACTGACATATTCAACAGCCTCAGACCAAAAACAGGTTTATGTGCAAAAGTAACAAAAATCAACTAACCTTTGAAAAGTAATCTGAAAAGTAATTAGTAACTATACTAAGATGTAGGTGAATACTCTATAGAAAGAAACTCGAGAAATGTACTCAAGTAAAGTAGCTGTCTGAGTATATGTACCATTCACACGGGCATGTATTAAAGGGATATTCCGGTGTAAATTTAATCCATGGATTAAATTTACACCGAAATATCCCTTTAGGTACTTGAATTGAGTCAGAAACAATGAATACATAGAGTAGACATTATTGACTCA
>CAEMYA010000009.1:2986010-2996591 GCA_903131615.1 Diplodus sargus
GAGTGGAGCTGGTCTCCAGCATCACCGCAGAAAAGCCTCGTTCCTTACAGAAGTCAATCACAGTCTGAGCCAGCCTGACACCAAGGCCCATCCGTCTGCATGTTGGTGCTATGATCATCCTGAACAATTCCCCGTATCGTTCGTTACCGCTTTGTTTGCCCACCACGGCCACCATACCCACGATCTGGGCAATCCCTTCAACCTCAGCCTCTGCCACCCAGTAACAGTCGTCCGGTCTGCTCAGATAGTTCCCAGGGATGTCCTGCATGTTTGTTCTGATTGTATTTCTGACATAGCCTGAATATATCTCATGACAGCAGCAGTAGACAAGGCCCATCCAGGCTCCTGGTAACACCACTGCCCCCAACACAGAGCCGAGAAGGTAGCCAGCAACACACAGAGCCAGAGTGATGGTGATGTACAGAGGGCTGGATATGGCGTTGTTAAAACATGGTTGGATGTGTTCCTGGATGCCGACGCTGAACAGGGATAACACTGTGTCCTTGTCTGAGGGACGGTAGCGGCGGATCACCAGCTGCATGACTGGAGGGAACTGGAGGGAAATAAAATAAAGGAAACATGTCAAACTTATGGTGCGTTAAGCTCTTAAGTGAAGCAAGGAATGATTATTTTCAGTATTGATTAATCTGCTGATTATTTTCTCAAAGTAGAAAACTGAGATATGTTCGTCACAGTGTCCCACAGCTTGAGGTGTCTTCAAAACCATATGAGTCGACCACTATATTTAAATTATCGATGTTTAATGCATTATCGATAGCAGGTGTTCAATCCAAGGGTTTCTTTTCATCTGCATATCTCCAATTTAAATGACTCCCATCTCCTGCTCTGTTCTGCTGCTACAGTCATACTTCAAGCTGCTGTTTTCTTTGTTCAAATTGTACTTAGTAAGTTACTCAGTTATGATTATAGTAACTTGGTAGATCACATGGTGTAATGCATACGTAAGTACAAGTCATGTTACAGACTTATAGGAAACACTCATGAAAGTTTCATTATTATTGTGCACTTGCCAATTAAACATGAAACTGTGTTCTCTTAAAATCTGATCAGATTTTGATGATAGGCTTCCAGATTTTGAGATTTTTAATTATTGTTATTGTTATGTAACTGTTGCTCTGGGGTATCTTTGTCCTTTTCTGCCCTTCCAGTTGTCAAGTCTGATTCAACCGCTGTAACCGCTGTACAGCGTTTTTGTTCGCATATGTTCAAAATGACATACAGTAATTTTGTAAAGGAGGATTTTGTACAACCTTAAAGCACGAAAATAAGTCCTCTACGCCAGCTGAATGTAGTGTAGCCGGCTGCTAACACGGTCCCAACAGTCAAATGACGGCATGATAACCGGTTATTAACGAAGCAAAGCGTATGAAGCATTTTAAAGCTAGCTGCAGATAACTAACGTTAGCTCTGTCCGGACGTTAGTGAACGTTGAGCTAACGTTAGCTAACCGGCTAAACACTAGTAAGCTGACATCACAGACCTGAAGTTAACTTGTCAACTTACGTAACTAGCCTCAGTCTAAACTAGTAGAACAACACATCTATAGGCCTTTTAACGATTAAACAAAGATTGTAATAAACATATTGCATTAAACAATTAACGGTTGTCTTACATCACTCAGGCCGAGTTGTGAAAACCTGGTCCTTCTCGAGCGGAGTTTACGGTCCGACAGGCAGCGGCTCAAATCAAAGTTGTGCCAACTGTCATAAAATAGTTACGTCGGGTACAAGTACCGTACAGCCATGCAAAGAGAGAAAAAACTCTTGCACAGGACACCTGCAGCCTTTACACGTTGAGCTGGGTCGTTGTCTTGTTAATAAAAGTCCCCGTTCAGCAGAAAAATCCCAAACTTCGCGTGTGTGTGAAACCAGGATGCAGTTTAGTGTAGGTTGACCGCTGACTCACTCAGCGGCCACGGTATCTTATAACTAGTGCATTGCCCGTAGGAAGCATGTATTCCTATAGAAAAGTGCGAGGTTAAGTAGCTTTTTCACGGATAGCCAAATGAGGTTGTGTTTGAAGGTGGAACATCAGGGATATAACTGGCTGTTTTTGACTACTTGCGATTATACCATTATATTTCACCTTAAAAACTACTTACCTTGCCTTGTTTGGTGTCATTATTTTCAGCACAACCTCACGTGTGTGACTGTATATTTATTTTTTCATTTTTAAATATTATATTAACACTATGGACCTAAAATCACAAAATAACATAAAATCAGAGTAGGAAAAAGTTAGATTTTTTACTGTGAAAACCACAAACAGTTTAATGAACCAATTGCATTAGTTATAATGCAAATGTAAATTGTTGTTTGCTGAATTTGTGCATATGTTTTTGAAATTTACAAAGTTATAACTATTTACATTAAAATGCAGGCAATGCCTAGGGCTCCTCAGCTCATTCCTGCCTGCTCCGCAATTCAGCGGTTGACTCACAACACAAATAAAAACGACTACACTACACACTAAACACTCACCAAACACTTCATTACACACTATCTATACACTCCAAACACGCTATATGTCACATCTCTCAACTCTCAAAACTCGCTATCTCTGTCGCTGTCTGTATCACCGCCGGCGTCCCTCACACAACTTCCTGTTCCGCTACAACCAAACTTGTTGCCTGGACACTTTCGTGACAAAAGCCTGTTTTTACCGTTTCTTCCTGCACCAGACACAAAGCAAACGTGACGGCAATGTTCATGAAAAAGCGTGGCGGACATTATTTACCTTAAGTCCGGTTTTGGACGTGCCGGTGGGTCCGGTCCGTCGACTCGGGAGGTCGGCCGTCTGGGTGAGCTAGCAGCTAGCTACACACGAACATCCACAGATTTAGTCTCATTAATCTACAACAGTCAGTTTAGATGCACAGAACAGAACGGGACCGAACCGCCAGCAAAATCCCGGTCCAGCTCGAGCCGCTGCAGGTATAAATCTGCTTGTTTCTTAAGGTATGTCGTGGGCTTGAGCCCTGCAGTGATTAGCTCTGGTGCGCACATGACTGTGGTGGCTCCGGTGGACAATGTTTGCGGAATGTGTAAAGCATTTATGAAATAATTCATTAACGGTATCATTGTGGTCCAAACAAATCTGCATGGCACACCTTTGAACCAAGCAGCAGCTATGTTGAAACTCTCAGGTCAGTCTGATCCTGATCCGCAGAGATATTTGAGTAACACACACACACACACACACACACACACACACACACACACTGACAGACAGACAGAGATTCCTTGCTTTTATAGAGAGATTGGTGTGCTGAGTCAGCATTCATTAGTGTTCTTCTGGAATTTCTTTTTCTTTCTTTTTTTTAGTGTGAATGCTGAAGGCAATATTAATATTATTCCAGCTTCCGTACCTTATTTGGCTCGTTTCTTCTACAAATCTTGAACTATTGAAACCATTCAAGTATCAAAATGTTGAGCTTTTTAATGACAATCCTCCTTTGGCTTTTTTATCTTTTATACTTTTGGAAATATTTAGCTTTTTCTGCAAAATTTTGCCCATTCATCCTTATAGGGAATTTTTGAAATTTCATTCTGCTATAACTTCAGCATACGTTCAGCTATTGAAACCGTTCAACTATTAAAATGTTCAGCTTTATAAGCTCTTTCAGCCTTGTGCCTAGCTTTTTAAAAAAAAAAAGTTTACATTGACGCAAATGGGAAAATCTTCAAATCCTCCTCAAAACTCATTGCCTTTCAACCTTTTCTTGTTCCTCATACGTTGAGCTAGACACCATTCCAATGTTAAAACACTCAGCAGAACTATTGAGCTATTGGGCCTGTATTCAGTTTAAAAAAACTTGTACGGTTTTGAAATAATCACAGTTTTAGTTTGAAGGATTTTTAGCCTGTCTACTGACTTTATAATGGGTGTGTATTGTGTCAGCTACAGTGCATGACATCATCGCTAGAGTGTGGAGCAGCTGGAACACCTCAAGAAAAAATTATCTTCAGCTTGATTTAGATCCTACAACGTTTACTCCACATAGACAATATATGCATAGAAATGTAGGAAATCTTGTTGGCTTTCAGCTGATGGTCTCATTTCAGATGTACCACTTACAGTTTTGGATGTGGAAGCCCTGGAGCGACAAGAACCCAAGCGTCCCCCCGTAAGTCGCAATGTTAATTTTGAGCCTAAATTTCTGGAGGACAGCAGACGGTACCTGATTTGTCTCTTGCATTTCTGCCCTCATTTCTCACTTTCCAGAAAAAAAAACAAAATGACCGAGTTCAGCCATGTCTTTTCTCACTCAACATATAAATATTTTGGCCATAACCATGACAGTTTTTTCAAAAAAGGGGTTTCTGAGGTGTTTTCCCATTCATTCTTATGGGGACCTCTTCATCTTTCTCTCTGCTACTTCTCCAAAGTGTGTATCTGAAGAATGCGTGTGTAGTGCCTGAGCTAGAGTGTGTGACATCATCTTTGGGGTGGGGAGCAGCTGGAAAATCTGGAGAAAGACTTCTCTTCAGCTGGATTTGGATCCCACATCTTTTACTTTACATAGACAATGCAGCCATCTTAAACTCTTTCTGCCTTTAACTTTCCACCTTTTTAGTCTTTTTTCACCTTTTTAAGCTCTTTCAGACCTCTTGCTCTACAGCTTTTTATCCTTTTCAGATATTCATCTTTCTGCCTTTTCAACTCCTTCAAACATTCCGCTTCATGTTCAGCTATGAAAATGTTCAACTTTTCAAACTATTTCAGCCCTCTTCAACTTTTCTGTCTCTTCATCTTTTTAAAATATTAATCTTTCTGCCTTTTCAACTCCTTCAAACATTCCGCTTCATGTTCAGCTATGAAAATGTTCAACTTTTTAAACTCTTTAAGCCCTCCTCAGCTTTTCTGCCTTTTCATCTTTTAAAAATATTCATCTCTCTGCCTAAATCCCTTCTCCAGCATGCTCTTCGGGGCTTTTGCTGACGCTTTACAAATGCGATGGACATCGTTAATTGTCATCTTCGGCCGGTCTGTCAGGCATCAACTGTAGATGAGCGCCATCTCTAGGCAACTGGAAGTGAATGAGCCGTATTGCATGAACGCAGAAGCTGACGTGCAAAGAGCCCATTGCTGAAACAGACAGCGCTCACAAATAAAAGCTTGACAGATATATAATATTTTGACAGATACAGTGATAGGATTCACGATAAATGAGAATGATCATTTTTACAATATCCAATATTTATTTCAGTAAAAAAAATCAAAATAAAGATGATCAAATCTAATCAACTTTATTTATATAGCACCTTTCATACATAAAAATGCAACCCAAAGTGCTTTACATTAAAAGAAAAGAAAATGAAACAAACCCCCTTAACATACCCACTCCCCGCACCCTCATTCATGTAACACACACACACACCCTTGAGCATACTAACCCTAACCCTAACCCAAGATAAAGTGGAATATGGCTGAGCACTGATAGACCAAGTGAGGAAACACCATCTTATGGGAGCCATCCCCACCGAGAGCCCTCCAAGAGTACGATTTCAGGGGACACCGCCACAGAGACCACCCGACCCAGACAGATAGGGGTCCATACCATGGCCATAAAGCCCTGGGGCAGGACTCCCCAACTGTCGAGGCCCGGCCAACCCCCAGGACGGCATCCCCTCAGGCAGGCCAGACAGAGCTCCCGGAGTGGAGGGCCCCCATGAGGAGAACACTGTAGCTGGAAACTAAGAAACAATAAATGAAATAAGTACTAAAAGAAATGAAAAACCTCCTTAAACAACATAAATTAATGTTAATAGAAATGAATAAGAGCAAACACAACCTTTAAGCACTAAACCTGAAATGCAGCATTAAAAATAAATAAATAAATTAGCAAGTATATGAATAATAAAACCTATTAGAAAAAAATTAAGGGACAAAGAAAATTGACAGGACAGCATAAATGAGTAATACTAAATGAGTAAAAGGTGACTCAGTTAAAAGCTAAATTAAAAAGGTGAGTCTTGAGCCTGCGTTTAAAAGCATCAACAGACTCAGTGGCCCTGAGGTCCTCCGGCAGGCTGTTCCACAGGCGAGGGCCGTAATCATAAAATGAGGCTTCACCAAAGGTTTTGGTTCTAATATTGATAAAAGGGCAAGGGCATCTCTGCAACACTACAGCACATTCTACCTTCATCAAAAAATTACAGCTTCTACTGATTTGAATAATGCCATATTAGGACATATTGCAATTTTCATTATATTTGGAATAATTGTGCATACGTTGTCATAAGTTGAGTAAAGCATGATTAATTCATGAGCTTAAATCACTAATAAAGAAGAACATAACAGGAGTGTCACAGTAGCTGATCAGTGTTATTGCAGGACTATAGTTTTTTCTTCATTATTGAAACTGTGACCCTGGCCAGCATATACATCCAAGAGGGAGCTGCTGCATTTGTGTGATTCAGGACCAGACTGAAGCCCAGTTTCTTGTACAGGGCCACAGCAGCTTGCTGAGTGGAGCTGGTCTTCAGCACCACCGCAGAAAAGCCTCGTTCCTTACAGAAGTCAATCACAGTCTGACCCAGCCTGACACCAAGGCCCATCCGTCTGCATGTTGGTGCTATGATCATCCTCAACAGTTCCCCGTATCGTTCGTTACCGCTTTGTTTACCCACCACGGCCACCATACCCACGATCTGGGCAACACCTTCAACCTCAGCCTCTGCCACCCAGTAACAGTCGTCCGGTCTGCTCAGAAAGTTCCCAGGGATGTCCTGCATGTCTGTTCTGATTGTATTTCTGACAAAGCGTGAATATATCTCATGACAGCAGCAGTAGACAAAGCCCACCCAGGCTCCTGGTAACACCACTGCCCCAAACACAGAGCCGAGGAGGTAGCCAGCAACACACAGAGCCAGAGTGATGGTGATGTACAGAGGGCTGGATATGGCGTTGTTAAAACATGGTTGGATGTGTTCCTGGATGCCAACGCTGAACAGGGATAACACTGTGTCCTTGTCTGAGGGACGGTAGCGGCGGATCACCAGCTGCATGACTGGAGGGAACTAGAGGAAAATAAAGGAAACATGTGAAACTTATGGTGCGTTAAGCTCTTAAGTGAAGCAAGGAATGATTATTTTCATTATTGATTCATCTGCTGATTATTTTCTCAAAGTAGAAAACTGTGAGATATGTTCGTCAGTGTCCCACAGCTTGAGGTGTCTTCAAACTCCTACAGACGAAAGATTTTCAGTTTGCTATCACACATAACAAACAATCTTCACACCTGAGAAGTTGAACTCATGGATGTTTGGTATTTTTGCATGAATAATAGTTGTCTGTCCATTGACTGGTAGATTTATCGATTAAATTCTATGTCTAAAACTTTTAATATGAGATTCACATTGCTGTCAAATGTGTCAGTTGTGTTTTCACTGTTTAAGATGGAAGTTTGCCGAATAACATGACAAAAACATAGCATTAGTAATTGTGTTTAATTGGGTATCATAAATTAAAATATCGGGAAGGGCTAAATAAAAATGAATGCGCTGCATGCATCCCTGCAATGAATGAAGATTTTTTTCATTTCATATTTCAACAAATAAATGGTGGAAAATCAATTTGTTGCTCTCAACGTCGATACTGTAACGTCACAAAGAAATCAAAACAAAGCAAACACTGACATTAAAGCGTCAAATATTATAATTCAATAAACTTATATTGTGATGGTAATGCTACAAAATAAGTTTAATTGATCAATGATTTGTTAAAGATTAAATACCTCAGTGATCTGGAATCACTACTCAATACTAGAGTCTTCAATAACATGTAATAGACCCCCTGCCAATGTTATGAATGTATGATTCTATAACAGGGTCACAACAGAATGATATTTTCACAATACGATAACAATCTTAGGAAACGTTATGGTTTCACAATATTACACATTTATTATTATTATGACTATTATTCTCAGCAATGACCCTTAAAGGAATGAAAACAGAAGGATTTTTTTCGGTTGAACAAATTAATCATTATAATCTTACAAACTAAAATGTCCTGACACACATGAAATCTACACTTTTTATTAACACTAACACAGAAGAATCCAAATGCACACACTATGATAAACACAATCATATTCTATTAGTTCTCTGACACTGTTCTAAATGTACAGTGTTTGTGTCAGTGTACAGTTCAAAAGTTTGGAATCACCTGCCACATTAATGTTTTTCTTCTTTCCTTCAATAACGGCTATTTGTTATAGCCGTTATTGTGTCCAAAATACATGTGTAATGTATTTTGGACACCTAACGTATTATTATTTACATTTAGATTAGTTAACAGTTTGGGCAGATAATGATGATAGTCAAACGATTAAAACCCCCATTTAGCAGTGCAGCAACAGTGCTGTCAGGCAGGGGACAATAGTACGCAATCATTATCTCCCCAAATAGCCTTCAGTTCTGTTTTTCCGGTCCAGAAATGCACAAGTGACCTTAGAATAGCTCATTGAACCATATTAGTACAATGGGCAAGGCTTTTTATGCCAGCCATAATCTGTTTGTCTCTGTCTTCTGCTGTCTACTCAGTCGTTAAATTTAATAGATTCAAATTAGGATCGGGGGGCTCCTCCGGCTGAAAATGCAAGGATCATACAAGCTGGCTTACATAACATAATAATAACAGCTTTTTAAAGTTTTGTTCCGATTAATTCGGCGCTACCCAAGCCAGCCGTAGTAAGTAACGCACTTCTGGTCATTTTCACAAAAATAAAACACCTGTTGTCCTTTAATTATAAAGAAAACCATAAGGATAGAATTTGCGCTGTTATTTTATAAACAGGAAGCGAACCTCCCCTCGCTATGGCTAACTTGAAACCGCCGTAACTCTGTTTTAAATTCCGCTATAGCGCCGGTAACATCAGGTTATAAAGCTTTTTTCGTGTGAGAAAGTAGCCGTTTAGTTCCCCGTTGTGCCGCCAGTTTAACCAAATAACGCTTGTTTGCACATTTGCTCCAACGTGGTGGGAGAAGTCCAGACCAGCCGCACCTGTAGCGAAGCGGCGGGGCAGCCCAGCCCGGGTCTGCTGAGGTGATCTGCGGTCAAAACTTCACCGTCTTTGGCTCTGACACAACACCATTTCACTCAATGTCACAATATCTGATTGTAACACGTCACAATTAATAGCCCAGTAATAGCACATAAACACTAATCTGACTCTGCAAAGTAACTACCTGAATGAATCAAATAAATGTGGTGGAGAGGAAGCAGCTGAGTAGCGGAAAATGGAAATGAGAATGTGAATTGCTTACTTCATCCCTCGTTGTTCTAAAATACTGACTCTTAAGATTTTAATTTTTACGGCAAATAAACGTCCCAAATATCGGTTTTCATTCTCCTTAAATTCTTATAAACAGTATCTTCCTCGAAAAAACGATATGGGTCCACCACTATATTTAAACAATCAATGTTTAATGCATTATCGATAGCAGGTGTTCAATCCAAGAGGTTTCTTTTCAAGCGCATATCTTCAGTTTAAATGACTCCCATCTCCTGCTCTGTTCTGCTACAGTCATACTTCAACCTGCTGTTTTCTTTGTTCAAATTGTACTCAGTAAGTTACTCAGTTATGATTACAGTAATTTAGTAGATTACATGGTGTAATGCATATGTAAGTACAAGTCATGTTACAGACTTATAAGAAACACTCATGAAAGTTTCATTATCATTGTGCACTTACCACTTAAACATGAACCTGCGTTCTCTTAAAATATGATCATATTTTGATGATAAGCTTCCACATTCGTTTCCCGTTTTCCCATCACAGACCTGAAGTTAACTCGTCAACTTACGTGACTAGCCTCAGTCTAAACTAGAGGGAAAACACACCTATAAGCCGTTTCACGATTAAACAATGATTTTAATATACATATTGCATTAAACAATTAAGGGTGTCTTGTCTTACATCACTCAGGCGGAGTTGTGAAAAGCTGGTCCTTCTCGAGCGGAGTTTGCGGTCTGACTGGCAGTCTGTCATACAATAGTTACGTCGGGCCTAAGTACAGCCATGCAAAGAGAGAAAAACTCTTACACAGGACACCTGCAGCCTTTACACGTTGAGCTGGGTCGTTGTCTTGTTCATAAAAGCTCCCGTTCAGCAGAAAAATCCCAAACTTCGCGTATGTGTGAAACCAGGATGCCGTTTGGAGGTTGACCACTGACTCACTCAGCGGCCACGGTATCTTATAATTAGTGTGAATGCTTAGTCAGCATTCATTAGTGTTCTTCTGGAATTTCTTGTTCTTCTGGAATTTCTTTTTCTTTTTAATGTGAATGCCTTGTTCATCTGGATTTTTTAGTGTGAATGCTGAGTCAGCATTCATTAGTGTTCTTCTGGAATTTCTTGTTCTTCTAGAATTTCTTTTTTTTTTCTCTTCTTTTTAGTGTGAATGCTGAAGGCAATATTAATATTATTCCAGCTTCCGTACGTTTTTTGGCTCGTTCCTTCAACAAATCTTGAGCTTATGAAACCATTCAAGTATCAAAATGTTCAGCTTTTTAAGGACATTCCTGCTATTACTTTTGGCTTTTTTTTTTTTT
>CAEMYA010000009.1:2997260-3019760 GCA_903131615.1 Diplodus sargus
AGTAAAGCCTATGAAGCATTTTAAAGCTAGCTGCAGATAACTAACGTTAGCTCTGGCCGGACGTTAGTGAACGTTAAGCTAACGTTAGCTAACCGGCTAAACACTAGTAAGCTGACATCACAGACCTGAAGTTAACTAGTCAACTTACGAAACTAGCCTCAGTCTAAACTAGAGGGAAAACACACCTATAAGCCGTTTCAGGATTAAACAATGATTTTAATAAACATATTGCATTAAACAATTAAGGGTGTCTTGTCTTACATCACTCAGGCCGAGTTGTGAAAAGCTGGTCCCTCTCGAGCGGAGTTTACGGTCCGACTGGCAGTCTGTCATAAAATAGTTACGTCGGGCCTAAGTACAGCCATGCAAAGAGAGAAAAACTCTTACACAGGACACCTGCAGCCTTAACACGTTGAGCTGGGTCGTTGTCTTGTTCATAAAAGCTCCCGTTCAGCAGAAAAATCCCAAACTTCGCGTCTGTGTGAAACCAGGATGCTGTTTAGTGGCGGTTGACCACTGACTCACTCAGCGGCCACGGTATCTTATAATAAGTGTGAATGCTGAGTCAGCATTCATTAGTGTTCTTCTGGAATTTCTTGTTCTTCTGGAATTTCTTTTTCTTTTTAGTGTAAATGCCTTGTTCATCTGGATTTTTTAGTGTGAATGCTGAGTCAGCATTCATTAGTGTTCTTCTGGAATTACTTGTTCTTCTAGAATTTCTTTTTTTTCTCTTCTTTTTAGTGTGAATGCTGAGGGCAATATTAATATTATTCCAGCTTCCGTACGTTTTTTGGCTCGTTTCTTCAACAAATCTTGAGCTAATGAAACCATTCAAGTATCAAAATGTTCAGCTTTTTAAGGACATTCCTGCTATTACTTTTGGCTTTTTTTTTTTTTTTTTTTTTTTTTTTTTTTTTTTTTTTTTTTTTTTTTTTTTTTTTTTTTTTTTTTTTTTCCTTCATACTTTTGGAAATATTTAGCTTTTTCTGCAAAATTTTGCCCATTCATCCTTATGGGGAATTTTTCAAGATTTATTCTGCTATAACTTCAGCATACGTTCAGCTATTGAAACCGTTCAACTATTAAAATGTTCAGCTTTTTAAGCTCTTTCAGCCTTGTCCTTTTCGGCTTTTCAACTTTTCAACTTTTTCAGAAATTCAGCTTTTTCAAAAAAAAAAATTAACATTGACGCAAATGGTAAAATCTTCAAATCCTCCTCAAAACTCATCGCCTTTCAACCTCTTCTTGTTCCTCATACGTTGAGCTAGAGACACCATTCCAACGTTAAAAAACTCAGCAGACCTTGGGCCTGTATTAAAACATCTTGTACGGTTTTGAAATAATCACAGTTTTAGTTTGAAGGATTTTTAGCCTGTCTACTGACTTTATAATGGGTGTGTATTGCGTCAGCTCGAGTGCATGACATCATCGCTAGAGTGTAGAGCAGCTGGAACACCTCAAGAAAAAATGATCTTCAGCTTGAATTAGATCCTACATCGTTTACTCCACATAGACAATATATGCATAGAAATGTAGGAAATCTTGTTGGCTTTCAGCTCATGGTCTCATTTCAGATGCAGGACTTACAGTTTTGGATGTGGAACCCCTGGAACGACAACAACCCAAGCATTCCCCCCATAAGCCGCAATGTTAATTTTGAGCCTAAATTTCTGGTGGACAGCAGACGGTACATGATTTGTCTCTCGCATTTCTGCCCTCATTTCTCACTTTCCAGAAATAAAAACGACATGACCGAGTTTAGCCATGTCTTCTCTCACTCAACATATTAATATTTTGGCCATAACCATTACAGTTTTTTCAAAAATCGCATCCCATTCATTCTTATGGGGACCTCTTCATCTTTCTCTCTGCTACTTCTCCAACGTGTGTATCTGAAGAATGCATGTGTAGTGCGAGCTAGAGTGTGTGACATCATCTTTGGAGTGGGGAGCAGCTGGAAAATCTGGCGAAAGACTTCTCTTCAGCTGGATTTGGATCCCACATCTTTTACTTTACATAGACAATGCAACCATTTTAAACTCTTTCTGTCTTTAACTTTCCACCTTTTCAGTCTTTTTTCACCTTTTTAAACTCTTTCAGTCCCCCTCAGCTTTTCTGTCTTTTCATCTTTTAAAAAATATTCATCTTTCTCCCTTTTCAGCTTCTTTATACATTCAGCTTCATGTTCAGCTACTGAAACTGTTTAGCGATCAACATGTTCAACTTTTTAAGCTCTTTCAGCCCTCTTACTCTACAGCTTTTTAGCCTTTTTCAGATACTCATCTTTCTTCCTTTAACTCTTCACCTTACTCTACAACTTTTCGGCTTTTTTGCAGTCTTGTTTCACCTTTTTAAACTCTTTGAACCCTCTCACTCTACAACTTTTCTGCCTTTTCAGTCTTTGTTCACCTCTTTAAGCTCTGTCAACCCTCTTACTCTACAACTTTTTCGGCCTTTTCAGTCTTTTTTCACCTTTTTAAGCTCTTTCTGCCTTTTCTCCATCGCCCTGATCATTTTGCGGGACACTCTCTTGTGGCATGCCCGTTCGCTGATAACTCATCCCCGCATGTTTATCTCAAGCTGCCACAGAGACCACCCGACTCAGACAGATAGGGGCCTATACCATGGCCATAAAGCCCTGGGGCAGGACTCCCCAACTGTCGAGGCCCGGCCAACCCCCAAGACGGCACCCCCGCAGGCAGGCCAGACAGAGCTCCCTGGAGCACTGGAGCTGGAAATTAAGAAACAATAGATGAAATAAGTACTAAAAGAAATGAAAAACCTCCTAAAACAACATAAATGAATGTTAATAGAAATTAACAAGAGCAAAACATAACTTTTAAGCACTAAACCCGTAAAAAGCAGCATTAAAAATAAATAGATAAATAAATAAATAAGTAAATGAACAAAAAAACCTATTAGAGAAAATTAAAGGACAAAGAAAATTGACAGGACAGCATAAATGAGTATTACTAAATGAGTAAAAGGTGACTCAGTTAAAAGCTAAATTAAAAAGGTGAGTCTTGAGCCTGCATTTAAAAGCATCAACAGACTCAGTGGCCCTGAGGTCCTCCGGCAGGCCGTTCCACAGGCGAGGGCCGTAATGATAAAATGAGGCTTCACCAAAGGTTTTGGTTCTAACATTGGGAACAGATAAAAGACCAGTACCGGAGGACCTCAGAGTCCGTGAGGGCCGATACAGTAAAAGCAGGCCGGACAGATAAGAAGGCCCAAGGCCGTTAAGACACTTAAAAACTAATAGAAGAACCTTAAAATCGATCCTAAAGTGCACAGGGAGCCAATGCAGTGATTCGAAAACTGGTGCAATGTGAGCCCGCTTTCTGGTCTTTGTCAGCACGCGTGCAGCTGAGTTCTGGAGCAGCTGAAGCTGTGAAATGCTCTTTTTTGGGAGACCAGAGAGCAGGGCATTAAAGTAATCTAACCGGCTAGAGATAAAAGCATGCATTAGTACCTCTGTGCTGGCCATAGAGAGAAACGGGCGAACTCTGGCTATATTCTTAAGATGGTAAAAAACAATCTTTGTAGTATTTCTGATGTGTGGAATAAAATCAAGCTCGGAGTCGAAAAGAACGCCCAGGTTTTTTACGCACTGTGAGTGTTTAAAAGCATTTAGTTTTGGTAAAAGTTTCTCTCTCTTGCCTTCAGGACCAGTAATAAAAACCTCTGTTTTGTCCTGGTTGAGCTGTAAGAAGTTTTCTGCCATCCATGACTTTATATCTAAAATACAGTTTAAAAGGGAATCAATAGGCCCCATGTCATCAGGAGACATGGCGATGTAAAGCTGTGTATTATCAGCATATCTGTGAAAATTGATGCCGTGCCTCCTGATGACGTCTCCAAGGGGAAGCATATATGATTTGAAAAGTATTGGACCTAAAATTGACCCTTGGGGCACCCCATACTTAAGTTCATGCATTCCTGGGGAACATTTATCCATACTTACAAGAAAGTAACGATCTGTGAGGTCAGAATAAAACCAGTTAAGAACAGTACCAGAGAGGCCCACCAGGTGTCTGAGTCTATTTAACAAGATGTGTTGATCTACTGTATCAAAAGCAGCGCTTAGATCCAGTAGCACCAGGACTGACAGTTTCTGAGAGTCCATGTTACACCTAAGATCATTAACAATCTTCACGAGGGCTGTCTCGGTACTGTGGTTCATCCTAAAACCAGATTGACACTGTTCTAAAATATTGTTGCTGTTTAAATAATCATTTAATTGGATATAAACCAGCTTTTCTAAAACTTTACTTAAAAAGGGTGAGTTGGATACAGGTCGGTAGTTGGCGGATGTGATGATGTGAATTTTGTTTTGTGTCAGCACCAACAAATCATGTTATCTTAGATCTGGAGAACAAGATTTGTAGGCAAGGGCATCTCTGCAACCCTACAGCACATTCTACCTTCATCAAAAAATTACAGCTTCTACTGATTTGAATAATGCCATATTAGGACATATTGCAATTGTCATTATATTTGGATTAATTGTGCAAAAGTTGTCATAAGTTGAGTAAAGCATAATCAATTCATGAGCTTAAACCACTGATGAAGAGGAACATAACAGGAGTGTCACAGTAGCTGATCAGTGTTACTGCAGGACTATAGTTTTTTCTTCATTATTAAAACTCTGACCCTGGCCAGCATTAACATCCAAGAGGGAACCGCTGCATTTGTCTGTTTCAGGACCAGGCTGAAGCCCAGTTTCTTGTACAGGGCCACTGCAGCTTGCTGAGTGGAGCTGGTCTCCAGCACCACCGCAGAAAAGCCTCGTTCCTTACAGAAGTCAATCACAGTCTGAACCAGCCTGACACCAAGGCCCATTCGTCTGCATGTTGGTGCTATGATCATCCTGAACAGTTCCCCGTATCATTCGTTACCGCTTTGTTTACCCACCACGGCCACCATACCCACGATCTGGGCAACACCTTCAACCTCAGCCTCTGCCACCCAGTAACAGTCGTCCGGTCTGCTCAGATAGTTCCCAGGGATGTCCTGCATGTTTGTTCTGAGTGTATTTCTGACATAGCCTGAATATATCTCATGACAGCAGCAGTAGACAAAGCCCACCCAGGCTCCTGGTAACACCACTGCCCCAACACAGAGCCGAGGAGGTAGCCAGCAACACACAGAGCCAGAGTGATGGTGATGTACAGAGGGCTGGATATGGCGTTGTTAAAACATGGTTGGATGTGTTCCTGGATGCCAACGCTGAACAGGGATAACACTGTGTCCTTGTCTGAGGGACGGTAGCGGCGGATCACCAGCTGCATGACTGGAGGGAACTAGAGGGAAATAAAATAAAGGAAACATGTGAAACTTATGGTGCGTTAAGCTCTTAAGTGAAGCAAGGGATGCTTGTTTTCATTATTGATTCATCTGCGGATTTTTCCTCAAAAATAGAAAATTCCCTTGAAAGATAATTGTTTGTTGATTTAATAGTGGATTTATCGACTCATTTCCATGTCTAAAATGTTTGATATTTAACATTACTGTCATTATTGTTATCAATGCTTAAGCACCTAATGACGTGGTTGTAACTAAGTAGATAACATGCTGTTATGCATTCTGATGTAGAAGTAAAATTACAAACTTAAAATCATGAAGGTACAAGAGCCACACCGCAAACATGACTTAATCACAGAAATCTGAGTGGCCTAGATGTAATTAATTACTTCCACTGTCTTTGCTATTCAGAGATCCAGTTAAGATAGTCCTCACCCTACGTTAAACTGTGATCTCTAGCTTGACATTGGAAGAATAGCTTTGCTAAAGCAGCAGACATGTTATCTATTTAAACAGGAACCTGTTTCTCTTTAAATCTGATCATATTTTAACGATGAGCTTCCAGACTCTTTAACCAATGACTGCTGATTTTAAATATTGTCATGTAACTGTTGCTCTGGGTATTTTTGTCTCGCCTTTGAGAATAAAATCATTAAACTCATGGAAAAACACACTTACAAGCTGTTTAACGGTTTAAAAACATTTGTAATATACAGATATTAATTGAAAAAGGCTCTTACGTCGATCAGGCGGGTTGTGAAGTTGGTCTTTGTCGATCAGAGGTACGGTCCAGCTGGTAGCAGCTCAAATTACCTTTGTGTAGAAAGTAAAAAAACTTTTATGTCTGGTCGAAGTACCGCCATGAAAAGATAACAACACTTGCACAGGACACCTGCAACCTTTATATGTCGAACTGGGTTGTTTTGTTTATAAAATCTCCCATTCGGCGGAAATCCCAAACATTGTGTATCTGTGAATCAGGATGCAGTTTAGTGTAGGTTGAACACTGACTGACTCAGCGGCCATGTTATCTTGTTATCTCCACTTAAATCACTGAGAGATGTGTAATTGACTTACAGAGATAGTCAACAGCCTCAGACCAAAATCACACAGGTTTAAGTGCAAAAGTAACAAAATCAAATAACTTTTGCACAGTGATGTCAACAGGTGGGGGCCATGAGGGGCCCCTTTATCTTACCTGCCACCACTCCTGATTGTCCCAGGATGCTATATTAAATCTGGACACAGCCTTGGAGGTGGAGAACATTCGTTCCTATGAAAGAGAGTTCTGGTTAGTGCACGGCTATCTGCTAATGTGAGGGAATCACAGATCTCCACCTCTTAACCTGTTCGCAGTATCATCATGGCTGCAGTGATAATATGAAACATGTTTGATATTAACGATTTCAAATCTCGATTCTTTCATCTATCTTTCATACTCCTTGAACAGTTTTGTTTTTGCTTTTGTTTTTGTTTTATGGTCTATAGCTAAAACAATGTTAATTGATGAAACAGACAGAGCTTACAAATAAAAGCTTGACAGATATATCATATTTTGACAGATACAGCGATAGGATTCATGATAAATTGGAATGATACATTTTACAATATCTAATATTTATTTTAGTAAAAAAAAATCAAAATCATGATGATGTGAATTTTGTTTTGTGTCAGCACCAAAAAATCATGTTATGTTAGAACTGGTGAACAAGATTTGTAGGCAAGGACATCTTTGCAACACTACAGCACATTCTACCTTAATTCAAAAAAATTACAGCTTCTAGTGATTTGAATAATGCCATATTAGGACATACTGCAATTTTGATTATATTTGGATTAATTGTGCAGTCATAAGTTGAGTAAAGCATAATCAATGCATCACTGATAAAGAGGAACATAACAGGAGTGTCACAGTAGCTGATCAGTGTTATTGCAGGACTATAGTTTTTTCTTCATTTTTAAAACTCTGACCCTGGCCAGCATTAACATCCAAGAGGGAACTGGTGCATTTGTGTGTTTCAGGACCAGGCTGAAGCCCAGTTTCTTGTACAGGGCCACAGCAGCTTGCTGAGTGGAGGTGGTCTCCAGCACCACTGCAGAAAAGCCTCGTTCCTTACAGAAGTCAATCACAGTCTGAGCCAGCCTGACACCAAGGCCCATCCGTCTGCATGTTGGTGCTATGATCATCCTGAACAGTTCCCCGTATCGTTCGTTACCGCTTTGTTTGCCCACCACGGCCACCATACCCACGATCTGGGCAATCCCTTCAACCTCAGCCTCTGCCACCCAGTAACAATCGTCCGGTCTGCTCAGAAAGTTCCCAGGGATGTCCTGCATGTCTGTTTTAAGTGTAATTCTGACATAGCGTGAATATATCTCATGACCGCAGCAGTAGACAAGGCCCATCCAGGCTCCTGGTAACACCACTGCCCCTAACACAGAGCCGAGGAGGTAGCCAGCAACACACAGAGCCAGAGTGATGGTGATGTACAGGGGGCTGGATATGGCTTTGTTAAAACATGGTTGGATGTGTTCCTGGATGCTGACGCTAAACAGGGATAACACTGTGTCCTTGTCTGAGGGATGGTAGCGGCGGATCACCAGCTGCATGACTGGAGGGAACTAGAGGAAAATAAAGGAAATATGTGAAACTTATGGTGTGTTAAGCTCTTAAGTGAAACAAGTAATGATTACTTTCATTATGGATTCATCTGCAGATTATTTTCTCAAAGTAGAAAACTGTGAGATATGTTCGTCACAGTGTCCCACAGCTTGAGGTGTCTTCAAACTCCTACAGATGAAAGATTTTCAGTTTACTATCACACATGACAAACAATCCTCACACCTGAGAAGTTGAACTCATGGATGTTTGGTATTTTTGCATGAATAATAGTTGTCTGTCCATTGACTGGTGGATTTATCGATTAAATTCCATGTCTAAAACGTTCAATATGAGATTCAAATTACTGTCAAATGTGTCATTTGTGTTTTCACTGTTTCAGATGGAAATGTGCCGAATAACATGACAAAAACATAGCATTAGTAATTGTGTTTAATTGGATATTATCAATCAAAATATCGGGAAGGGCTAAATAAAAATGAATGTGCTGCATGCATCCCTGCAACGAATGAAGATTTTTCTCATTTCATATTTCAACAAATAAATGGTGGAAAATCAATTTGTTGCTCTCAACGTCAATACTGTAACGTCACAAAAAAATCAAAACAAAGCAAACACTGACATTAAAGCGTCAAATATAATAATTCAATGAACTTCAAGTATATTGTGATGGTAATGCTACATTCGAAAATGTTAATTGATAAATGATTTGTTAAAGATTAAATACCTCAGTGATATGGAATCACTACTCAATACTAGAGTCTTCAATAACATGTAATAGACCCCATGCCAATGTTATGAATGTATGATTCTATAACAGGGTCACAACAGAATGATATTTTCACAATACGATAACAAACTTAGGAAACGTTATGGTTTCACAATATTACACATTTATTATTATTATCACTATTATTCTCAGCAATGACCCTTAAAGGAATGAAAACAGAAGGATTTTTTTTAGGTTGAACAAATTAATCATTATAATCTTACAAACTAAAATATCCTGACACACATGAAATCTACACTTTTTATTAACACTAACACAGAAGAATCCAAATGCACGCACTATGATAAACACAATCATATTCTATTAGTTCTCTGACACCGTTCTAAATTTACACTGTTATGTACAGTTCAAAGTTTGGAATCACCTGCCACATTGATGTTTTTCTTCTTTCCTTCAATAACGGCTATTTGTACGTAATGTGTAGTGTATTTCGGACACCTAATGTATTATTTACATTTAGATTAGTTAACAGTTTGGGCTTTATCTGCATCGTTTGCTTTTTGCAGATAAAGCAAACGATTAAAACCCCCATTTAGCAGTACAGCAACAGTGCTGTCAGGCAGGGGACAATAGTACGCAATCATTATCTCCCCAAATAGCCTTCAGTTCTGTTTTTCCGGTCCAGAAATGCACAAGTGACCTTAGAATAGATCACCGAACTACATTAGTACAATGGGCAAGGCTTTTTATGCCAGCCATAATCTGTTTGTCTCTGTCTTCTGCTGTCTACTCAGTCGTTAAATTGAATAGATTCAAATTAGGATAGGCCATATTGTTTTTAGATGTTATTCAGCTGAGGTTGAAAGAGAACTGAAAAACTGTACAAGTAAGCCTACAAGTACAGTTAACTGACTGATATATTACAAGTACTGGTACTGTTTAATAGGTAAGGTGAGGATAGACTGATTATCAGCCTTGGTCGATTATAGCAGCCGATATACAGCATTTTCAAATTACTGTTATCGGGGGTTTTTCTGTTAGATTGGCAATCATATAAACTTATTGTAAAATGTGCTACTTTGGCTCTGATTGGTAACACGTCACAATAAATAGCCCATTAATAGCACATAAACACTAATCTGACTCTGCAAAGTAACTAGTAACTGAATTAATCAAATAAATGTGGTGGAGAGGAAGCAGCTGAGTAGCGGAAAATGGAAATACTCAAGTAAGGTACCTCAAAATTGTACTGAAGAACAGAACTTGAGGAAACTGTGAATTGCTTACTTCAACCCTCGTTGTTCTAAAATACTGACTCTAAGATTTTCATTTTTACGGCAAATAAACACAGCAAATATCGGTTTTCAGTCTCCTTAAATTCTAATAAACGGTATCAGCCTCAAAAAAGCCATATGGGTCCCCCACTATATTTAAACAATCGATGTTTAATGCATTATCGATAGCAGGTGTTCAATCCAAGAGGTTTCTTCTCATCCGCATATCTTCAATTTAAATGACTCCCATCTCCTGCTCTGTTCTGCTACAGTCATACTTCAACCTGCTGTTTTCTGTTGTGATCGAACAAACTTGCGGGTAACAAAAATGCACATGAAAGTTTGAGATGTTATTTCAAATTGTACTCAGTACTCAGTTGTGATTACAGTAACTTAATAGATCACATGGTGTAATGCATACGTAAGAACAACATACAGAAACACTGGTGAAAGTTTTATTATTATTGTGCACTTAAACATGTTACACATCTTAAAATATGATCATATTTTCATGATAAACTTTCAGATTAGTTTCCGCTTTTTTTTATCATTGTTATGTAACGTTAACTGTTGCTCTGAGGTATCTCTGTCCCTGTCTGCCCTTCCAGTTGTCAAGTCTGATTCAACCTCTGTAACGTTACACCGTTTTAGTTCTCATATGTTCAAAATGACATGCAGTAATTTTGCAAAGGAGGATTTTTGTACAACCTGAACATCAATCCTCTACGTGTCGCCGGCTGCTAACGCGGTCCCAACAGTCGATGACCGCACAATAACGAAGCAAAGCGTATGACGCATTTTAAAGCGAGCTGCAGATAAGTAACGTTAGCTCTGGCCGGACGTTAGTGAACGTTAAGCTAACGTTAGCTAACCGGCTAAACACTAGTAAGCTGACATCACAGACCTGAAGGAAACCACACCTTTAAGCCGTTTATCGATTAAACAATGATTTTAATAAACATATTGCATCAAACAATTAACGGTGTCCTGTCTTACATCACTCAGGCGGAGTTGTGAAAAGCTGGTCCCTCTCGAGCAGAGTTTACGGTCCGACTGGCTCAAATCAAAGTTGTGTCGACTGTCATAAAATAGTTGTGTCGAGTCTAAGTACAGTAATGCAAAGATAGAAAAACAGTTGCACTGGACAACTGCAGCTTTTACACGTTGAGCTGGGTCGTTGGCTTGTTCATAAAAGCTCCCGTTCAGCAGACAAATCCCAAACTTGTGTGACGTGTGTGAAACCAGGATGCAGTTTCGTGGAGGTTGACCACTGACTCACTCAGCGGCCACGTTATCTTATAATCTACACTTAAATCACTGACAGGTATGACAGTGTCAAACAGAGGTATTTAAAAGCCGCAGACCAGAAGAACCACACAGGTTTAAGTGCAAATGTAAACAATATCAGCGTCATTTTTGCACAGTGGTGTCAACAGGTGGGGGCCACGAGGGGCCCCTTTATCATACCTGCCATCACTACTGAGTGTCAGCCTTGGAGGTGGGGACCCACTGATGCCAATGAAAGCTGCTCAATTGTGACTTTCAGTTACTTTTCATATCAGTGGCTGTCTATAATTGGGTGGTTTAAATCTGTAACAGTGCATCATGTATTCCAAAACATGATCACATCTTGTAGGTCAAATCTGAGTAAGTAATTAACAACTTTTGAAATGCTTAAGTTACTTGCTACCCTTTGTTCTGGTACACTAGACTTAAATGTCATTCCCACACAATGTAATAAGTATTTGAATTAATGTTTAACCTTGTCTTTATCAAACTGACTTAATCAAGATCACGGAACAACTTTTCCCCTGATAGCCAGTCAGTGGCGGTTCTGGGGGGGCCAACTGTGGCCAATGCCCCTGTAAATATGAGTCCAGATGATTTTGCAATGAATTTGTACTAAAGGGAAAGGTGGAAATACAGTGTCTCAGCAATTTACTACCCAATTATAAATGTTGCAATTGTAAACACTGATTTAAGTCCCATCTATCCCTTGTCTGAATGAAGGATTTGTCTTTTTTTCCCCGGGTTGTATTACCATGGCTGTACCTATTAAAACTGATCTAGAACCGCCACTGGTGCCAGTCCTTACTGGGAGAAAAAAAAACCTCTGACCAAGCCTCTCCACTCGTTCATACGTATTTAACCTTCTGCTTTTGTAAAAATCCACAGTTATCCAGTGTCAGTCAACAGAGACTCGTGTGCTGATGAGTTTTTGGGACAGTTGACACAATAACACAGAGGAACAAGCAGCAGCTCCGCCACAATAAATGCCTAGTAAATGAGGAAACAAATGCTGCTGCGAGTGCATTAAGATTAATTTGAGAGATCATGGTTAAGGTGACCACTGATACAACCTTTGAAATTCAACATTCAAAGGCGATATCAGAGCTTTGCAGTGAACGATGATTGATTTGTTCAAATCATTTATCGAGAAAAAAATCCAAACATTTGCTAAAATTTAAGGATTTGCTGTTTATTTTTGCATTTTTCCACAATCCTCTGATATTTTATTGACAGCAAAAATAAACAAATTAATATAGATGATAAAAAAACAAAGTCTTTGGTTGCAGCCATAATGCACATTTAACACTATTACCTTACACAAACTTGTGTTACTTTGAAATGACTCTATTTTATCTTACAGTAAAAAAAACAAAAAAAATTTCACAGTCAGTTTCTTACGGTGTCAGTCACAGAAATTCTCACTTCCTCGTAGACTAGAAACAGTTTTTAAGAGCAGACATTTAGGGAAGTATGCTTTTTTCCAAATGTATTCAAAGACAGGTGCGATTATTGATCATTTTCTATATAGAGATTGTATAGTAAAGCGTAATAGTAGAACCAGTATAGCTGAAAACTGAAACCATACTCATGCATGCTCAGTTGTTGACAGACAGGAAGTCAAATACACAAAAAATGCTAAATTAAGCTCTACAGAAATTTTAAAACCAAAGTTGACAACAAACCTACTAAAAATACTGTGTATCTGATAACACAACTAATAAACTTCAACTGAATTTCAAAATTAAAAGCTTAGACAACTAAATGAAAAAAATGAAAATGTAAAGAAATCAATCTTCATATTAAACTACGTGCTTATAGTCAGATATTGATTAAGAACAAACACACAAACAAGGAAATATTCCTTCACTCTTTTTTGGCCAGACTTGTTACGTTACTGAATTTGTTGTCAGTCGAATTGCTCGTCTGTGATCCGTGATTTTCTTCTCCACATGTGAGACCCCGTCTCCAGATCTTCAGATATGCTGCCTTGATCTTTTGTATTTTGAACGCGTAGACGATTGGGTTGATGGCTGAGTTAGCGTGAGAAAGCAGGATGCCAACATAGAAAGCTAACACTGGTACATCGATCCGACCAAAGTAAGCGATGCAGTTCATTGCGTGTAGAGGGAGCCAGGACAGGGCAAACAGAGCCAAGACCAGAGACAGAGATCCTGCCAGCTGTTTCTCTTTCCTTAGGTAGCTCTGACAGTTGTTCTGGACCCCGTTGCCCGGTTTCTCTCGAAGGTTTCTTAGAATAGTGCAGAAAATGTAGACATACAAAACAGTCATCACCGACAGAGGGATGAAGTGGCAGAGCAGAAAACTGAAGTAAACCAGGTATGACATTGGAATCACTGCTATAAACTGGCAGACAATAGTAGAGTTGGCCGACTCAGGCAAGGTGTCATGGTTGTACCATCCAAGCATGGGAGCAAAACTCAGTGGTACTGCAACAAGCCAACATGCTGCTACTGCAAGCCACGAGTGTCTCTGTGTTACAGTCCTTTTGTACCTGAAAAGAAAAAAAGCAGTAATGATCGTATCATCAATTTTACATTTTACAACTATGCATGCAGAAGATAATTCTGCACACTGAGACAATCAGGAAGCATCAATATATGTCAGTAGTCTTACCTGAGAGGGATATACACCCGGAGGAATCGGTCCACTGCGATGGCCAGGAGAGACAAAACTGAGACCAGGGTCAACAGGATGACCACGCAGCTGATGAAGAGACAGCCGTGGAACGAAGTCCTCACTCGTCCGTCAACAAGCACAGCCAACGGGATGGCCAAGCAGCCGACCATGAAGTCAGCCACAGCCAGAGAGACGATGAGGCAGAAGGTAGGCTGCCTAATGCTTTTACTGCGCCACAGCGCCACGATAACCAACAAGTTACCAAGGCAGCAGCAAACAGCGATGAGCACCTCCAACACCGTGTAGATCACCTCTCCCACAGCCATTGTCCTTCTTCTCCAGGTTATGTTCGATGTTTAACGGTGTGCCGAGAGCGAATGTGAGCCTGAGCCTGAATTTGCTGTGCTCTTGTAACACCTTTGAGGAAGTCTTCGGTCTTTCAGCAGTTTTTTTTCCTTTAATAACATATTTGCGTGGTATAGCATACGTGGAGCCAAAGGTACTCTCAGTGGTTTATTTCAGTCGCTAAAAAAGCGAGCGATGGGGCCAAAGCAAAGGAAGCCACTAAGCCACATCCTTAGCTCGCGTTGTCTCCGAACAGAACCACTTCTGCTGAAAGTGGCTAGATTGGTGCAGCTGATGTTGTGTTTATGCAGATGAGGTGGCACACTGCAAATTCCTGTATACATTTTGACATGAAACTGAATTTCCGTTTTGATACTCTAGGCTTCCTCTTATTTTCAAGTACAAATACTCTTTTACACAGAGTAAAATAGAAAGACCAAGTTCGTGTATGATAAATTGGTACTTCTTAAGGGCTTCATATTTATGAATTATACCAACGCTTCGTAGATTAATTAAAAGACCTTCTTATGAACAATGTCTGGATTTCAAGATTGTGAAAAAAACAAACCTCTGGCTGTTGTTTATCCTCCTCAAGCACAACGCTTCACAAATGGACCGTTTGACGACTCATCCTCTTAAAAAAGGTTTCCGAGCGTCTGGACCTAAAGCAATTTATTAATGATTTATGCGGTGGCTCTAACAGCTTCGAGGCACTGCAACTTGCTGCAGACTCAGACAAAACCAAATACAGAAATGCGCTGCAAATACACAAAAAAGCCGACTGAAGTCTGGGTCAGCGTCCGTTTATATAGTTATTTAGTCGAATCTTGAAATAGGTAAAACTCGTTTATGACAGGAACATTTGTCAAGGAAAAGGCCCTATTGTTTCCTGTGCTCTCCACAGTCTATCTGCATCATGCATTTACCTGCAGATGAAAAAAGGTTTGTCAAGCCTTTTCGAAATAGAAAATTATGAGTTAATTTTTAACTAAAAAGGAAGGAAATTACTGCTGCTTAAAGACAATAAACAGGGTTCAGCTGTGATGATAGATCAATTGTACCCTGTTATGGTAAATGCACCACATTACTACTCTTGTATTTAATAAATATGTGTGCTCAAGAGTCTTCTGCTCGATCTTAAAGCAGACGTATCTGTTTCTGTTGTGTTTGCTCAGTCTGTGAAAATATGCAACGGTACAAAACCCCTTGATTAACCAGGGAGTCATGGTTTGGACTTTTTGGTTTTGTGATTTCCTGTTTCATTTGGTGAGACTCTCCCTGTGAATCATGTTTTACTTTCAACTTCCTGTGTATTTAAGCCAATGTTTTCCCATTAGTCTCTGTCAGTTCATCTGTTTGTGTCCTTACGTCAGTCCTTACGTCAGTCCTGCATCTCCGGCGTTCTCTGTCTGGCTCCCTGTGTTCCCCTCTGCGCTCCTGCCTGTGCTCCCACTGCTTCATTGGTCTGTACTTTTTTTTTCAGCAGCTCAGTCACCTGCTGTTTGTCTCCGAAATGAAACAACAAGTAGCGTGTTGCAACATGCCGTTTGAGTCTTACAGAAAATTATATAATGCAGTTCCTCTACTATCTTAAAGCGAAACTCTCGCCAAAATGCAACCTAGGCTTTTTTTGTGAGTGTACCCGAGTCAAATGCGAGAGTTTCGCATTAAGATGTTTAATTTGAGAGAGACCATATTCCAATTATAAATATTCTAATTATCCTCACCCTGCTCTTTCATTTGTTTTCTATCTGCAGGATGTCTCATTTTTCTATGACTCACTCTGTATTGAGTGTTTTGTCAGATTGTTATTTGGGGAGATTATGTGCGCTCGCATGCCTCTGGGCGCACGGAGAGCTGTTTTTCTCTCCTACTCTGCTCTTTGCTGGACCGACTTTGCTACCACCGCTTCTCAGTGGTAGATTTTGCAATAGGTTTTTGTGTTTTCTTGTATTCCTTCATGATGTTTATAAGGTACTGAACTGTGTTTATAATGAAATGTAATGCGTGCAAGCAGCAGACAGACCCAGTGGGGTACATGGCACAACCTGCTCTGTCATTATCCCACCGGTGCCTTCAGGGGCAAAGCCTATATGAGACACAAAGTCATATATCAGGGTCATACGCAGGGTTTAGGAAATACCAAGGTCCAAAATCTGAGCTTACTACAGGGTTCCAGGGCATGCCAGCATGAAACAAAATTATCTCTCTTTCTTTTCCCTTTGTATCTCCTGTGCTTTTCTCTCTCGGGATCCTTTTCTTTGTCTCTCTGCTTTCTGCTCCCTCTCTCTCCCATTTCCTCTCGTCTGTCTGCCCTCAACATTAAATTAATTCTGTTCATTTCTCTTTTCATGTCCCCTACTCTTTGTTCTCTCTCATCCTCTGTAATCACTACTTGTCCCCTTCTGTCCGACTCCTCACTTGTATCTCCTGCGAAAAGGGTATTAAACATGATTTAGCTAAAATATATACACCTTCTTTGTTTCATCTTTGAGTTCGCATCATTTGAAGTTGGAATGTGTCTCAAGCACAACATAAAATGTAAGCAAAATGGCCATCACTTTATCTGAGGAGGTGTGGATAAGACTAACATGACACTGTCACAAAGTTTATGAACGTTGTCATTAAAGGAGAACTTCGGTCAATTTCAACATCAGCTTTATTGCTTAAGCTGCCCTTGACCTGCCAGTACCGAAAACGCGAACACTTTTGATCCACCCCTTACAGGGCTCTTTGAAATGAGAGTTAGCATTGACAGCTAACAGCGTGGGGTCACGTCTTTACACTGTGTTTTAAACATCTTAACATGCTCCAAATATCACACCAAAAGCTATGCAACATCAGCAGACACCTTACAACACAGCACTGTAGCGTTTATGGCTCGCAATGAATAAAAAAGTGGTTAAAACAGCGTGTTTGTGCAAGCAGCTACATACCGGTTTGTTTACATCCCGTCTTCCCGTAGTCCAAACTAGTCAATCCGTCGAGTGTGCGCTTACTCCCTCACTGGCAGAGAAGGAAACTTTTGCAGACAGAAACAGTATTCCAGCATTTTCGTTTTTCTGTTCATAACGTACATGTCCATGTTACAGCCTGTTATGAGCCATGAGCCTTACAATAGCCTGTCATGAGTCTACTCGCTCTGCACTGAGAGGCCCTCCAGACGAAACGTTCCTTTGTTCCTTTCTGTTGGACTTTGAACTTCTTAGCTCTTAAGATCTGTAACATGCACAAAAACCTTTTAAAAAAAATAACTAAGGGAAAATAATGAAAATGCACAATGAGTCTCCTTTAACTTTAACCAGCCATGAACAGCTCGTCTATTGAGCATCGCATTAGTGGTGAATAGCTTATATGTTGAAAATCACCTATATAGTATGCACACTTCCAGCTTTAAATCTTCAGCACATTTAGCAAATACTAAATCTTGTCCTCTGTCCAGGTTGAACACACTATATACTGAAAACTAACCACTGAAAGGCACTGGTGCACACACTATAAATCTGCAAAACATAGAGGGAACACAACCCCACATACCCTTGCAGTTACATGCCAGTTTGTTTGATAAGTAAACAAAAGTTTACTGGAACTGCGAACATCCCGGGTTAACATTCAGTTGGCCTTGGACCCTCTCAAACAGGGGTGGATGGATATGGCACAAGCATAATTGGTCAGTGATATATACATTAGTAAGACCTGAGAGACTAACAGGTATCAGAGCCGCAATGAAGACTTTGTGTGTTGCTGTTGTTGTGTTGAGTCTCACCTCAGTGTGTCAGCCTGCCTCGCTGGCCTGTGAGAAGCTGTTGAAGCCAGCGGACACAAGTCAAGAAGTAAGTCTGTCTCCACATCTGTAACTAGCTTTGTGTTTCTCAAAACTAAATTGAACCCAAGGAACACATTTGTGTTCCTGTGATTGTCAAACAGTTACAAGATCTTATTTCCTTCCTGATCTTTCAGTTTTCCGGGACCTGGTACGTCATAGCAGTATCCTCGGACAGCTGTTTTGCTACAGCATTACTGGATGCAATGTTTTTGATAAGTTCTAAGGTGGGCATTGAGTCAAAGGAGTCGCCGAGCCTCTATGATGCCGACTTTAGGGTTAAAATGTGAGCAATCTGATTTTTGTTTGTTTTTACATGTAATGATGTTTAATTGGTTGGCATGTATTTGTATTTGAAACCATCATACATCACCGTGTTCTATTTAGTAAGTGTTCTTTCAGATTTTTAATACTGAATAAACCCTTTACAGAAATGGATTATGCACAAGTGTATCGGAATCCATATTCCTTGTGAACAACACCGTGTTTGACGTCGACAAAAATAGTAAGATTATTGTTTGATATACTGTGTGCACTGGTGTTTAATTGTTTGTCTCTTTGAATTAGATCTCAACACTGCAGACTGACTGACTCTCTGACTCATATACCTGCTTGCTCTCACTCAAAGATATATAGATAATAAACAATAAACAATTATGAATGTAGTTGTAGAATGTAGATCTTAGAACCCACATGCACAAAATAATCGGTACAACACTGCAAATAGTACACAATATATTTTTGTGATATTTTCTTGTTATTTTTTCCAATACAATAAAGGTGACTTAATGATATTTGCATACACAGATATCCCAACTGGCAAACCAGATGTGCTACTGTACAGTGGTTGTCCCGACTGCATCGTGGTGAAGGGGGATAATGGCATTGGGTTGATGATGCTCTTAAGTAAGGAGAAACTATAAACTATAGCATGCTGGATTGCAGCGGTGTTGACTAAATTTGTTGACTTTCTAAAGATAGAACATCATCACAGGGCTTTCATCTGAAATGTGACGCGTCTTTAACAGGTAGGAGACAGAATGTCACTGCAGCTGAGCTGAAGGAGTTTGAGACACAGACAGGGTGTCGCGGCTGGACCAAAACGATGGTCCTAAACTCAGATCACAGTGAGTCTTGAAAGAAAAATGTTCATCGGTGACGTAGTTGGTACACAGAGATATGTTCATGAAATTATGAAATGTATTAAGTGCATTAGAGAAATGTTACATAAAATAGTGTTTTTTCACATTGTCAGTTCTGTTATTTTTCTTATTTTCTGTTTTGCTCCCTACAGACTATGCAGACTGCCCGTCCATTGATGATGACGATGTTGATACTTCTGGATTTTCACAAATATTCTATGAAAGACTCAGTGCCAATTATCAAGAGCCCCTCAAGTGTCTTGTACAGGATATTGTGTCCAGACCCTGGCTATGGATTCAGAGTTTATGGTGAATGCGTCAGGGCATTACTACAACAAATGTTCACTCACACTAATCATGTTTTTGTCAAATGGTACAACCCTTCTTAAGATGTAAAGTCATGAAGGGAATTGATTACTGTGTGGTTTACTGTTTTAAAGTCATAGAATCTTAAACATATCTGTCTTTTCTTTAAAATACAGCTATTTTTTCAAATAACATTACAATCAATTATACTACAATTGAGTGTTCACCAATATACCTTTGGCCAAAAATATTGTGTTACAAAGTTGTGTCATGATCTGCAGCCAGTCATCACAACATTACAGCACAACAGCTTTTACATCTCTGTCAATATTTAATTAAATTGCATAATATTGCAGGAGTGCTGCATGAAAAATGTTTACACAAGTGTCCCGCTTTCCCTGAAAACTCTGTCCCTGTGTACTTTCAGCAAACATTTGCACGTTTCAAACGTGCCTGAAATAAACTTCAAATTACAATAAAGATGAACGGGCATTCTTGTTTTGAAATGTGATTTACATTTTAAAAAGAGAGCAACATGCACCCATCCCTCATTACCACCACCTACCTCCACCATATGTGTATTTCATGGCACAATTCAAGAGGGATAAAAAAAATATATTTGTCACTCTCTATTCACTACCATGGAAAGTTTTTCAAAGTCACACACCTTCCCGTTTGAACAGTGTCATGAATCCGACATATGATGTTTGTCAGATTGAAAGATGATTTTCCAAGTCTATAAAGTTGCAGTTTGTCATAAATCTAGCAACATATAAGTCTGTGAAAATACATAATTATAAAGACTACACAGGTGGAGGTGAGTTGGCGGCCATGTTGGTGTTGGTGATGTGTGTTGAGCAAGACGATGTAGTTCACTGAGGGGTTGAACACAATACTAGATGGTGTTTTCCTTTATTTACTTGGAAGATCATACTTTAGATCAAAAACATCATGTGTATTTCATGGTACAATTCAAATAAAAATAATAATGATAATTTAAAAGAATTGTTGCTCTTTATTCACAACCACACAAGGTGTTTGCGAAAAAATGTTCCATGTGGTCCACCAGAAGGGGTGTAACTTTAATGAAATCAGTTCATTTCACTTCAATTTTATTTGATTTAATTTTGACTCAGGTATCTTTAATGTCAACGTCTTTGGGGCACCGAATGCTAGTGATGCTAACTCCCAGGTTAGCCTACAAAAATACACAATCACTGCTGCCCACACTGTAGAGGGAAGTTACCCACTTTGCCAGCTGTAAATCCACACCTGACTACAACCATTTGCTGTTTTAGCAGGATTTCTCTTACTCATCTTTAATATATGTCTCTACTCAAATGTAAAACAAACTCAAAGCGTTATTGTAGCTCTCCGGGGCTCAACGGCAGCCGACTGACTGACTTGACAGTGAGTTGAGCTTTATTCTGTGGTTGCCTAGCAACGCCAACTAGATGGGTGCGTGGCTTCGAAAGCTATCATTAAAATAACTAAAATAACTCAAAAATAAAAACAGATGGCACGATTAATTTTTCACGCGTTGGATGTGATAAAGTGTCTCGTGTGATTAAGAAAGTGTGTTTCGGCTTTTTTTTTTTGGTTTGTTTGTTTTTTTGTGATTTTCTTTAAAACGGCGCCAGAAACGCCGAGCATTCGGCTTTAGGACCCAGGTGCACGGCAGCCACCAGACACCGGTTGATGAGATGGTCCACTCGCCGTTACACTACATCTAAATACCCGACAAAGAGCGGCTGTTCACCCTGGACAGAGTAGTCCGAGGTGAGCTAACCAGACGGGGAGGGCGGACCACAAAAACGAGAGCTTAGCGAGAGCGTCTTTTTTTTTCTCTCTGTCTTTGTCCGTCAGCGTCACCCCGCACCGTGGCCAGAAGACCCCCGTCGCTTGTCTGACCGGCGACAACCATGAGCCAGAGGTTTACCGTCTCCAAGAGCGACGGCGACCGGCGCCCCTCAGACATCCAGGGGGAGGTGAACCAGCTGTTTGAGGGAGACGAGCCCCCGACCAGCAGCGGCGCGGAGGGGGAGGACGCAGCCGGCGCCGAGGAGGTGGTGGTGGTGCTGAAAGGTAGGCTGTCACTCACCAGGTTCATCCAGTTAGCTATAGGCTATAAGCTAGCAGTGCTGATGCCTGACTCCTGTTCGGTGGCACAACATTGTCTATGGACAGATGTGTGTGACTGGAATCTTAAGCGGCCACAGTGGGTCAATAACGGAGGCACTGCAAAGCGCCTCAATGCCCCCCATCATTCCTGCTATATTCCTGTTGTGACAGGCGCATTGCTTTAAATAATGAAAGTTGCATGCATGCTTACATATATGTTGACAACATTTTTTTTAATTTTGCTTTGTTTTTCATGTGGTCTGTTGATTTTGTATGACCCTGACATGTTGCTCTCACTGCATGCATTAAATGGTCATTATTTTGCTGCACAAGTCAGCATTGGTCACTCTGAAAGCCGCTGTTCACTCTTCATTCCTCAGTCTGATAGACCTAACTTTAAGTGGCCTGATTTATGGGGGTTTGAGTGTACCCTTCTTCCATTTGATCAGTGAAGATGTCATCTTCCGCACTTGAAATCACAGCATGTGAGCTGGGAAATTACCTGCATCCCGGTTGGTGAGAAAGGAGATGTCAATGTCAAGTGTGTTTTCAACCTTGAGACTTGTCCTGCACTGGCAAATTATTTCGTTGGGTGACGGCTTTCAAAGTTGGTGAATATCCTGTCCGTCCTCTGTTGCTGTGTTGTATCCAAGGTGGGTGCATATTAAACCCAGGACAATCTGTGTGCTCAACAGGAGGATGAATTTGATTAAGGCTGGGTAAAAAACATAGTTGGTCAAACCTTCATCTCTACAGTTAACATATGACAACACCCCCCCTAACCCTGTAGTCTGGGAACCAGCGCCATTGTGGTCCAATCCTGTCACCAACTCACCTGATTGAAATAATCAAGGTCCTGTCAGTCATGCCTGAATTGAATGCGGCAGTGCAGAACAAATGGTGACAGA
>CAEMYA010000009.1:3024760-3026372 GCA_903131615.1 Diplodus sargus
GCTTAGTTTTGATGGGCACTACATGATAAAAATGGCTGGAAAATAATGTTATATTTGAGTCTCGAGAAACGTCTTGATAAACTATATATATATATATATATATATATATTATGTTGCAATATGTAACCATTGGTCACCTCTTGAATGCACACTCCAAAAAAATAGAGGATAGCACATCACCACATATCAAGCTCAGTTAACAGTGAAACTATCGACTGTATCAGTTGACTCGGAGCATCAGAAGTTCTGAAGTTCATCAGAGTACTTTGCCTCTTCAGGTACAAAATGGCTCAGTGTTAGCTAGCTAGCATGCTAACTTCGGTTGATATCTGTGCAACACGATACATAGACGTCTTTGACAACATAAAAACTGTTACTTCATCACATTCTGTTAATGAGTTTTGTTAGATTTTTAAGATTTTAACCTACGATTGCTACAGAATGCACCTAAAGCGCTAAATCAATAAAGTAAAATTACAAGAAAAACATTTCAGCTTTATGTTAATTTTGTTTCCAAATATGAAACTGGTAGTAATTTTAAAAGTCACTGCTTGATCAACATCCGTTAGTACTTTTCCTCTGGACCTAGAAAACATCATAACCTTATTCTTACCTTTCTGTATTCCTGCCCGTCTGTCCTTCTCTCTGCTCTAATGCCATTAAACGGCTGAATTTTTCTCCCTCAGAGGAGCCATTGATTTCTAATCTAGCTGGCTGTTAAATGCCATAGCTTCACCGCCATCATTCACCCTGTTATTCTTTTTCTGTCAGAGGGGGGACCGTCATTACTGTGTCGATCAATACAAATCATACACCATTACCTATGTATGTCTGGGCTCTATTTAATTTTCCAAAGAGCTGTTTAAATTGAATGAAATAATAAGAGCCTTCTCCAGTGGTGGGCGTTGTAAAGTTTAATAGGGAGCTGCGGTGACATTGATCGGACAGCAGAGGGCAGCCAATTTATTGTTTTTACTGAGACACACAAGTCTGATGCTGTGTGTGTGGTTGCTGAGAGCTCGAGGTGTCTCTCTTTGACAAAATAAATATGATGCATTCATCTACGACTGATGTGGTTTGAGCAGTTTTTCTTGCATACGCACAATGTGTCGAAGTAAATATGAATTGGAAGGCTGAATGTGCGAAGTTAATTGCTCTGCGGTGACCCAGACAAGTGTGTTTCTCTGCTGAGACAACAGGGGGCAGTTGTGCACTAATCAAGACTCCCACCACCATCTATGTATATTTCCTTCAGTCAGAATCCTGTGGTAGAAAAAACTGAGGTAAGAGGGGGATCAGGAACCCAGTGAATTACACAGTTGTCTGTATTGTGTGTGTGAGTGTGTGTGTGTGTGTGTGTGTGTGTGTGTGTGTGAGAGAGAGAGAGAAAGGGAGAGAGGATGGGAGAATGGTAAGTAAGAGAGAAAAAAAGGTAACAACACAAGAGGGGGAGTAAACCTCCTTTAGCCCAGAAATCCTCATGCCGTTATGTAACCGTGTCTGAAAATGGGGGAGGTGTGTGTGTGTGTGTGTGTGTGTGTGTGGCGGGGGGTTGGGACCAATTGATGGAAAGTGACAAAATCCTCCTCACATGCAGGCAGGCTGCAGGGCA
>CAEMYA010000009.1:3026450-3063902 GCA_903131615.1 Diplodus sargus
TTCTACTCTACCACGCAACTCCGATGATGACACATCCGTCACAGGTTCACAGATCCAACTCCAGCTCCTTCTGCGGCACGAGGGATGTTCTGCAGCCTTTGCACTCGAGATTTCTATCGTGTCTGTGTTCTTGCATTAGTCACTACCATTAATATCCCACACCGATTCAGTATGTCAGGCCGGTTTAGAACATCCTGTAAGAAACAGCCATACGTGTCTTTTTTAAAGATCGTGTAAAGATGTTCTAAGGGAAAAAAAGGCGACCCAGCTCTGGTGCATTTTGTTTGTATCTTTTATGTTTCCTGAAAAGTGGTGTTATGTGGATGTTTCCTGGCATTGTTTTAGAGAGTAACAAAGGCACGCATATTGCTTTTTCCCCTGATATTTACTAGAGCTAAACAATTAGTTGACGATGACAAAATTGTTTGAGCACAAACTTCAAAAAGTATCTCGCATAACTTATGAATATTTCTATGATATCTATGATGTAAACTAAATATATTATGGTTTGAGACTGCTGGAAAAAACAAGCAAGTTTCTCCAGCTGATGCAGTAACCTAGGGATATGGGCAATATGTACAATATGTATCATTATCATGATATAAGAGCTCTTTATAGTCTTTTATTTTGTATGTCATTGTAGCGTGACATGTCATAACCGTTGTCTTTTCCTCGTTTTAAAGGCTGCATTACAGTAAAGTTATATTTTCTGAACTTACCAGACATGTTCTACTTGTTCTAATACGTGTGTGTGAAAATACCAATAGTCATCCATATCGTTATCGAATCAGGGCCTTTTTTGACTTTTTCTGAAATTTTATCAATCCAAAGATGAATTGATTTATTCTAGAAAATAACTTGACTAAGGACCCAATCAGACAGACCACAGATTTGAAGTGAGAGGCTTCTTTTCCAGTTGTTTTCTCCAGGCAGTAAGCATTTTGCTTGCTGCTTACGCACCCTGGGTGCCTTTTGTTTTAAGACGCCAGGAGCACCCCACGTTTCTGCAGGAGCTCTCTGAGCGCCCCGAGCTAAGAAGAATAAATAAACATCAACTTAGAGCAGAAAAGCGGCTCCTGTCGCTGTCAAACTGTCCCCCGCTCATCCTAAAATAAGTATGATAATAAGCCTTAAACTGACCATCATCGAGGCGAAGCTCGTGGACCAGCTGGTGGTACCTCCTGTGATTTCTCCTCGGATCTCTGTTCGCCCGTGTCAAGGGAACAGCCTCTCACCCTCAAACGGAGCCAGAGCTCTTTTATGCAGATGTAGTTTATTCATGAGGTAGCAAACTATCTACTCACTATGAGGTTAACTACTGTACTTCTAGCCAGCCAAAATAAAATGTAAAGGAAATTAACTGCACTGCTTTATTTTATTTTTCTTTGGTTGGCTTTAACGAAAAAAGGCAGTGTATCTGTCTGTCTGGGCCATAAGTGATACCCCCAGTAAAGAGAGGAAGAAACAGTATTACTCTGTATAACCTTTGAGGTTTAACAAACAAGTAATACATGGGATCATTATGAATCAAATGAAAAAAAGTTAGATTTTCCGTATGAAATAGCTGTGAAGGCTTCTGTCTTTCCTCCTCCTCCTCTCCTCTCAGTGACTTGTCTGTATTGTGCGTTTGATTTTTGCATTGCATGTGTCACAGATGGCATACGATGGTGTTGCAGTCGGTTTCGTCATTCAGAATTTATTTATTAGTCCTGTGGGATCCGCCCTCTCTCAGCTCGTCGGCGTCAGGATCTGTGGGCAGCCAAGTCTCTCCAGACTCTTCTGCTCACACTTTATGGCTTGGGGGGGGCCACAATTCACTAATCACTGTTGTCTATCAAAGTGCTGTGTAATATATGCCACCAAACAACATGCCTTTATCAACTACAATACTGGTGATACAAAATGGAGCAATGTCTGGGAACAAGATTATTTTAATCTCGTTCAGTATGATAATTTATTACACATAGGTTGCCAAAATAAATCACTGCCACCAGCAGCATGTAGGAGCTATAGAGTTGTGGTGTGTGTATTTGTGTTTATGTGTTATTTCGGTCTGATTTGGAGTGCAGCACGAGGCGATGGAGGCAGAGAGCAGCGGGCCAGAGATGCAGGTCATGGATCCCCATGGGGCTGGGCTGGTATTCAGGAATTATACCCGGCCTTCCTGTCCCTGAGGACCGCTGCTCTGTTTTCTCCCTCCCTCCATTTCTCTCTTGCTGTGGCTATGACAGAATTTGGGTCTGGAACTGGGGGCAGAGTTTGTGTTTTGAAAAGGTGAACTGTAAGGGAAGATATATGATATGATAGCTGGGCCACTAGCTAAATGAATTTTAATTATGCTCTCCCAATTTGACTTTTTGTGTTGTGAATTTCAACATTGTTTTTTTGGCTGTCTGGCTGCCAGGCTAGTTGCCATAGTGCTGCTGCAGCGGGTAGGTGGGAGAAGGATGAGCCTTGGCCCCATGTGTGTGTCTCACTGGAGTTGTTCCACAGCCCAGAGATTTCCACAGGCCAAAGGTTCTGTCAGCTCGTTGCGCTCAGTTGGGGGTACACACTCTCCATCACCATTACCGTACATGCCACTGCTGTGGTGCAATGTCAAGAGGGTGACTGCAGAACCAGGCCTGGGTCAAATATGATTTCCAAATACTTCACGGTGTCTTCCACTGCATACATCAGTTGTTAGCCACAAGGGCAGTAGATGGAGAACTATTAGAGTAGCAGTCTTAGGTGAAAGTAGAAAAGGTGGCTGCTACTTAGTTGGAGACAATAGTTGAGTATTACCATTAATCATGATGTGATCATATCTGAAGGAGTCTATAGGAATAAATCATCTAATAACAATTTAATAAAAAAAAAATGTTCTGAAAAGCACTGTGTGTTACTACAACAACAACAACAACAAATAACAAGGTCACTGTCACAAATTAGTCTTGAATTTGCGAAAGATTAAAGCTTTCACAACATGGAAGGTTATTTTTTATAGTGAAAAACAACCAAGGGATTGCCAACACAGGCATCGAATCAGAGTGCCCTATCTGACGCCTGTTAAATATAAGGTAAGTCCAATCACTGGTCAGTGTTTCTGCTCCGGTTTGGTTCTCTGACTCTTCCTCTGGATGTCTTTGACTTTTCAAAGGTTCTTATGATCAGTGTTGTTAGGATACTGAAATTTCTAATTTCGATACAATTACAAAGTTCTGTGTGCTAAGAATAATAGCATTTAAGGTAATTGGTTGTGAGGAGGCGAGCCCATATGTTCTGAATAAACCAGCAAAGATTTAGCCTTCTGCATCTTTTGTTAATGAATTCACCGGATTGCCTTTTTTGCTAGTAACTGAGTCCATGACAGTCATTTTAATTCATGTACATTTCTTTTCACGGTTACGGTTTTGGACTGTCTGTCTACCTCCCATCAGTCGTATTTTGGGCCATTTATTTGCCTATAAGGAGACAAAGCAAACAGTAAACAAAGGTATAGATTAGAATTTGTTTGGCCAAAGTGATCATGTAGTGGAAATCTGATAATTCAATATTAGTTATTGATTATTATCAATATTTCGATATTTATCAATATTTTGGTATTTATTTTTGATTGGCAGTGGGTTTAGCAGTACTGGAAGTAGTCTGATATTATGTGAATAAGAAGAATATTGCTAATGTATTGAAAATGTAGAAATTGTAGCACATTGCAGTGGATCTACGTTGCAACTGTACTCCCCTCGACACCAGATTGTTTGCTGCCCTAACTGGTAAACACTTTAATATTAAAGAAGCAGGGTGTATTATGTACTACATATTTGATTGAGTATGCTGTTGCGTAATACTAATAAGCTTAATTCTGCTTGTGCTTGTAGTCTTATGCTTCTCCCACTACTTTAATCACTTAAAATGTTTAGTTGGATTTTGGTTATCTTCTTAAGCAAGACATTGTGACACAGTATTTGTCATTGTTGACTTTTATTTATTCATGTGTTCATTTGATTCAGATTATTCTTAACAGAATAGCAACAACATACAAGAATTGACATACGAAGCAACAGCAGTGCACGTTTACAAGACTAGATAGATTAACTTTAAATTCAGTATAATGAATCTGTATAGATTGGATGAATATAGTTGGTAGCTGACATGTCTCTGCCAGCTGACTTAATGCGGGCATTGTAGCTTGCTGTGGTTCTGTCTGTGTGTTGCATGTTTGCCAGGGCTGTTTCTGTAAAATAGGGACGCCTTATGACATACGTACAGCCATCAATACAGTGTTAGCTAATATAGTCTGTCAGTTTAGTTGATTCATTGTAGCCATGCTCTGCTGTATATAGCCATAGAACAATGAACTTGTGTTAAATTTTTTAATCCAAATGTACGTCACAATGCTTTTAATTAGTGAAATCGATAAAATGCAACAAAAGACGTGAAGTGTTTTTAACAGCAGACAAAATCAGAATTTTATCAAACAAGTTTTCAAACGTAATTGGATTAGTTAATTTTCAGCATCCATACAACAGCTACACAACTTCTGAGGGAAATTACTAGACAGACTCCAATCTCTTTAGCCGCAGGTTGTAGTTTTGGCAGTCGTTGGCTCTTTTATGTTGTGAATCAACAACTGTGAGCTTTGGAAAACTTTATTTTTAGCTGTTTTACAAGCAGCCATTCATTCTTTTGTAAAAACTTCCAGCGTCTCTGACATCTTGCAGGCATTTGCTTTTGTTATCTCATGAAGCTCTTTTATTAAATTACTTTGCTCACAATGTTTGATGTTGCCTTCAACTGCTCTGTAAACTTTGGAGTTACAAATATGTAAATGGGACTTGACATGTATTGTGCTTGTGGATAAAAATAATGGGGTTTTTTTTAGGCTCAAGCAGCATCAAGCTTCTTTTAACAGAGTAAAGAGGAGAGATAACATCCTGCTGTAGTTGCTGTTTTAGATAAGAAACATTTTTATCACTGCGGCAACAGAAACATATAATAACATCAAAACGTGTCGTGACAGAATACAGTATGTAACACCAGTTGTTGAAATGGCTTCCACACTCATAAACACCGTAAATGTCATTACTCGGATGCTGCAGCTTCCCTGGTGTGTTAACCACTCTGCTGCGTTATTCATGTGTGTTCAGCTTGTACTGTAATTATGCTATTTTCTAAAGCATTGGAAGCTAGGCCTGGCTGTCTACAATGATGCACTCGTGCAAGACGCTGAAACATGTCATTTCAAGCTTTAATGTGATCTCACTTTTTGAAATACAAAGTGACTAGTTTTATTTAAGCTGCAAATGTTAAATGCTGTATGGAAAACTGTTTAAAGCTTGGAAACAGAGCTCAATATGATTGAAACCTGCAAAGAATAGATGCTGCACACACAATGACACAGATTATTTTGTCTTGACTGACAGAAAGCAGCACATATTGAATGACTAGACAACTGTAGATGATTAGAGTCAGGTCTCTAGCCAAATACAGAAATCTGTTGTGTTCCTGTTACAGCCAAGTAGTAAGTCGATTTATCAGAATCTGCAACAATTCTGATAACTGATTAATCGTTCAAGTCCTCTTTTAAGCAAAAAATGCCACCCAAACCTCACTGATACAGCTTCTCAAATTAGTCCTATAGTCCTATTGTTCATAGTTGCAGCTCCAGTTTAAATACCAAACCATAAAATCATTAAAACACTAACTTGTGATGTCATTTGTTTGGAAAAGGCAACAAAATATCAACAGTAGTTTGTGTCAATGTAAAACCAAAAGTCAACTTTCAACAACAAAAGTTACTTTAACTTACCAGCGTGCTTAAGTTGCATTATGTACGTAGTGTAACTCAAGTTACGTAATCTCAGGACCTCCATAACATTTTATCCAAACAGCAGTCTGTGGTGGTTTTCTTGCCTAAATCCTGCAAAATAACTGCAACTGTACGATGAAGGTGCAGGAAACCTGACGCTGGTATGCTGCAATGGCTATGTTGTCATTCTGGAAGCCGCTGGAAGTTGACCTATTCAGGCGATTAGGTATGAGGATGTGGTTTCTTTTTACAAAGTGTTCTCGAGCACATGTAGAAATATCCTTTTTATACGATCATGTTTAACAAAGTGGTTGACCTTTCCTCATCCTTTCTTGTGAATGACATAGTCTTTCAAGGATGCCCCTATCATACCAGAACGTGATGCGATATACCCTGATTCCAGTCAAGACTATCAGCCTCCCAGCTGTACTCTGTGCACCTCACAACAGTACGGACCTGAAACAGCGTTGGTTGAAGTTATAGACGTAGTCATTGCAAGATTTAAATTTGACCTTTTCCACCATGGCAGCCAATTTAAATGCTTAGAGTCTCTAATGATTTGCAATTTACAAATTGTGCATAGACTTTTTGTTTGATTGATCCAACATTTGTGATCCATCCATCCATCCAATCCCTCCCATCCATCCATCCATCCATCCATCCATCCATCCATCCATCCATCCATCCATCCATTCATCCATCCATCCATCCATCCATCCATCCATCCATCCATCCATCCACTATGAGTCCTCTAAGTTTATTTGGCCACCCTCCACTTTGGGAATCAGCCCAACAGTTTCTCTTAGAGTGGATTGAGTCATGACAACCCATTAATCCTCTCCCTTTCTCTCCCTGCCTGACGTTTGCTCTCTTTCTCACCTTCCCTTTACATGTCGTTGTGACCTTCCCTTTATCTGTCTGCCAAAAGCCCAGTGCTGCTGGAGTTGCTGTACCGACCAGTACTTGAAGCAGGCACATTATGATCCTCTGACTCCGCAGTCATTTGTTTTCCCGCCATGTGCTCGTTGTCGGCCAGGTAAACTGCAGACATTACAGCTCTGTCGTGCGCTTGATTTATCTTTATCATATGTCCCCCTGATGTGTATTTAACGCTCGCGCTCAATCATTTTTAGGTATGATTTTTCGCACAAAGCACTTTTTTTTTTACCTGCTTCCCAAATCCTTTCTCTTTTCTACCAAACCTCTCTCCCTCGCTCCCTCGCTCCCTCGCTCCCTCTCTCCCTCCCTCTTTCTTTTCCTCCCCTCTCGTGTTATGTTCATTCAGCTCTGGGCCACTTTGCCTGTCTGGCCCACTGAATGGATGGCAAAAATCAGCAGTGTGTGAATGGGTGTTTGGTTGGCTTGCTTTGTTAATGGTGTGTGGAGAGGATGATAGGTAGACTGCACTGCCTGCATTTTGTGTGTGCAGTCAAAGAGCGTGCAGATGTGGGTTGCTTGTAGCAGCAGGGATCAGGATTGTCTCTGTGAATAACAAGGTGAAAGAAAAGTGAAATACCGACATCTTGGATTTTAGCCATTAGCTGCTCCCCCCTCTATTCCAAACAACCAGCCCAATTGTTAGCGGCATGAGCCACAGCTAGATGGATGGCAAATAGCTTTTTTGTGCCTCTCAGATGCACATACACTCTGTCACACTCCAGGTTTGCTTGCGTTCCCTCCATCCGTCTCTATGCGATCCTTCTTTCTTCTCTCCCTTGATAACATCTCTTTTTGCCAGTGCTTTTACCCCCTCTCTGTATTTTTTGACTCCCTCTCTTTCCTTTCCTCTCTCTATCTTTCTTTTTCTCTCTCTCTCTCTACCCACCCCCTCACTCTTACACCCTCTCTCCCCTTGGTTTTGGTGCATTGCAGTGGCTCCACCACCACATTGGAGACACAACAGCCTTGGCAAACGAGGTCTCTCTTTTCTCTCTCTATCACTTTCTCTCTCACTCTCTTTCCCTCTCTCACACACGCACATGCGCACGCACGGACGCACACACAGACACACACACACACACACACACACACACACACAGTCGCAGACACACACACTTTCTACTTTCTATTCTCTTGTTTTAGCCCCAATTTCCCATCTCTTTTAGTTTCCTGCTCTCTCAAGGCTTATCGAGAGCGAGAGACAAAGCCTTGAGAATGAGCCGAACAGTAACCTCAACCATTTCCATATCAAAAAGCTGCGCAAGATTTGAAATAAAAGGCACAAACACAATCCTTTGCCCTCATTCTTGCTAGGAAGACTTGCAGATTTCCATATGCACACACCACAGCCTTCAGAAGCCCCGTGCTTCTCAAGCGGTTGCAAGGCAACCACCTCTTCAATTTTCATGATGGATTGCTCTCTGATTTCTGGGGAATAAAGACACTTCATAGATCTTTGGAGGACAAAGACTTTGTAAGATTCGCTGTTTGTGTCATCTATCACACCTGAATAGAGTGCCAGGCGACAGGCACTGTAGGAGGTGACTGGCATTGTGTCGCAGCATCAATCCAGCTCAGCCCTCTGTCGTTCTGGATCTGCAGGCACTGATTAAACATATATTTGATGAGGGATTCTCCTCCTGTATCACATATTCTCAGCTGGATATACCAACAAACTAACAAAGGATTTCAGTATCACACTTGCAGTACAATGATCTGTCATCCTTCAGCGCCTTTGTTTTATTTCAAATGTTTTCATTAAGGTTTCTCTGACTTTATGCGCAAAAAAAGAAAATCCCAGAAACGCTGTTAGATAATGCCACAGCTTTGTCTTTCTATGATATTTTTATTTGCGCAAACGTATAGCGCAGCTACAACACAATCAAAAGCAAACATATAAAAGCACAAATCTTTTCTATATCCACTAATTTAAATACCAACGCTACAGGTAGATAATTGTTCATATTTTTACAAACATTAAATCCTAACCCTAACCCAAAAATGAAAATGTAGTCATTATCTAGTCACCCCTCACCCATAGAAAGATGGGTGAAGTTTTGTATATATTATATTTTATATATCTATATTTCTGGAGCTTCACAGCCAAACAGCGTTGCAGCATTCTCCTAAACAACGGAAGTAGGTGGGGACTTGTTTCAAGATGTTAAAAATCAACTGAAAACAAAAAATGGGCTTGATACATCTCGTCCAGCATAATTCAATTCTCCAGCCCCAAGATCCCAAATTGTTTTGAAAAGACATCAGTGCTAGAGCTCGACCACACTCCAAGGGTTTAGATAACCTCTTTTCAAATCAATTTGGGATATTGGGACTTCTGTTAATTTGGATAACGCTTGATGAACTGTATGCTGCCATCACCAGGTGGTGATTTGTTTTCATAGCAAGTAAAACCTGCCTAAAACATGGCAAACTTGAGCTCACATTACTTATGGTTCTTTAAAGAATATTTACAGTACAGTGAATTTGTGTGAAATCTCTTCTGCCTTATCCTGTCAAGTCGTTTTGGTCTTTACACAGCATTACAGACAATATTTTGTTCATGAAATAAAATAGCAAAAGAAAGGAGGCCCGACTTTATGTCCTACATCAGGACACATCTGGGGAGCTTCTGGTGCTTTGATGGCAGTAAAGGGACGCTCTGGTGACTAAACTCTGTCTGGACTGGACTTCATTCAACCTTCAGCATACCATCCCAGGTTGGTCAGATTAGTGTTTGGCACCAAATCAGACTGTATTTGGGCCAATGTTTAATATCTATATGAGAAGCAGCCAAAAATACATTAAATACTCAGTAATGATAAAGTACATCCACAATCTGAGAGAATGGTTCCAGAATGGTTACTGCAGAGAGGTTGGAACCTTTAACCTTTGAGAAACCTTATTTTGAAAGTGTATTTAAAATGCAGAGTTGAATCACTGCATTATTTATTGGGTTAGGGTTGACTTTAAAAAAAAAAAAAGAAGAAAGCTATTCTTTTACTTTTCAGAAGGTCAAAACAGCAAATAGTTGAAATGATTTATTGTTGGGAGATTTCAGAAAAAAAAAAAAACTGGACCAAAATGAAAAAGTGAAATATATTATTTTTATGATCAATACACAAAACAACTTTATGCTTACCAATTGGTTTTTGATTGAGGCACTGGACTAAACTTTGTGCTTCTATTGTAATCATCTGACTGCCCCTCCTTTTCCATTTACAACCTCAAATACATCATATTCAGTCATATGTTTTTGACAATAATGACTTTTACCCCTTTCACTCTGGATAAAAATACCCCTACCACCCATCAACATCTGACTTTTGTCTTTAATGCGTCAAAATGACTGCACTACTCACAATTCACTAAATAGGAAAGGCATTGCTTCAAAGGAGGAAGCTGTTCAAAGGACCTGGAAGCAGCCGGATAAACTGTTTTACTGTGTGCACTTTACTCAACCTGGATATCTGAGCCAAAAATGTAGACACTGATTGAATATCAGCAAAGTATTGGACTATATAAAAACAATAAATGACTGTCAGCAGGATCTTTGATCACAAGTTGTAGAGAGCAGCAATATGCTGTTGCAGTGTCTAGTATGCCTGATTCAGAGAAGAAGAAACACAGACAATTTTGTTGTGTTTTTGTCATTACAGGGGTGGTTGCTTACTGTAATGTTTAGTATAGTATAGTCATTAAATATTGAAGGAGTTAGATAGGGATCGGGTAAAAAAAAAAAAAAGGAATTTCATATGCTGCTATTTGCTAAATTCTGGCCAGTGCTAGCAAACGTGCTAAGATGACACTGACCATGACAGTGGAAAATCAAAATAACCAATCTGGTGTCACTAACTGAGCCCTGCCAGCTGCCTGATTGGTACTGCGCATGTGCAACTCTCAAAAGAGATGAGAATGAAGTGACATGTCTGCCTGGCTTCTTCACTTTTAAGCCCAGTAAACAACACAGTGGCCCTCATTTATCAAACGAACGTACGGCAGAAAAACATGCGTACGACCATTTCCACGCAAACTTCGGCATTTATCAATTTGGACGTGAGCGGAAACTACGATCAGATTCTCACGTCAGGTCTGAGCTTGTGTACGCAAATCTGAGTGTGTGGATTTGCGGTGCAGCACAGCGAAATCTGGCTGAGTCTGAAAATGGTTATTAAAAAAACCTCAGCTGTCATTAAGCATAAGCAGTCACATATTTAGAACAGATCAAAACCGATTATTTTTTACGTTTTTACTGATACCACTTTTTTGTACAATAAAATATGTAAATAGTCTAACATGACAACTAGTTAACGGGATACCTAATAACCCCGCTGGCAAACCTGTTGCAGAGCAGGAACGCAGATTCAATTGTGCGCACATACGCACATGGGTCACAGTGGAGCGCAGCTTCGGGTTGCTGAAGGGCAGGTAGCTCCGTCTCGGACCAGCAGGGGGAACTCTGCTGTATACCTCAGACAAAGTGTGCCACATTATTTTGGCCTGTTCAGTTCTGCACAACATTTCATTAGTGAATGGAGCCTTTGATGTGCCGGCGCTGCCGGGATGCCGATCTCCATCTCGGAAAAGTTTCTCTTCTTGCCAGAGTTTCGTCTCTCAATGTTTGACCTCAGTGGGCGAGGCCGGAATATTTAAGGGCGTGACATGTTAATGACGATCAAATTCAGCCGCCGCATTTATCAAGACCCGATCATTCGCACGCTGGAATTGGTCAGATACGAATGTTTCATAAATCACACGTGTGTCCTGTCTTCTGGATGTAGTCTGATGAGGATGATCTGCTGCTTGGTCACATCTCTTGATACTGATGGTGGCTGAATGGAACCCGTAGTTGGTTTTGGTCTTCTTGGGAGATTTATTCCTGCTATTGAGTATTAGCACCCCATGCACCGTAAAATCCATCAAACCCAACAAATGATCCATCCACCCATCCATCTCATCTGTTAATGCTTTTTGAGTTCCTTGCACTGTATATGACACTCAGCTGGTTTCAACTGAAGATGGTAACATGTGACAAAAATATACTTAAATAAAATAAAAAATAAATAAAAAACATCCAAGTTAATCCTATAAACAGGCAGATAATATAGTTTTCAGGAACCCATCAAAGTCAAACAGGAGTGAATAAGTGCATTTGTTGGGGATTATTTTCAGCCGTGGATTATTATACATTTGGGGCTCTAGTGAGTATTTACAGAAGCAGGTAGTGTACGTGGGATCAACTCGAAAAATAAACTACAGTGGCTGCTGCGTTCATCAGTGTGCCTCACTGATGTGTTTTTGATAGTTATAGATCTTTCTGGACAACAGTGGAGGGCAGCTGCACGTGGGAATCAGTTATATTCGGCTTTACAAGCACTGTTTGTAATGAGGATCTAAACATTGCTGGGTTTGATCTGTTCAAAAACAGAAAAAACATCCACTCTAAATGTCCTGGCTGGGATAATTGTGTTAGTCACTTTCTTGCTGCAGTTAGCAGCACATTAGCCTACCGCTGCCACGGAGACGTGCAGGACTGGATGAGGCAAACCTGAAGTGAAGCGTCCCTCGATATAATCTGAGCTATTTAAGGCGAACACTCCCACTTGTGAAAACCCAAAGCCGAGCCTGTGATTTAGAATTCCATGCATGTGTTACGTAATGCTTTTGTCTTTCATGCTTGAACTCCTCTCCAGGCACAGGCATAGTTTATTAATGAAAGGGATTGCATGATTGGGGGTTGGATGTGTGTGCGCATGTGTATTTGCATCAGTGAACAATGGTATGTTCTGTGTGTGTGTGCATGCATGCGCCTGTGTGTGCTTTATGTGTCTTGCTCACATTTGTGTGTGTGTGTGAGAGAGTGTGTGTGAGAGTGAGTGAGTGGGAGGGGATTGTGGGGATTCCTGTGCTCTTGACTGAGGAGCATGACAACTTGGACACCCACAACTATGAAAGGTCAAGGTTTGTATTCCCTGAAGACCGTATAATGGCCTGTCACAGTTTGCATGGATTACCCACTTTTGCCAGATGACATATGTGACGTGTTATGTGCACTGACTGAAAGACCCACAAATTGTAGCCAGGCACAGAATAATAACCAGGAGTTATTCACCATTCTAGATGACAAAGTAGAACTGAGCTGTTGTACACTAAGCGTTGTTGTCCTGTTTCCTCTTGTGAATTATTCAGACATCCTGCCTTGTTGAAGTTTAAAATTCAGTGAGGGAAATCTAAAAGTGAAATATGACATCACTTGTCTTTTGGGTCGAACAGTTATCCAAGCTTACAGAACTAAATCTGTGTTTGAACTTTTAACTTTTAGTGTTTTTCTTCAGAGGGCTAAATAATGTACATCACAAGTCTTATACATTTATAGAGGGCATGTATCTTTCCCTACATACAATTCACTGCAGGTAAAAGCCCATTCGACAGGTAGTTTTAAGTAACCAAATTAAAAAAGAAGAGTATTTTCTTCATTTGTTTTAAGTGTACACTCACAAGTGTAAATCCACCATGATGTAGCCCATTGTTTTGGACTACTGGTTTGAAGCCTCAGGTTTGGCAATATGTTTATTGCTATCTTGTTTTTTTATTTGGAGCCAAGAGTGAACATATTTTGGCGAGACAGTGGTGCTGGGGAGGATATCCTAGAGCAAGGACACACTGTGGTAGCGACTTGTCAGTCACGTAGTAACCACGCCATAAATTGTACTCGTCTATTTTTACTGTAAATGGGACCATAATGTACAAATTGAACATCATGCTGTGTTGGAGAAGACTTGAAAGTAGCAGTTGAGACCATAAACTCATTAGGAATCTGTAAGATAATCAATCATGTAAGAAGAAGGGTCTTTTTCTCATAAGCTTATACAATTGGGACTGTCGGTGCAGTCGCCCCCTGCTGGCTTTTAGAAAGAGTGCAGGTCAGCTTTGGCTTCACTTTCCAGACCAAGAAGCTCTGACCATATTGTGTACAGTTGATGGTCTCTACACACACAAACACAGAGAGAGTTATTGGCAAAGATCAGTCTTTTAGAGCAGCATTCATTTTTGAGACATTTCACAAAGAAATTGCATGTTTGGTTGTGTCGCCCTATCTCTCATACGCTTGTCGGTTGTTTGAAAGGGTGTATGACTGTTCCTGACCGCAAAGTATAGCCCAGGAAGACCAAATATCTACAAGAAAACAAGCAAGAAGATAATGCGACCCTCTCTTGCACGTCTTGTTACCTGTATGGATTTTGTGTGCATCTACTGACTCGAGTCGAGGCAATGAAAAATGATGTGATTGAAAAAAAAAATGAATTCAAGACAGAGCCCAAAAGGTCACCCATGGGGAAATGGATTATGTAGGCTTTGATCAATGGATCGTTGAGGCTTTTAGCGCGTCGGGCAGGTCCAAGTGCTCATCTGCTGCTAACTTCTGGGTCAAATTTAATACATGCCCCGAGTGCTTGTCAGCAGCTTATGTTGAAGCCATCATTCGCTATCTCCGCCCGTCTCTCAGCCCAGAAGTGGGGGCCTGTCTTGGCCGGGGTTGGGGTTTTAATTGAAATTGATTTTTGTCTCCAGCGTAGGAAGCTGCTGTAATAGATAGGCAATGTCGCGTAGCTGCCTGCAAATCTCCCATTGCGTCCTAATGGTTTGTGAAGTCTGAAATTGCACAAAACAATGCTCCTCTTGTTAGCCTGCTCTCACAACAGAAGGATAGGCAGAAAAATACACACAGATGGATGTTAGAGCGCCAAATATATCCTTTGTGAAGATGTGGCGATTGCATATTATGTTTATTGTTGCCTCACTGGCTGCGTAAACATCTAATGAAGCCATTATTTCAGATGGAACTGCACTTTCACTCCTTTCTTATTACCTCTTTTTCTCCATATCCCTCACTCTCTCTTTATACTGTGACTGTTCATCTGTGTAGGTGTGTGTCAGTGGATTTTTTATTTATTTTTTCCCTTCTAAGTGGGAAAGCAATGACGAGGCATTGAAGAGCGTGGAGGCTTGTCCTTCTGCATTAGGCTCAGATTGACCTGGTGCAATGGTCCAGGCTGTTTGTGTTCACCTTTAATTGAATTGAACCCAACCAATTGAAACCTTAAACTGCTCTCTATTGAGTGAGATGTGTAGGTGAGTGCCACTTTTCCCCTGCCGTGCTGAAGAGAAAGCCACTTGCTTCTTCCTCATACTTGGCATTAAGCTGCGGGTATCAGTACCACGGGTGCTGCCACTGGAGCTGTGTCGCCATTGATGGTTTTCTCCCCGATGCCTCAGTGAGCGTGACACAAAACCGCTCTTTCTTCATGGCTAAAGGTCTTGTCAGCCCTAATCTCCTACACAGCCCTGTGGTATGGATTGGACATTTGAAATCCCAATAGTCCGTACTGTGGTCAAACATTTTGTTTCTCGCTCCTGTTAGAGGCTTTGGGAATAGGGGAAATAAATCCTGACACAGAGAGATTCATGTTTTCATTCTCTCTGCTTTTTCTAATCCATTTTTCAGGGAAGGAAACTAGGAGCGACGTCACAATGTGCTATTAATGGATGTGCCAAGGATGCCGTGTAGTCAAGGAAACCATTTAAAATAGATGTTTTTCTTTTTTTTTTTTTATTTTGAACAGAGGAAGGTTTGTGCTCGGAGCGAGACTGAGTTGAGTGATGCATGTAAACGACAAATCTGATAAACGGTGTTATCTTCATATTTAAAAACCTGTCCTCACGAGAGCTCCCGGAGGTTTCATCAGCGCCTGATGGCTTAACAGGGTTCTGTGGACTTCCTTTTCCCCTCTGACTTTTGCCGGTCTGATTTGGTTTCTCCTTGGCAGAGAATGAGATGTGGGAGAATTATAGTGATTCATCTCACTACTGTGGTATCTGGCTCAGTCATAGAGCAGCAGCACACAAGCTAGCCTACTCTCATCCTGTGTGTAGGACCCGGCTCCAACGTCACACTCTGGGAGCTGCAGCATCAGAACAACTGAGAGATATTTAGTTCTGTCCGTGCAGATCCAGAGGAGTAATGTTGAGCCACCGCTGTGGAAAATTGAAATGGATAAATTCCAGTTTTTATGTTTTTTATTTATTGGTGGTTTGCAACTTTCGATATGATAATGTTTTATACATTTTTTTACCCAAATGACATTTATACAATTAAAATTAAGCTAGAAAAAGTGTATTTTATGTCAGTCATTGACTTATTTATGCCCTCGGCTGTTACACCAGAATATTGCACTTTGCAATTAAAAATTGCATGACCATACAGTTATTTTCTTTGTTCCCCTGTGTACAGTACAGTAAATCTCATGCCTCCAGACCTTTCACCAGCTCCTCCTTAGGCTGTGTTTATCACCCCTGAACAAACGCAAGTTAATTCATGAAGGAATAATTAGCCGTGCTAATTAGTGAGCTGTTAAAATCTCTGAAAGTGCATTCGCCTGACTCGGACACCGGCTCTCACACCTCACAATAATTTGGTTTCTGCCCTTCCCTTGTGGATCTATAAGAGGCTTATGCATTCGCCAAACATTGATTTGATATTCTACGCTGACACGTGCACGCTGTGATGGTCATGCTTGTAATCCTGTTGGCTAAATATGCTTAGCTGTGAAAGCAGATTAAGACATGGCTGTGTTTTCTTGGCCAGATATTCCCAGTGGCCCGGGTGAACTAAAGCAAGAGCTCTGAAATATCTGTCCAGTGTTGTTGTGTTTACGCATGACCAGAGGCTGATTCAAGGTTCAATTGGCGTAGCGTGCAGGTTCCTATAGGATGAAAGCATTATGTTACTCTTGTTTATTTCAGCTGAAACCAGAACTTTCATTTTGTGTTATGAATGATAAACAGTATAGTCAATTCTATAGTAAATGTGTCAGTTTAAAGAATCATTGTGTCAAAACTTGGTTTTGAAGGCTGGCTTTATGTTTTCTATTAACATGATAAGGAACCTTAATTGGTGTAAACTGCAGAAATGTTTATATTCAACATGTCAATTGGATTGACAAGCCAATCTTACAGCATTATCATTTTTAATAGTTATCACAGACATCCCAATCTTAATTGCTGTGAACATGCTTGTTGAATACACAGTTATTCAAGGATAACTTCCTTAGATGTAGATATTTTCTGGAGCATCGAAATAATCCAGCTGGAATACTACTGATCCAGTTGTTTTCTTTGAATTAATTGTTGTTGCAAGCATCTATTATTCAGATTTAGCAATGAAGGAACACTAGGTAATCCGATGGAACTCGCATCATTACCTCCGTTAACGGGTGTTTTGGTCTTTTGTTTTTGTCAGCAAGAAGTAGAACTACTGAACAGATTCCCATGAAATATTGAGGGTAGGTCCTGAAATAAACCCCATTAATGTTTGGTGCGGATCTTAAACATAGGGCGTTTCTTAACAGTTTTGTTAATTTGTCAGGGAATAATGCGTGTGTGTGTGTTTAGGTAGATGGTATCTGATGTGGTTCCAAAACCTGGTGAGTTTAATGATGGTTAAACTCACCAGTGATCACCTAAATTACCTAAAGTCAACATAAACCATGAATGAGAGTGTTTTTTTCAGAAGTAGCTGTCATCTTGCGACCAACAGAGACCAACAGCTGCTTCTATCATCTCCATTTTGCTTGATGAGACTGTTTTATCACAGTGTAGACTGCTTGGGGCCTGACTGTCAGGCAGGAAGGTGAGTGGAACGTGCCTGGTGAAGGCTTCATGAGGCGGAGGAGGGGCAGCGGACTGAAAGAGGGCAAAGCTTTGGCAGTGGGCACCACAGCCCGGCACATGGGCGGCCAAGCAGCCAAGTGGAAAAGGGCAGTCTGGCGGAAAAAAAAAAGAACACACTGGATTGATTCAAGAAAGCAGCAGCACAAATGGGTTTGTACCCGTTGGATAATTGCATAAAGAAGGGTGAATACAGGAAGGATCATCATTAGTGCAAAAAGAAACCACAGCCACAAACATCCCATTTCAATCATGGGTAAATACATGTTGCAGTTGGAGCTTGTTTAGTCAATATTTCATATACGTTTTCTGAATAATCAGTAACGATTTTATACCAAAAGTGCAAGTGCAGCTGAACCCATTTTGCTCCCCAGAGGAAAAGCGGATCATACTCGGTGTGGAAGGACTGTCAATAGATATCCGATTACTCACAAATCTAGCCTCGCAAATTGGGATTGAAAGTCAAATGCTAATGTTTCATCGTGTCGGATCACATCAAACATGATCAGAGCCAGCAGGACTCACTGGCATCTGGGGAAAAAAAAGAAAGAAAAAAAAATCCCTCAACCCCTACTTACAATACGTTAAAGGCACGACCCATAAGTACGGGCTATCAGCATGGGGCCAGTCAAACTACAGCCACAAAAAACAGCAAACATGGCAAATCCATGCTGTGGTATTTACACATTCACACAACAATAAAGCAGCGAGGAAGATGAGAGAAAGCAAAGAGCAGGGAAAAAGAGAAGGAAAAGAGAGAAACAGAGAGACTGGCAGACCCACCGCTTGCTATATTGGACAGGAGTGCCGTTGCCATGGCAACCGGCAGCCCTCGATTGGTATTTGGAGCAGCAAGTGGAATTACTGCAGAGGATTTGATGTTCAGTACACATCTGGGGTCAGCTAATATGGTGCTACAATCAGCTACTCTCTCTGCTTGTTCCACGCCGCGCTCGCAATCCCTTGTTTGGGACAAGCGGCTGGCACCCGAGCCACAGGCGTCAAAATCTCTCTCGCCGAGTGCCAGATTTACAGACAGCGCTCTCCATCGCGACAGATGTTTGTGCCGCCACGTACAATGTCAGATTGGCAGATGTAAACAGAGCATTAGCGTGAGCGGTACTCTAGTTTTGGTGATAACTGTTGTTTTTTTGTTGTTGTTTTTTTTCTTCCGTCCAGCCCGTTTAAATCTGCAGAGTTCAAGGTCAGACCTTTTTATAAATGGCTGAAAACACAGCAGTAAGCTGTTTCACATGTATCAGTATACTGTCTCTCTCTGTCTGAAGACCTTGGGATTGTATATTACATGAGGAGACATATTTTCATTGTCAGCTTTTGAATAATGCTTCCCTCTTTAGTGTTTACCCTGTTAGAATGTTACTGCTCTTTAGCCACAGAAGACACATTCTCAGACAAGATGAGGTGCAGTGAAGCATGACCATTGATTTTTCTACAAAAAAAGCAGAGGAACTTCTGGGTAGTCACTGCAGTGTACCGCGATGTGTGTTTGGATTTGTGTGCTAAGCGTGTTACCAGGCTGGGCTGGTGTGTGAGTAAAAGAAGAGATGTTTTCTGAGACAATGAACAGATGGATGAGAGCGCCGTCATAACATATTGTTATTCAATATTCCAGCCGAACCCTAAAAGCTGCAGATGCTGATTTTTTTTCCTTTAAAAAAAAAAAAATGACAGTCCATTTTTCATTACAGTGTGTCTTCCTCTGGCTATTGTTTCTACAACATTAGAGCTGGAGGGTGTTCTCTCAAATTTGTTTTGCAACAAAGTCTGATGTCATTTGAAGTGGCTCGTCCTGTATTGATTGTCCATTGATTTCTGCTCTTATACGTTAAACTCTGGTTCATGTATGAATGATGTGTTAGAGCAGCAGTGAACAATCCCAAAAACTGAAACATTTCAAACACTTCTTTGTCCTCTCCTCCTGCCAGCAAGAGTAGTCTGCGTTGCCAAAGCCTAATTTAGCTTATTTCTCTGTTTATTGTAAAATAGGTCAAGAAGAGTCCATAACTAACAAGGTGTTATCCATCAATACTTTCTGATACCATGTCTGTCATACTGAAGCCTCTTCATGACCCCCATTTTTTTTTCCACGATGGAAAATGTAAATATTTGAGTGACGGCAGCTTTGATCCTTAACCCGCAGTTTCCAAGATATTGATAGTATTTATTATTGTGTTACACGCTCCATCCTTTGTACTGTCAAACATCTCTCCCTCCCCTGCATGAGTGATCGCAAAGCAGGCTGAAAAATCTGATTTCTAAACAGACATTTCATGGTTAGGAATGAAATGTATGTTTAGCTACATCACAGCACCCATTTTTGCAAAGGAAAAAAAAAAAGTATTTTGCGACCAAATGCTTCCTGCTGCGCACTCTGCCCCACAAAAGCAACTGCATCGTGTAGCTTTTTGCGATTCGATAAACAAGCCTCATATTTTTGTGTAATGATGTTTTTCTGCGCGGGGCATGCTTCGCTAAACAGGACTTCAAATAAATAGCTTTTTTTTTATTTCAAAGCAAACACTCTCTCTCCCTCCCTTTATTCACTGGTTTAAACTTTCTCACTTTGGATCCCTTCATTCTTTCTACTTGACTTGATAAATCTGCTAAAAGGGTTCAATGTCACACCAGCATTGTCATTTAAATATTTGAATGTCGGTTTCACTTCTAGCAGGAAAAAAAAGAGGGCGGCATGCACTTTGAGTCCATTTTTAGCCTCTGGTTGTGTATCCTCACCACTCTAACATCCTTCACCACACACATTTCCTTCCCCCCCTTTACACGCATACTCACATGTGTATACTATACACAAGGGCTCACACACTCTCTCACACACACACACTTCCATAAAGTGCACATGCAGAAGAGATTGTATATCCAAGCCTTTGAAGTCTACACGCCACGAAATGTTCCAGAAATAATTAGGAATAAGCAGTGGTGGAGGAAGTCTTCAGATCCTTTACTTAAGTAAAAGTACTAATAACACACTAAACACTCAAGGAGAGGTCCCACATTCAGAACCTCACTTAAAAAAGTATGAAAGAGTAATCAGTAAAATGTATTTCAAATTTGAAAAGTAAAAGTCATCACTGTGCAGTAAAATTGTCCCTCTGTATGTTCATGTATGTTGTATTTTACTGTTGTAAGTTTTGACCTCATTTGAACTTATTTAGCAGCAACAGTTCCCTTAAAATTCCAGCAAAATACTTCATAATTCCGCAATGAACTACTGTGAAATTACATCTTTTTTCCTATGACATTCTTTTTTTAATTAAAATAAAGAAAAGTTAGTTGAAGTTACAGTCACTTCAGTTTTAAATGTCACTCAAAACATATTAAAAACATTTCAACAGAGACAATCTGTCATTAATTCTTATCAGTACATTTACAGTGGATAATATTAAATATTGGATGATCAACCTACAAATTATGACAATATATTGCATCTCCACAATTTCTCTCTGCTGCAGCACTGGTTACTTAACTACCAGAGGCAGATTTAGATAATGTGAATCCTTTCATGTAAATGTCGTGGTGCAGCTGGTCTCAACAAATCTGACGCCCAGCAGCTCACTAATGGTAAAAACTGTATGACAAGACAAAAATGACAGTTACCAATTTAAGACAGAAAACTGTATTTATTTATGAGTAAGATCTGGAAAATGCTGTTTGTAGAGAGCATACTTGGGCAGTTAAATCTAAAGCAATGCATCATATTATTACATAAAATCATCACGTCTGTTGCGATGGGAGCTCAGAAACATTTTGCAGCTAATCCAAAACGTTTTTCATATAGTTTATCTAGTTTAAGGACATGTTTGTAGTGCTGCTGCTGCTCTGCCACTTTGTTTCTTCAAGTAAGGAAATAAAATGTTCAAAGTTTGCACATTCTGGCTGAAAATCATATACATTTCAAGAGCTTGAAAATCAACTCATCACTGAAGTGTCTGTCATGCAAGATCCCCCCCCAAAAAAACCCTCCAACAACACAAAAAACAAATGGAGTGGTCAGAGGCATCATATTGACATTTAAGGTGTGCTGATTGTTTTTGTTTTAAAAATCCTTTCATTTCTTGGAACATCTAAAAAGGTAAAAGTTCACAATGTCGTTGAAAAATAACAATAAAAAAACATCAATTTGGCTGCAGATCCTCGTCCTTCAAAACGAGCCATGATGTAGCCACCTCTGCTGACGTAGGAGAATTTCCTAAACCAAGGAAGGAACACTTCATTCTCCAGTTCATCAGGAAAATTTGGATTAATTGTTTTAACTGGACAGGAAGTGTATGAAATACTTTCCTCTGAAAGATAACTGGTATAGATAGCTAAAGCTGTCAGACAAATGTAGTGGAGTGAACAGTGCGATATTTGCCCCTTCAAATGGAGTCAAACGCGTATAAGTACAGCGTTTGAGTAAATGTACTTAGTTGCATTAAAACCACTAAGAACAAGGACGAGGAACATGATAAATATGATGTCAAGATGCTGCATTCAAAGACCCATTCAGTCAAAAGCTCCATAAGAGACCCATACACATTCAGCTTTAATCAGGTTTTATCAAAGACATTATGATTAGTACATGGTAGTAAAAGCTCTCCACCCTGCTGAGCTGAATGGGCAATTAGCAAGGCATTACGGTCAGTCTGTGAGATTGTCAGTCAAACAACGGACGGCGTGATTTGTCTACCTTTTTCACTGAGACAAATTCATCATTGTTTTGTTTTGTTATCCAGAGACAGGGTGATTAGTTGAGAACTGAGTGGCTGCAACATCTCCCCCATCATTTTTTGTAAACTGAGCAGGGTAAACAAACTCATTCAGCAACATAATGCTCGTGGCAATCAATTTTCCACAAGTAAGGCTCAAACAATGCGCCGCTGCTGCCGCTGCTAGCATTCAAGAAGGAACTCTGGCTGAAACACACTGTCATTGTTGAATTTGACATGGATTAGGTTTCCCATTTTCCTGGAGTGATGTTTTCTACTGAAGAGATGAAGTGAGCGGAGTGTGACCAGACACATTCATCTGTTGAGGAGAGGCTGGAGGAAGTTTAACTCTGGAGGTTGATGGAGGAGGTGATAAAAAAATCCTCACATTTACTCTTCTCTCTCTGTCAACGTGTTCTCACTCACTCACAAATATGGCAGCTCGGTCAGTGGCCCTCCATAAAGTATGATGCTCTTCTTCCACTTGAGCATCGTTTTTTTAAGACTGCAGGGCTGCAGTCAAATTAGGAATAACTGGTGCACTACCCGTTCGAAACATGCTGTTCGGCACAGATTATCATGTAATGTGAGGGGTTTACAGATCCAGTCTTAAGCCTTCTGAACTGTCTACAGACTCATCGGGGCTGCCCCAGTAATATCAAACATGTTTGATATTTAAAATATGGATGATTGTGGGTACTTTGTGTGCTGGACCACAATTACCAGTGAGAGAGGAGAGGAATCCCAGAGCAGCTGACTGTGCTGTCAGGCAACAGTAAACAACGGTCTGTTATGCACAAAAACGCCATGATTAGGTTTTAAAAAAAGGTCATATTTTGGGTTGAAATATCTAATCCAGAAAATGGAATAGAAGCTTGTTCTGGGTGTGTCGTTCTATCCTGAGCTTCATCGGCCAGAAACTCTCATAACAGAGACCGTAAAGTCCATTTGTAGGAGCGGATTGTCTGTACAATGAATGTTCCTGGTGTGTATTGTGCATTTATCACCCTACGCGTTGTTAGCCCTCTGTTACTACAGTGTTAGCAGCTGTCAATCAAAACCAACACGCAGTGCTTCATCCTATTGTCCAGAGCACACCGCCGGCACTTTTCTACCCAAAAAAATGCTATATGCTCCCAAGACCTGAGTCAAAGTTAAGGCCACAAAACCGTGCTTACTTAATTTGTCCTTCCTTGTCTGGAACATCCTTGTATTATGTTTTGTGCTATGGCCGTCTGGTAATGTTGGGTAATGCACATAGTGCTCTGAGAGCTTTTCATTGACAGAGAATGAAATTTGTGTTGAATTTATGGAACAAAATGTACCTGTATTGAAGCACAGTACAAAGTATCTTAAGACGGATCTGTGGGGACCCGTGTTATACAATGCATTTCTCCCCCGTGTGAATATTTGATAGAAAGAAAGAGCTTACTGCATATCCCAGAGTCTCTGTGGATACGGTGGGGATAAAAGCCCCACATTCCTCCTCTCACTTCTTAAAGACCCACAAGGTTTTGTAACGCTGTCTGTTCTGTGGTCTCACATGAGCTATGTCATGCTCTGACTTACCCTCAACCTTTAAATATTGACATTTTTTTTTATATAAACAAGTAAAAGACATCATTTGTCACTGTCATTTCACAGACTAGATGGGTAATGAGAAGGCAGAATTCCTGTAATTAATTGTATTATTATCTAAGAGAACTAATGCCCCTTCCTCTCCATGCACCACTCCTCCCTCCTCCTCCTCTGTGTATTATTCATCATAGAGGACTCCTGGCCTGCTTCCCCGGGCTATTTTTACCCAGCATGCCCGTCACATTAACTGAGAGCCCCAATCCCCTGCTGCTCCCAACAGCAAGCTTCCCTCCATCTGGATCATGGATTACATCCCTCGTTTTCTCCCCTTTCTCCTACTCTTGGTACCTCTGAGCCCCCTCCCCTCTCTTTACATCCCTCCATCTCTCTTTTTATCCCCACTCCCGGATCTTTACGACTCCACTAACCTTCCCGCTCTCCACTCCCGTCCTCTTTCTTATGTCTTTCAATCATTCATATTAGTGTTCTCGGTCCCCCCCCCCGGGAATACTCACTACACATCTCTTCAGAGCGCAGTCATCGCCCGCTGAGCCGGTGCAACAGCGTGGCCGACATACCCAGCTGCACATATTAGTCACTATCTCCGCCACGCAGTTAGATTTGTTTACAGTGAACTCGAGCCATGTTGACAAGAAGTTTAAAATGACTTCCAGCCAGTGCATATGGTGTCCAGAGCGATGCAGAGCTCAGGTTGACTCTTACCAAAAGTGTGACTAGAAGGCGCAAACGTTACAGAACTGTCCGCCTAAGAATAACAATAACATGAGTTTTTTCAGCAAGTGCCTTACAGTTATAGATATATGTTTTTAAGTTCAAGTGATGAATTGTATTTGTGACGACCAAAAAAACGTATTTTTTGGTTAAGTAACATTTGGAGATGATTCACGCTTCCAGTATGCAGATGTTGAAGGTCCTTGGTTGGGGTTTTTTTTTTGTAGTTGCTCATCCCTCTTCAAAGAGGAGAATTGTTGAAGGTGCAGTATGTAGGCTTGGATATAAAACGAATATGCAGCAGTTATATTTAGTCTGCGCTATTATAAACACACACATTGACCCGTGAATGACAATAAAGTAAAGAGAAACCTGTTAAAATGAAGAGGTGGAGATGCATCGCTTAATAAATGCAGGGACAAGGTGGTTTTACATAAAGGCAGTAGAGCCTCTATTGGTATCCTCGCTGCAAAAAATAATGTTCTCCAAAGCACTTGAAGTTAAGCATTTGGCTTAAATGGCTCCTTTTTTTTAAGAAGTCTTTTTTGGGAACAATAAGCAGGTTACCAACAGGGAATTGCAGGGGTACAAACTGCACACAAACAAAAACAAAAACAAACAGTCCTCTCTGCCTGGTGAGTCCTGTGCAGACTACAAAGCTCCTCCAGCAAAGCAGCATGGCGGAGGCAGAGGAGAGCGCAATGGAAGAAGAAAATAACGTTACTAGTAACGTTACATCAGACGCGGATACAGAAACGGGATATATATCATTATCGGGATATAGAATTAGCTATATCAAGATATGAAATTTTGTCCATATCGCACATCACTAGTCCAGAATTTGTTTAGCATAACTAAAGTTGAACATAAACTAAACTCTGGGGAAGCAATCACAGCTAAGACTAAGTTAGATGTATGATGTATGTGTGGTAGCAGATATTAAGATATTTATCGATACGTTTTAGAAACGTGCTTAAGTTCTGGCTTCAGGATAATCTGTTTTGAGGTGGCTTCTTCAAATGAGGGCATGCATGTCCGCACCTCTCCTCCTCCCCCTCCCTCCCTGCTCTTGTTTACTCTGTGACTAACGAACTACTTCATTTGCTTATAATTAGAGTTCAGAGAGTCACTTGTTTATGTGCTGGATGCCGACAGCATACAGATATGACCAAACATGTGACTGTATTATACAGTACATGCTCACAGCCACAGACCCACATCGAGGCTATTAGGCACACACACAAACATGTGCGTCGATGCTGATTGACCATTCATGTTCAAATTTATGAGATTAATTTTGCTCAGATTGAGCCAAATTCAATCGACAGGACCCATCCTGTCGATTAAATTTGGTTCAATCTGAGCAAAAAAAAATAAATAAATAATCTGAGCTTCAGGTTGGACAAAGCTCGTATGTACATATGCAAATGTTCAAACAAATTCATATATTACATTATAATATGTCTTGAAAATAAAACATCGAAGAAGGTTGCAAGGCTTTTTATCGTCTGCGCTTGTAGCTATTTCAGCTATTTTTTTATTTTTTTCAGAGGCACAAAAGTACAATTCCTGGAATGCTGCATTCATGCCGCCTCAGTGTCACTCCTTCAGGACATTTTTACATAAAAGCAATCCTAGGGCGCGATGTCATTTAATTTTCAATGAGTTCCCTGTCCCTCATCAAATAAATAAGGCCTCCTCTGAGAACCAGAGCCTGTTCATTACTGGTCTTTATGTTTCAGTCTTACAAAGCACTGAAAAGACACAATGAGGTGCTCATTCGGCAGTGTCCCCTGGCTGTTGCGAGAATTCTGTTTATTTCCCATTCAAGCCCATTCTCCCTTCAAGGTAGGAAAGTTAATATTTTATAAGACCCACGAGATGACATCATCTCTAGGTAGTACCGGTCCATAAGAGCTCAAAACAATCTTGGAGATATTTGTGCTATTTCTGAGTCACTACATAATCTGTTGTCAACTTGTTTTTCTCCACTTTGTGATTGTATGCAGATGGATGTACGTGCACTCCAGCACTTGCGATGAATGCAGGTTTATGGTTTTGTGCCCAAAGAGGTGATAAATGGCTGTGGTTTCTAAACTGCCAACAGAAAAAAGTGGTGTTTGCTTTTTAATCAGAGGGCTGCAGCAAGAACAGTAAACGCTTGTTGATGGAACCAGCACAGTGGTCACCTTAGTGTTTACTGATATTGAATTTCAATAGATTTTCCCTTGAGAAAACATGAACTACAACCTTAACAAGACGCTGACGTGAGTTTTAACCTTTTGTGGCCCCAGCCAAATAACCAATTGATGAAAAATGTCAATCCAAATGACCGCTAAGAATTCCTCCTCTGAATGACTCTTGTTAAGCAGCGATTCCTCTAAGGATGTGTACAATTCCAAGGAACTCTCTAACTGCATCATACAAATCTGCTCAGTAAGTCATATGTCCTGTGTAATATAACTGAAAGGGAGAAATTTATATTTCTTATATATATGTATACTTTTTTGGTCTTAAGATGACACCCCCGATTTTTGTCACACCGTCACACTAACAGCCAAACAGTAGCGCAACACAAGAGCCACAGACTCACATTAGCTTTCCTGGCAAAGTCTCCTTCTTACCTAACTTCAAAACACGAACACGTCTTGCACCTTAGCGTCTCAAACAAGCCACCAAACGGGCACTCACAAGGGAAAAGTCCAACACTAATGTCTGTTTCTGGGTGAGATAGCTGGCTATAAACATACCTGTGAGTATCACTTTGATTGGGTTACATGCTGGTCCTGTTCCTGCTCTTCAGTACCTAACTTACTGACTTACGCCTGACACCCCTCCCAGGGTAACAGGCCGTTGACAAGGGACCTCCAGTGTTCTCGGTCGTTTGCTGTTTTTTCTGTGTGATGCCGTTTGTATTCCAGCCTTTTGAAGTCTGCTTGAAGACCCCTTTTGCCAGGTGTTCTTTGGCTGTCCTCTTCCTTTGAGGGTTCCATGTCAAAGCTTGTCTGTTTGTTGTAGTGTATGTCCGATCCATACTCCATATAAAAAATCACACTGTCATCCCATAGCTTGTCAGCTACATCACACATTTGTTTGCTTTGTCTCTCGTCGCCCTGATGGCCGCACAGACAGCGAGTTGCTGTCAATCAAACACAGGCACCGATGTGGCTCTCCAGCTGGCTGAGATGAACATGAGTGTCAAAAAGACATCTTTTTGTTCCTTTTTGATATACTTTTGACAATACATTTACAAATAAACACATCCAAAAATGATTGACTAAACAGGATTTCAGTTGGACTATAAAGGAGGTGAAAGAGCAACTAAACGACTAAGCGCCTGAGTTTTAAGCTTGAACATGTCCCCTTCTTATATTCCAAGAATATGCTGCTCTGTTTGATCATTTCTCAAGAATCCATCTCTCTGAACATGTTCAAGCCAGGTTAACCTTAATAATCAGGCAGTCTTCCAGAATTCATCAAACTGTACTTGCATATCAGCTCTGGTTTTCTCTGTTCATTCACACAAGGATTTATTTGCATGACCGAAGAACATTTTTTAGTCTGTGTCGGACTTGATCAAACCACATCTGTGCTGCAAAAGTAGCCCCTCTTTAAGGTGCGTGCTCCTGGCTTTGTCATGGCTGGTTGGAGATCTTCTCATATTCAGAATTAGCCCATTCTGTCTCATCTTCATGCGCCTCCATCTTTGTCTTATGTTGCCTCCATGCACATTTGGAAGAACACAAGGCGTCGCCCCAAGGACAAAAAATATTGACGGAAATATTTGGACACGACGAAATGTTCTTCTTTTTTTCCACATGATATATATCACCATATCCATTGACATATATACAAATGGGCTGAGCATCTCCACTTCCTCCCACTGCACAAAATTAAGCCAAAATATCCTGGATGGAAACGCTGCCATCTTGAGCTGGTGACGTTGTTTTCAATCCAGGGTCTCGACATCCCGCCAATACACCCGCATACTTGAGCTAGAGCTGTCAATCATGACGTTTGACCCCTTCATATAGCATCAGATGACTAATCTCAAACAAACCTAATAGAAAGATGGACACATGAATATACATCAGAGTGATAAGGACAAACTTAAATGAGGGAAACCTTCCAGAAACCAAGTGTACTTGCAGTTTTTTGATTGGCCCATGTCCAATTTGCGAACAGGAAGGGGGAGGGATTTCTACTTGTACTGCAGCCAGCCACCAGGGGGCGATCAAGATGTATAGGCTTCGCTTTTGGAGGAGCTGTCATGTCATCCATCTTCATATAAAGCCAACGGTCATATTGCACAGCCCTAAGTGTTAAAGTCACAATAAGGACAAAGGTCAGAATTCAGATCTTGGCAAAAGAGGCAGGATTGGTACACAGTCTGAGACAAAGGTCTGCCTCGGAGCCTGAACTGAGGGACAGAGAAACCCCTGAGCTTAATTTGCACTAAGAAATCAGAAAAAAGCATCCAAGCCGTGAACTGAGTCTTTAATTACATCACACCTTTGCATTGTTCTTTGTACAAACACCCTCCAAAATTAGACAGATGCTAACACAACAAGGTGAGGGCTCTGGGGGCTGATGTTGTTTCCTTTTAACACTTACTTTATTACATCATCTTCTGTTCTTCTGTGCTCTTTTTTCTTTTTTTTCGTCTTCCTCCGCTCTCCCAGCCTTCACCGTACTGCTGCGCTTCCTCTCTCTCCTTTTCTCCCTCCCTCTCCCTCTGATGTCCTCTCTCTCTAACGCACTTCACATTAGCTTCCAGTCTCTTCATTTGGCTCTGTCACTTGCTCTGTCACCTCCGTCCACTCCTTCAAACCACCCCCCTCCCCCCAATCTCCCCCGGACCCGCTGACTCAGCAGCTGGTTTCTGAGCTCGTACCAGTTTGTGTGTCAGGTGGGAACAGGTGACGCCGCAGGGTGCACGCTGACCTCACTGTGTCACTTTCACTCCAGCTCACATCAAGTTTGTTTGAGACGCTGCCTCTCTCCTCGAGGCTCCTTTCAAGCTTGTATGAGCTACATGGAGAAAACAGAAAGAGCTAGCTAGAGGCAGGAAGTACTCAGGTTCACAGCACTGTAAGGTATACTATCTGGTTCAATCATTTATGCAGTCTCCTTGCTGATCTTTGATTAACAATAAAGTATAATATTCTACTGAAATGCTGTTATGACATATTGATGTGATCAGATTAAATATAAAGCAGTCCCCTAATAGTTGATTAAACCCTGTCCCCTAGCTGGTCCTCAGAGTTACGTCAGGGGATCCGCCAAGTTATTATGTAATGATATTTTTAGTGTTTATTCTTTTCAAAAATATAAATCTGTCTGACAAAACACATTAACATAAATCAAATATATTATTTGCAAAGTTAAACATGTTAAAGAAAACATTTTCACTAAAGGCTAGAGATGCACTTTCTTTTAACCAGAAAGAAAACTGGCTGCTTCTTGAAAGGTTTTTTCTTTTTTAGGTGCACTTGAATGCATCGTGACATCCCTGTATGAAGCGCTGTAGATTTCAGAGTTTAATACCTGCGTCTGAATGCTGTCTGCTGTCTGTCTGTGCCAGAGTTTGACAGTATCAGAGGAGAGAAGCAAAGATAAATCTATGGAGACACCAAAACAAGACAGAAACGCTCAGCAGAGTTTTCTTTCAGTACAAACTTTATGCCCACATTTGGCACTTGGCGACCTTGTTTGATGTTGTTTGTTGTTTGTTTGAGTTCAACCAATTTTTTTTTATTTATTTTTTATTTTTTTTACGTTACTCGTACCTAGATATATATATTTGTATATATACTTAAAGAATACAATTAATATCATAAATGTGTGACCACTGGTCGACTGACAGCTTGAGCTAATGAATACTAGTCCTTTAGGAAAATCTATAGTCGGGAGGCAGCCCTAATTAAAACACACAAAACAGGTTTTGTTCATGTTGAACTCAAAATCCAATAAGTCAACAAATGTGTGTTCCCGTTGTGCTCTCTGTTATCAAAGGCAGCAGACACAGATGGATGCTGAGCAGCGATAAAGACAAAAACAGTCTAACAGCTCAGTTCACAAGTCCTCAGCTGAGAGGATTCGGGACTTCTCAAATTGATAGAAGCAGCCGTCTTCTCTCTGTCTTGACCTCTCCCTCTTACCAACTGAACCCCCTTGAGATGCAGCAGCTGATGGAGCTATTCACAGTGCTATTTCGACACATAACACAAATATACACACACACGCACACACGCACACGCACACGCACACACACACACACACACGCACACACACACACACACACACACACACACACACACGTGGATAATGCAGTGTGACAGAGTAAGTGCTAACAAGCAAAGCGAGGCAGAGAGTGCTCAATTTCCCCCCTGAGTATCGGAGTCAAATGTAGAACAGAACGCCATAATATTCACATTAGACTTACATTATATTCACCTCCTCTCATGAAACATTCATCCTCTCTAAATATTGCATACGTGGTAAAATTTTGTTGATATATCAGCCTCCTATGAATAATTAACCCCTGCTGTTATGACCTTTTGAAAAGGTGTCAGCCAATTAGACTAAACACTGTGGTAGAAAAGTCTGTAGAAATGTTCATTTGGATCTGCAACCCTAATACATAAAGTGATAAACACTACTGGAACACATGTGATGCATGTGCTAGTTTTTTTATTTTTTCATTCGAGTGAGCTGAGTAATATCGTAGAAAATACTGAGGAAGTCAATTTCTTGTAGTGGAGTCACACCAAAAAATCTCAGTTCTGCAGCTGGGGCCTAGTTTGAAACAAAATATTAATGTTATAACAATTAATCACATGCAATAAGCCAAGGAAAAAGATGCAGAGGGTTTGTACAAAATGTCACTTGAAATTTGTCTTTGCTTGTATGTGCAACAGAAGGACATTAAAAGAACATACGTATCATATTCAAAGCAGCACACATTACGCACGATAGCAGCTGCAGTTAAAAAAAGCACCTAGTTCTCTATGTTTAGGACTGACTCAGAAAAAGAAAGATATGAAGTGCTTTGAGACATCCTGCCAATTACAGACAGACAAACAGGACTCTAGACACAACTTCCTTGGCAGGGGTTGCTGATTGACAGCAAACTGAAGCTGTTCAGTACCACTTGATATGTTGAAGACCTGCTTGGGTCCAGTGAGGAGCCCATTAGTGCAAACAGCACACAGGAGATTTAAAGTATCAACACAGGAACTCTGGTGAGATTCTTCTGAAAAATTCCTTCGATTTCTCCAGTAGAAACTGTATTTTTCACTCTGTGCCTCCTGTCACTGGAGTGACACACCACTTAAAAACGTTTTTTTTCCTCCTGTCAAAAATCTCTTACGATCCTGACAGCAATCAATAAATCAAATGCTCTGACAAACAAAGGAAAAAGACAGTATCTGTGGCTGTTGTAGGCCTCTAATAAGCCCCTCTAATTGTCTTATTCTTTCCTTCCTGCACACAGTCTGTACTTTGCACTTTGCTCTCATTGTGCATGTCAATGCCCGCTATTTTGCTGAGGTTTTCATGATTGTGCGTCTAACAGACTTATTTGTTTATTTATTTATTAGGCTAAATAGCTAAAAGAGCGCTTTGAACGCAGCGAAAAAGCTGCTTACACATCTCAGGCTGGCCAGCGAGAGCTTTGGGTCTGTTGGTGTCGGTGAAGTCAGGCAGTTCACGTTCATGTGTTTGGGAGGAGTGGCTTATGAGGGAGGTCTGAAGGAAGGGGGTGGAATATTTTTGCCGTTTGATGTTTTCAAAATATAGCTTGTTCTTACTTGTTTTGCCTGTGGTTTACAGATGCTTTAAATGAAGCTTTCTGTGTCCATAGCTTCATTTTTTCAAATAGCTAAACTTGCTGTAGACAACTTTTTTGCATTATCATTAAATAAATGTTGATTGCACAGTGTAACAGCTTTAGAATCTGCATTTAGATTGGTTCCTATAAATCTCACTTTCACTATGCTATTGTGTCGACCACTGGGCATGAAATCTCCTAACTAAATGAAATAAACAAACTCGCAAAAAGTTTTGTCCTGTGTTTTTGGTAGTTGTGGAAGATGTAGGTGTTGTTCTACTGTAAATAAGATTGGAACATTCATTAACTGTGACCAAGGATGAGAGATTTTTGGCAACAAGACCTCCAAATTAAGTAAATAATGTAATTGTCCTCTAGATTGTCACATTAGTGTTTTATGATCTGATGTCTCCATAGGTGCAACAGCAGCCCAGTCCCTTGTTACCATAACTGATGGTACTGAGAGAGTTTAGCTGAATCTCTTAAAGGTTCAAGGCTTCGTTATAATCACCCAATGGGGACATTTGTTAGAGACGGGAGATTCAGCCTTCCAGAGTTAAAAACAGAACATAACAGTGAAAAGGATTCTGAAAAAATCAAAACACAAACAGTGAAACAAGTGTGATCATTGTATTAAAAATAGAAACAAAGAGTAAGAGCTCTGAGGAAGGTCACAACAAAGTGCTTCTACACACACACACACGCACACTAAAAGAGCACTCCGCTAATTTAGCATTGAAATAGAAATATCTTAACACGATCCAGGTACATATATTAGTCATGTGCCAGCCTCACAGTAACCAGGCCAGTTACCGTCTCAGGCAGGTGATACCTTCTCAAGATGCAGCACTGTTTCCTCTTTTTCTTTGTTTTATCTTCACACTGAATTACAAAATCAGAGGAGTAGAGCCAGAGAAATTCTCTCTACTACTCGCTCCTGGATGTCCAATAAGTGTGTGTGTGTGTGTGTGTGTGTGTGTGTGTGTGTGTGTGTGTGTGTGTGTGTGTGTGTGTGTGTGTGTGTGTGTGTGTGTGTGTGTGTGTGTGTGTGAGAGAATCTACCAACGGTGCCAGAGCCAATCACCAGAAGGGAATTTAGTGCCTCTCTGCTTCCTGCTCCAGTGGGCAGATAAGATTATAGCTTTTTAGATTCAGACGCAGACATTCTCTCACTTCAAGCTGACTAGATCTACACCTCTCCTGTGGAAATTCAGCAGCACTATATAGACAACATATTGCTGCCTTTTCCTTTTAATTTGTGGATGCCTTCATTGTCTGTAGTTCCAGTTGAGTTTGCGTGTGTGTGTGTGTGCACGCGCTAGTTGCTGCTTACGTAGCAATGCGAGTTTGGGCTTTGTTGGCTTCAGAAAATTGAACAAAACCTCTTTGTGCATGTACAGCCTCGGGCTACAGAGGCACAATGGTGATGAGGGAGCGTCATTTTTGCTGGAGTCCTGAGTTTAAAACCCAGTTAGCAGGTGATTCAATCTATGTTCAGCAACCAAGCATACTTCAAATTCAAATAAAAGCAATGTTTCCTCCGAGCGTTTTGGCGACAGAAAAAGATATTGCTGCCGTCCTGTCGTTGGACACCACCTTCTGTACCTTTTCCAATTTTGCTTGCCAATGTTCTGTTTCTGCACAGGGAGAACAGCGCCTTCTCACTGTCTTACAGCAGATTATCAGCAAAAGCCAGTATGCGAGGAATTTGACAACTTCTCAACTTCAAAAATAATGATCATAGTAGGTTTTCCATGCTGTAGTGGCAGTCTTCTACTGGGAAACAACATTGCAAAATTATCAGACATCCAATTATTGAGTTTCCATTGAGACCGATCATTTAACCCAAACATATAGCAAACAGTATAGTACTTTTTTAGAAGTGCTGTGAATATGCTGACTTTTGTTTGTTTGCCAAAACATTATGGTAATGATTATTGATTGTTATTCTTCAGTGGAACCTATAAAGAACAAACTGATAAAAAAAAAAAAATCTGAAAACACTGGATCATAGTGACAGTGTGTCACCATCCACAAGACGTATTACGAAAGTGAGGTGACACACTGTCAATGTGTGACTCCGTCTACAGTTGAAAGCAGTGGCATGCTATAACCTGAAATGATCTACCTCCCTGATATAGTCGTAATTCTATCAGCCACGGGCCGAGCTCTAATCTTATTATCTGTTGTTAACAGAGTTGGGGTTGGGTGGGGGCTAGGCAGCGATGGGGATCTCCACAGGGCAGATTACCTCTGCATTATCCACTCAGAATAGGACATTATCACCTATCACAAGCCAGAGGTGTCAATTGATCCAATCAGATTGTCCCTCTAGTGATGTGGGACACTCCCATCTCCAGTTAATTATAGAGAAGATGAGACACTTTAGCTCGCTGGGCAGAGCTGGTGCAACCTGCTGGTCTGATGCTGTACTGCATGATGTTCCACAGTGGCACGACATGTTTCGTGTGAGAAGCTTTGACCTCTTCGAAGGTTGTGAGTCATTTCACTTCGTTTCGCTTAGTCACTTCCAGATGTAAGCAGCAGCTGCTCCTCAGTTACTGCTGCTAACAGGGTGTTTTTATTAATGGGTTATAAAGCTCAGCCTTGCTCTGAAATCTTTCCATTTTTGTAACTAACCTGAACATGAATTGGCCCAACAGATCTGATGGGTGTCAATCATGTATTCATCTGCTTGAAGGCTGCAATGATTATTTGATTACTGATTAATCTGTCACTTATTTTCACATTCATTCATTGTGAAGCCACAGATCCTTACGTTTTAGAAGCTGGAACAGCAAATGTTTTCTCACTTGTCAATTTCTGCTTGAAAAATGAATAAGTGTTAATCAATTTTCAAAATTGTTGGAAATTGATTTTATTATCTTTTATACTTGGACATGTAAGAAGGAAATGCCATCTCTTCATTCAAAACATTGGGTTTGATCATGCTCTCAGTAGATTCCTGTGCAATCAACAACAATAGCTCATCCAGGACATCTCAAGGAGTGTCTGAAATCAACTTTAAGAGGCTCACCATGCTTGCCACAAAATATGTGGTTTTGCTGGAGTCACGTTTCCCAAATCTCTGCAATAGTGGTGGAAAGGTCGAAGTTAGAATAGCATCATCACATTTTAAAATTATAATAATTGAATTCTGCATTGAAATGTTGACAACTAGATCTCCATGATATATTTTGTTGAATTGTGTACTTAGATCATCCCAAATGTTTCCAACAAAGTTCAAACCCAAAGAGTAAGGAAGGAAGTCCGTAAGTGTGACTTACCATAATGCGAGCAACACTGATCCCATGTGACTCAGGGTGCTTATTCCTCCAGAAGGTCTGGCCCTCCACTCACACTTGGCAAAATCTTCAGTATTAATAGGGAGACCCTACTGTGCATTTAAGTTAATGTGGTGAACTTGTTAGTGGAGAGTTGTTTATTGACACATGACTTGCAGCCACCTAATGATTGCACATTCACTGAGTGCTTCTTTTTGGTCTCTACCACCTCCTGAAGGAAATATCTGCTGCTCAGTGCTCCACTATGTTCACTAGCTGGCTGCTAACGTTGTCTGTCTGTTGTTTGATGCTTAGCAGTTAGTGTACAGTGTGTTATTCAAGCTTTTTCACTAAAATGAGCTGCCTTCAGGTTGGCTGTTGCCATCAAGTTAAGGGGAGCTCCATATCAAGGTTCATCAAGACAGCCCTACATTGTGCCATAGTTTTCACATTGTCATCTGATATGTTGTATTATAGACATTGATAATAGCCTTTTAAGGTTTGGGTGTGATGGTCAAAAACCACCACAGGACAAATACTGAATCCAGTCCCAAAAGATGTTGTGGTGAGCTTCAAATGGTGTGCAGGATCTCTTCCTTATTGATCCGCCATGTCGTGCGTCATCCTATCCAGTTTTGTGACCACAAAAACAGCACAATCAATCTAGATTCTCCTTTTGCCAACAGAATGACAAAACATCCCGTGCTGAGCTTTTTCTATTCAGTAATAAAAACAGGAGCATCTATTATTTGATTTCCTGTCCTGCTGAGATATTGTGGAATCCACAGAAACCATAAACAACCATGTACAGATGTACTTTCTGCCTTTCTTTTGCACCAGATTGTAGTAAAACTGGGGACTAAAACAGCTATAAATAGCCACATACAAGCAGCCATGTGCAGACGCACCTTTTATCTACACCCAGTGTTGAGCCACCCACTGTCCAGACAGTTTTCTGGAAGCAATCTGAATAGTCGCAGAGTGCCTGTGCCAATAATCAACATCGTGGGGTGAAAGTGGCCACACTGGTCCCCGGTTGGTGGAGAAAATAGCTTGTGTGACTGTAAATGCAGAACATGGCATACTCCACTAACTACCCATTCAGTGCCTGAGTGTTATTCTGTCCCGGGTGCAGTTGAGTATTTTTGGTGTAAATGTCAGCTTAGTGCCGACGAGCCCATAGGTGCACTGTTGCAGAAGAGGCAAAAATAGAAACAAAGGTCAATGTGGCATAAAATTGACATCAGATTGCGTAATGTGGGAACAGTAATGAGGTGACCTTTTATGAGCAAAGCTGATCTGTAGCTTTAAACACATACAGTGAAACAAATGTGTCTTAGTTATTTCGGATAAAGATGAAGCTATTTCTGAACAGGAGCGAGAGAGGTGTCATTTTATCTCATTAGGACCTATTTTTAAAGGCTGACCGATGTTTTTATGTCGTTTTTTTTTTTTACTTCCAGTTATAAAGGGTTCAATTGCACTTGTAGTGTGTTGCATGTGCCACCTTTTTCTTAATTCTGGTCACAAAACATTTTCTCTCATAATGCCTGACCTGTTTGTGCATGCCCCATAAGTTTGTACCGCTGCACACGAGTGGAGCAGATAAACGACAGCGCTTTTGAAGCTCACTCGATCTGGACCTCGTATCCCGTGACCCTGGATGACAAATAGTGCGTTACAAAGCAGGCAGAGATAACACCTGGCTGCTAAATATGTTCGCTTGGATACCCTTACAATTATATTTTTAGTTTTAGCAAAGACCTGTGCTTCAACATGCTGCTTTGCACATGATAAATGAAAGGGTCTTTATAGTTGATGCTGATTTATGAACCCATGTATTATTTCATA
>CAEMYA010000009.1:3065114-3078382 GCA_903131615.1 Diplodus sargus
TGTTTTTTTTTTTTTTTTTTTACGCCAACAGCAAACACACAAAAAACTTCTCTGCTCTTAGAGGTCAGTTTAGTTTATGTTTGTAGGAGTGTATGTACAAAATTAGTGGCAGCCACAGTAGAAGGTCTATAAAAATCTGAATGCCCACACACCTTTCACAATAAAAAAAAACTCCATACTTTAGTACTGCAGGCAGAGCATTGTTAAATGTTACACAACAGATCCAAATTCATATGTTATGACACAAAAAATAGATTCCTGACAACAACTCTGAGATCATTTCTCCTTTCAAATGGGTTGTTTCCTCTTGGGAGTGGAGCAAATGAGCTGCTGGAACTCATCAGGGAGGTAAAAAGGCTACTGTTCCAGTTGTGGAAGTTTCTTTGTTATTTTTAACACAACATGCACTGCATTTAATTTCCACAAATTTACCAAAATATGGCTGCCAGCTTCCTACTAACATAATCCCTCTGATCATGTTTCTGTGAAGCCTGAACCAAACATTGATTTGTGTTACACTGGATAAATCGCCCCCCTTTCCATCTCAGTCAAGTGTCTCCTTTCTGACGTAAACAGATGTTCTGTGCTCTAAAGCAGCTTACATGAGCAGCCTACAAAAGCCTTCAGTACGTTGCTCCAAGGAAGAAGCTGCCTACAGTACCTTGGTGTTCTTGACATCATGTACCAGCTTACTGATGCGCTGTTAAAGGGGTGTTTCGTTTTATAAAACCACCTTTACGCCATCCAATTAGGCCTTATATAGGTACACTCTTGTACCGTTATGTTTAACTGGTTTAGGTGGTTAAAAATTCAAGTCAAAATCATCAAACAATCATATGAAAATGGTGGATCTTTGGCCAAAGATGATGAGGACCAAATGTTTTGTTTATTTCAGATCACTAAGCTTATAGAATAAAATTAAAAACTTAGTCAACACATTTACTCTGATCTTTAGCATATATTGCTAATTACTAATAAGATAAGGAGGCAGTAAACTAAACATTGTTCATAAAAAGAAGAATATACACAAGGTACAAACAGCACTATAACTAGTGGAGAGCAGGAGCAGGTGGAGGTGGAGGTGGAGATGGTGTTTGGATGGATGTCAGTACTGAGGTAAAAACAGCCAAACGCTCTCTTGAATGTCTCAACAAGGAAGAGAAGTGTAGCTTGTAGTGGTTTTACAGGTCAAAAGCCGTCCAACATTCATTTGCGTTTACAGCTGAATGATTACTTCATTAAGCTGTATGTCATCATAAGACACTATACTAAATCATCAATAGATTAATCATGAAAATAGTCCCCAGGTTAATTGATAATGAAAGTATATGGAGCTTGACCGCTATATTGGTTGACCGATTTTTTTAACCCTTTTTTTCTTTCGAGAGATTAAAATGCATACAACGATGCTGGGGGTAATCTATTATTTCATCATTTCCTGTGAAATGCACTGTTTCACTACACTGGTGTCATTTAAGAAAATATTATTTATTGTTAAAACTGTAAAATATCCTGCCTCAAGTAAATATCTCCATCACAAGCGTTTGATAACTACATTTGAGGGATCATAGGAAATGTGTGTATATCTGCCAACATAATGATATCAGCATTTGAGTATCGGTCGGATTCTAAAAATAATTGTTAGCCCTGTTGGCGTACTGTAATCAGATATTGATTTCAACAATAGTAGTGCATTTGTATTTATGTGTATTCTTTTGTTTATAATAATACGTTGCCTATATTGAATGCAAATTTATTTTCCCACCACAGTCTTCATTGCGACTCCTTACTCTTATTTTTATGAGCTGGAGAATTTTCCCTGCCACACAGGCATTTACAAGTGGCACAACCCCAGAAAGTATAGCGAAATGCACAATCCACCATGTATTATTCTCTCCTTATGCATCTGCAATGAGGAGAGAGGTGGACATTCATGCATTCTCTCATTTAAATGACACGCAAAACTGTGACTCCAGTCTGGTGCATCTATTTGATAAATACAGTACAACACCTGTTTGGGGCAGAATGCGACACATTTGCGCGCAAAACATGGATGTAAAAGCCCTAAAAGATGTGGCCCGATGAGTCTTTTGCGCTAAAATATTTCAGAGGAGCCTGATTTTTTTCTGGTTCGACCAAACTGGGTTGATGATTATTGCGGGTAGGCCAGAAGATGTAGAGCCATGCATGAAAATTAGCCCTCATTACTTTGTGCTCTCATTCAGGCTGATGTTTCCCCGCTCCTCTTCTTCTTCTTCTTCTTCTATCACTTCATTTTCCTCTCTCTGTTGCTCCGTCTGTTTTCTTCGGAAGAAATAAAACTGGGTCATGTCTTCCTTCCTCCTCCTCCTCCTCCTCCTCTTCAGTGACTTAAATGGAAGAAATAGAAAAAAAAGGGTGAATTAATGCAGTGCTGGTGGATGTATGGGAGAGATGAGGATGTATGGATGGCAGTATAGGCACGGTTTCTTACACACACACACACACACACGCACACACACGCGTGCGCGCACACACACACAAACACACACACACACACACACACACACACACACACACACACAGCTGCTGTACTGGCAGAGATTTACAACAAGTGCAATGTATGACACTCCATCCACTTGAAAAATATCTCTGCTCTCCTCAGTGCATCTTATCCACCATTGTGTGCCTTTTTCTCTCCTGTACAAGGAGCATCTCGCTGCTGCTTTTCTTCCTGCAACGTCTTTATCTAACATTTCAGGGGCTGCAGCGTGGACTGCCTGCCGCCACAGCTCAATAGTTCTGTCAGGTTCACCTTTTTAATGTGGGAAGATGTCAGAGACACACACACACAAACACACACAGATATGCTGCGTCTTCACCAGTAGTGGAATCACAAGATAACTAGCAATACAATACTATCGGGGTACTCAGTGTTGCACATGATGGCAATGATGATACAATAGGAAAGCCCAATTGATACTTGATTTTTCAGGCTGATATTGAGATTTGCAGTGTTTCCCCTGTTTTGGGGGGTCTGAGAAACAGTCGGAGGAAGCATATTTTATATTTTATTGCGTCTTCCTAGATTTTATTCCCCAGTGATCCAATCAGAACAATTTATTTTTTACAAAGTCATCCCAGGTCCACTTGGGATTAGGAGAGGCTGTTTTATCATTTCTTTTTTTGACCTTTTCATGGCTTTATTTGAAGGACGGGATGGACAAAGTGCGAGAGGAAACAGGGAACGACAAAAGGGGATGACACGCGGGGCCACAGGCCGGAATAAACCCGGGCCGCTGCAGTGAGGACATTGCCTGCGTGCATGGGACACACGGTCTAACAACTGAACTACTGGGGCGCCCCAGGACAGGCTGTTTTGAGTCCCTTTTCAGTTCTATTTGAATGAAAGTGGAAGTATCTATTGTGAAGTTATCTTCGCAGTAGTTCTATAATACCTGCAGTTTTGATGCATAATAGTATGTAGTCATTTGTGCTCACGGTTTAAAACTGTTACTCTTTTTTACCACGTTAAGAATAAAAGCAAGCAGCATATTACAACAAAGTGTCGAAAGCTATAATGTAAAAGCTGTGATAAAAGGTTCCAGTATATTATCATAAGAGAACAGAATTGCAACAGACTAATTCCTTTAATGTGTGGAAGCACACGGTCAGTAAACATGCTGAACTATATTCCAACTTGAGACGAGTTTGCTTGGAAGGATTTTATGCAAGAATTTTAACATCAGTATTCAGCATTCAAACTTGACTGTCTGAGTTCTCAAGTGTGCAGTGTGGAGTATCAGGAAAAGAAAGGTCTCTGCGTTTATCGCTATTCAGACTTTGCAATATATCTGCAAAATTAAGCACATTTATTGCGGTAAAGAGTTTCTTTGGGTTCCGTTTTTAAGATAGAAATATTTACCTTCCACCACCATTTTCACCTCATCACAACGTCTGTTTGAAATATGCATATATAACCCGTTATTCATGTTATGCAACAGCCTAATAATTAGAGTGAATTTCCATTTTAATTATCATTTCTTATGCATTAGGGGAATAAGATTCATTAGATAAACCAATCTGGAAATGAAAAACTGAATATGAGCCAAAATTGAAGTAAAAGGAGAAACACGAACGTCTACAGGCTGAGCCTGGGGTTGACTGACAGTACTATGAGCATGAACAGATACATTTCAACCTCCTCAGACAAAATCAGTCTGTTTATATAGCAGGTAATTTCGCCAAACTGCTGCAGATCTTTACTGGGTGGTATTTAAACAATAAGGATGTGGATAAACGTTCAGCGGAAATACGATAGAAGCATTACAGTGATTTATATAATGGCTATAAACACAACTACTATACAGAAGGGTTAGGGTAAAAATATTTCCAAGTATCCACCCACCACATGTTTGAAGCCCGGACAATATGGCTACATAAATTAACATGATTGTGATGAGGCTAAAGTTAAGTTCAGTAAATCTCAGTACATTAAAGGCTGTTTATTTACATCTGTTCCTTTTTTTGCTTTAATTTCACTGAAGCCTCCTCTGTTTTACAAGTCTAGGTTAAAATTGCCATCAGCTTTATCAATCTGCTGCTTTCGCTTTAGCCGGATTTCTTTGGATTTAATGCAGCTGTCCGGAATGAGTTACATTCACAGGAAATCCCCAGATCAGCTTAAGCGACCACATAGCATGTTTAAATGCAAATACCTATCTTTTACATATCTTAAATGTATGTTTGCGCATACACATTTACACATCTGTCTGCACATATACAGCACACTTTAACACACGCGTCAGTATATTCGTCAGGTTTTTTCTGAGCCAGCGGCTTCTTTGGAAGGATTAGGCGATTAGAAATACAACACGGCGAGATTGGCCAGCAGGCCTCATCAGATAAAACATGTTTGGAGCAAACAAAAGCCCGGCTCTGCTGTGTCGGGACATCGCCACGCCACTTTGATCTCCTCGTTCTTCCTGTCAAGGCTACAAGAATCTCCCTCACATCTTTAGATGCCTGTCTCCCAATCAAAGCCCTGTCAGATGTGGGGGCTCATTTCTCAGGGCTGCCCGGGCTATTCATAGATTAATTACTTGACAACCCCTCTGAGAGCCAAGAGGTTCTGCCAGCCCTGCAGGTTTTCAGCACTTAACAAATCTCTGACACCATACACATGTACAGTATTGGAGTCTCTGGTCTGATGAACAATATATTATTTTGTAAGGTTATGTAATGATAATCCTTCAACTGTGGCTAACATGGACTGCGGACACATTTTGAATCATTTAAACATTTTTTTCTTTTACAAAATCCTGCAGAATTGATTTCTGTCTATGTTTCCCAGTCATATTCAATAATGACCGTCAGACCGCTGCTCTTTCATATTACAAAGTCAGCCTTTCACAAGGGATGAAGCTATGATTAGATTTGTTTGTGAAGGGCAAATTCAAAAAGAAGCGGGTGGATTCAATAAAGAGAATTTACACAGTGGGCGCAAACATGTTATTCTATTTGGCAGCACAAGGTAAACTGATGGACAGCCGTAGATGAAATCCACCCATCTAATGAATAACATCCATTATCGTCCACAGCCTACTGTAGATTACCTGTCAGGAGAGCAGGGCGAAATCCAACAGTTGCCATGTAATTTTCTTGAGCCCAACCAAACACAATTTCATACAAATAAACTGATAATCATGTCCTTCATTGTTCGTGCATGCGTGTATGTTTGTATTTGTCCTCGGGCTTGCCGTAGGAGGATATTAGGCGGTACTTTGAGCAGAGCCTGATCAGATTTACAGTGGAGGGAGAGCGAGAGAATAAGACACATGGGAAATCTAGTCAGGCCGCACTCATCAACAGAAGTGCTCGAGTGTTGTTCCAACAAACTGCATCCTCAAATTGTTTCACAATGCCTCTGCAGCAACACTCGCATGCACATCAGCCTCGTTATTGTGTTTACGGAAGTCATTTTCACGTTTGCATATTTGTTTCCCAAAATGGCTGAGACAGAAAGCCAGAGTGCATTATTTATGACAATGCAGCTTCAATTAGATTTATTGCAATCATCCTCAAGTAAAGATTTGGCTTAAGAGGGTTATTTTTGGCTGATAAAGAAAATGTCTCAACTCAATGCTATTTTAGGTTGTGTGAAGCAAACAAACCTGTTGTCATGTTTGCAGATAAAACCGGTGGCTCAGATGTGCCTAACGCCGATGCTGACTGAACCTTTTTCTGGCTCAGATTTCTGACAGATGAAGAAAAGTATTGCATTATTTAAGTGCAAGTGCCTTCTCTCACTCAAAATATTTTTTTGGTTTAAGTCACTGAGGGGATTCAGAGAGAATATTACAGATGCTGTTTCATTTCAAAACTTTTGACGCTCCGCCAGCCGCACACTTTGAGATGAGTAGCAAATAACAGCCTTTTAAGCTCCCTGAGTATTTTTTGTTCCTTGTTTAGTTTTTGTCTTTGCGTCGCTTGTGTCCAGTTGAAGTGTTTAGGCCTTTTGCTTTTTGCTCAGATGGACCATTATGATCTGGCAGGAGTCCAAGACGCCGCAAAACATGAGGAGACGCGACTTGACTGCTACTGATGCTATAGATTGGAAGTGGTCGTCCTCTCACTTTATCATCCTGTAACAATCAAAGCTCCTCGAGCTGCTCTCCAGTTTGCACTGTAGAAGAATGTGTAGCAGTTTAACCTCCGTGTGTCCAAAACTCTGGTATTGAAAACTGGTTCTGAACTGGTACCAGTCCCACTGAAGCCCTGGGGATTTAGAGAAAGATGAGTGATCATGATTGATCTACAGTGTCCATCAGGGGTCGACTGATATGGCTTTTTCAGGGCTGATACCGATATGAGAAATCAAGGAGACACAAAATTATCTTTGGGACCGATATTTATTTGCAGTAAAAATTAAACTTTGTGAACATTTTTAACAACCAGTCATGAAATAAACAGCACAATCTATCCAAAACTGATCTTCAGTACAATTGTCAGGTTCTTTACTTGAGTAATTTGATACTCTGCTACTTTAAACTTCCTCTACGCTACATGTATTTGATACATTTAGACACTGGTTACTTTGCAGAAACTCAAGCTAGTAGTTAAGACCCATAGTGACGTTTGTTTTTACGTGGTAGTGAAGTAACTTCACGTTTGTAACATAACATAAGTTTCTCAGGTTATGTAGGTACATTTGTAACAGAAATTAGGGAGGTAATGTAGTGATTTTTACCCAAACCATGATGTTGTCCTAAACCTAATCAGGTAGTTTTATTGTCAAAAACTAACCAAACTGCAACCATGCGACAAAGTTCTGTGTGCGTCTGATAAACTGTGAAATAAAAGGTGTTGTTGCTAAGGGAGACGTTCACAAACGACCTACTCAGTCAATCGGGTATGAGGATGTGTTGACTAAAGAGATTTGACATGTGAAGCAGTGAGCTGCAGAGGTGCTGCTAGGCAAAATGTAGTCAGTCTGTTTATTAACCTAAGCTAACCTGCTGCTGGTGGTGACCTTATTGTTACCTCACAAACACAAACTTCTCGTCTAACTCTTGGTGGGAAAGTGAATAATGTCCCAAAATGTTAAAATATTTTAAGTATAAACATAGTTTTATCTTTACAGTTATTTTTTTTACAGTTACCAAACTCACTAAGCACAATCGGTGTCAATCAAATCTGAACCTGGAAGATCTTGTGTTTATTAAGTGTTACCATGTGCTATACTTTATTATCTGGTTCAGCATCATCTCAGAAGCATAGACTTATGCACCATGGTAGACTAAATCCTTCATAGTCGGCTAAGATGACTGGAGAGCTCACGTTTTTTTTTGCCAAAAATGCTACGTGAGTTCTTCCTCCTCCTTTTCCTTTTTATGACTCTACTCACATCCGTTTACTGCTTGTATCTCTTAAAAGCCAGCACCCTCCCTCTCACCTCCCTCTCTCCTCCTCTCCTTTTGATGACTCAAGGTCACAAGAGGTCAGCAAGCCCTGCTCAGAAACATAATTGAATTTCTTTTGACCATGGCCTGTCATCATTAAAAGTATGTGGTGTGTGCGAGTTTCTCTACTTCATTAGCAGGCTCTTGAGTGGAGAGAACCAGGTCAATATGACCTTAGCACGGCTTTATTCGGTAAAACATCACTCAACAACGATCCTCCCTTCTCCTGTTTAGAGCTCCGAGTTAATGACATTTAAATGAGCCGACAATCTAAACCCTTGAAAATGTAACTTTATCCATTTCTTTTTAAACAAAATTGTTCCCTGGAAAGTGATTAATTGGTGGGAGTGCTCCTCTGAGGAAAGTGTGACGTACAGTCAAGAAATCGCACATAGATTCACACATGAATTGTCGGCTCACATGCATGTAATCAGCCACAGATAACAAGTACAACTTCAGGGAAATGTGTGACTCATGCATCTGCATTTAGTCATAAAGGCCTCTTATTTGTCAATATTCCAGTTGATCTCTCTCTCTCTCTCTCTCTCTCTCTCTCTCTCTCTCTCTCTCTCTCTCTCTCTCTCTCTCTCTCTCTCTCTCTTTCTCTCTCTCTCTCTCTCTTTTTCTCTTTCCGTTTGTCTCTTTATCGCACACACACTGCCAAACCTACAACCTCGTAGTAGCTACACAATTTATTTTTTAATTTTTCTCCGACTCTGCCTGTTGACTGCAACGCCTGTAGGCTCAAATTCATGTATTTTTACACACTCTCTCTCTCTCTCTCACACATACAGGCGCTCAGAATAAGTGCCCCAATTTTAGTATCATTGTAGTATGAGATGCATCTACTATTGCTGTAGTTTCCACTGCTTCCACCTCCCATGCTGTAGCCAAGGAGTTACTTTTGGCAGAGTCTTATTGTTGTAAGCGTTTGGGCTAATCCAATAAGAGGGCCCTGTTTGTAGACAAGACACTGTTAAGTTGTCATCAAACCATGCTGCTTAAGATATAAGAAAGCCCTCTGATGCCTGGGTGAGTCAGCAGTACACGCACAGAATAGCGCCCACAGAAAATTTGAATTGCATTAATTAGACTTTCTAATAGCTTAGAGTTGAACCAAGAAACACGAAAGTGAATTGCATAATTTGGGGTTGTCTCTGGAGTAGAAACACTTGGTTACATACGAGTTGTGAGTGACTCAAACGACTCTCGCAACACACGGCACAACAGCACCTCTGAACAATTCATTTCTTTATGTGGATGATATTGTTAAGTAGTGGAAGGAATACACGAGCAAACCCGAGTGAAAGCCTGTCGGTCAACTCTCCTAACACACTAGTGTCCTAAGCAAATATGCAGCTGGATGTTGGGGTTAGCCCATCTGCACTGCTCAGTCTGTGGGGAATTCACACTCATTTCCCTGATGACCTGGTTAATCTCTTTTCGCCCTGGTGGCATTATGACATCACATTCTAACACTGCTAACAAAGAAGGTGAAGTCTGTTTTAGCTGTTTTCTCATTGAGCTTAATGCGTAAATAGTTCTTGATCAAACATTACATAGATACAATGCACGTTCAGTACTACCGCCAAGCAGGACGTGTTTTCACATGTGTACATTTGTTGGTTGGTTGGTTAAACACTGGCATGTTTAGGTGGCTGGTTTCTATGTGTATGTACAATTTGTTGAAGATTCTAGATTTGTTGAGCTTAATTTATAGTTAAGCAGTTATGGGTGGTATCCAGCTTGATTGGATAAGGCTTGGTTGACTTGGTAGGCACTCTACTGAGTTCCGTTTTCTTTTCTACTGAGTTGCTGAACGTTACCTATGCTCATCCCTACCGCCAAGTTAAATTCTTTAAGCTTTTTGAATAAATCTGTGCTGTTCCTAAATCCCTGGACGAAAAAACAAAACACAATTTGAAAGTGTGTTGAGTGTTGAAGTTTTACCTTGAACTACTGTAGCATGAAAACTTTTCTTTTAACACTATTCTGTGTTGTACAGAAATGTGTTCTGACATCAACAAGTTTTGTCTGTCGTAACTGCATTTAGCCTTCAGACAATTTTTCTTCTGTTTGTTCTTACAGCTGCTTGTTCTACCCCGCTGCATTCAGTGTTCGTCTGCCACCTTCCTCTCACATTCCTACTTAACACTACCTTGAGACACAATAGATTCTTGTCATTCAACATGTCGTTGGATATAAATGGTACAAAAACAACACTATTGTATCTCAAAAACACATTTTGAGTTGCAACACCTGCTCTATTTTGTAAAATTGCAGAATGTGTTGAGTAGCGGTTATTGTTCTTCTGTTTATGAAACTCTTACTTGTCGAGAACATTGAGCGTGAATGGCAAGTCCTTCCAGCAGACTGGTGTAAATGAGGTATTGACTGGCAGATGAATGCAATAGACCACATCCTCGAAGTGGTGAGTAGACATCCTGAAGTAAACACATTTCGTTGCCATCATCTGAACATGGTCTAACCAGTCCCTTGTTCTATTTAGGTGATGTATCGATCAGTTTCTCTCTGTCCTCTTCCTTCTGCCTGTCCAACAGGAGATTTCACTTCCCCTACAAACAATTTAATATGCGCTGACTGTAAACGCAACATGACAGGAAGGTGATAGACAACTAAGAAACTTCATACGTTTTATTTTTTATACAATCGTCTTGCATTAGATGTAAAGAAAAGAAAACTGGTCCCATCTCAAGGTCGACTTTTTCAAACAAGATGTTGCCTGTAATGTAAAACAACAATTTACTCAAGTTTACAATGGCTCTTTGCCCACCTTGTTTCCCTCCTTATTGAAATAATGCTGACATTTGGCAGTGTGTTAGCTAACGTCAGCTATTTTTGTTGTGTGCAAAATACGTTTTCATTTCATTCAGCCGCTGTTACATAACAGTTTTATCACGGTTATATCAATGCGTGAGTTCAGAGTTTGCACAGTTAGTGTTTGGTGTCCAAGCTGTGACATTTAAACCTGCTCACAGAGAGACGATAACCTTCCTCCACCTCTCGTTGAGGTAAATTTTGGTCTGCAGGTGGATGCTGGAGGCTGATGCAGTGATGATGCAGTGTTAGTATTTTGGGCATACCCATTGAGAGGTTAAGTGGATCACCTGATTTTAAAGGGTATGTTAGATATCTACTGCGCAATGTCGAGATATGTGTCTATTACGTTCTGCAACCGATGATTATTTCCAATGTTGATTAATCTGTTGTTGTTTATCCAACAATATATCAGAAAATAGTGAAAAATCGTTGTTTGTGAAAGCTTAATATGACGTCCTCAAGTGTGCTGTTTTGACCACAATTAGGAATGCGTTCCTAATTTACGTTCGTAGTCCCTTCGCAGGAGGCAGCGACATACAGTACAAAAACATTTTCAAAACGACACATATTCACTATACATCACCAACCCTAACAGTGACTAAGACAACAAGATTTCCAAATGTTTAAACACTACAACAATATAGATGTATAAAGATGCGGCACTCATTCATACTAGACATCTATACTTTATTATTTATGTAGCATTAACCAATGCCACAAACACAGCATCTATAGCCAAAACTAGTTGGCAATGTTCATCCCAAGATGGACCTTCATGAAATATACCAAAATTAGAAAGACCATAAAGAAACTAGGATTCCTGTGTTCACAGCACAAAATTGATTTAACCTTTAAGTCGCCTTCCATCAATCACAGACAGCAGTAACAAACGATCACTGAGGAGTAAATGACCAACCAGCAGTGACTGTCGCCGGGCAGGACTCCCATCTCCAGTACATGTACAATATGAATGGGAGCTGCGTCTACATACGTCAGCTGCTGTCGCAAAGCAGAAAAACATAGAATAGAGTCCTCTACCACGGTTTGGGAGTTCAGTGTGTGACACATGTTCATGTAGTGTAACCACTTCAGTCAGCAATGCACTTGTGTTCTCGTCTTATTTACCTCCACGTCATCTACAAAAGGGTTAGCAAAAGAGACGCAATGGTCATGATTTCACATCATGCTCATTCACATTTAACCAATCAGAATTCTGTCTTGATACTACAGGTAGTTTAATCTACGTAAAGCAATGATGAGCGTTTAGGACACAATCGAACTCAATCTTTCAGCTGTGTAAACGCAGAGGCTCTCCCCTCGTGGATATTCAAATTAATTTGTCCGTGTCTTCTGTCGTTGCATGCAAACCGCTGGCTCTGATGTGAGCGCTAATGAACAAAGAGTGAGAAATGTATCCGTACACACGGCTCGGCGCAGAAATTTATTGCCAAGCTTCAAGGTATTGGTTCTTCGTCAAGGTAATTGTACCTTGACAAAACCAGTTTTGTTTGAGATGTCTGTAATAAATTTATTCACTGGAGCCGAGCGTGCAGATATATTTTTTCTCATTCTCTTTTTGTTGAAATCTATTCTGTGCATCAGCGCTACCATGACTAAAACCAAGATTAATTGCTTTCATATCTCTTGTGTGGGATCACGACTGCTGGGACACGGGTAAAAAACATACGCACATCACACACACACTCTGTTGGTCTTCACACTACACACGTTTTCTTTTTTGCACACGGTACACCGTGTACCAGATCAAAATGAATCTGCGTGGACCAAAATGAGAGCGCTCTAATTGACAGTGAGGCTTCAGTGCTGTGCCGACAGCGTGCTGCATGCAGGGTCCTCTCAGCTGGAACCAAACATCTCTGCACTCTAAAGGACGGATTAAAAGAAGAAATGTAAAAGATAAAGAGAGGTGCCCTGATTTGTTAGCTGCACATACAGAGAGAGCAGAGAGGCGTGTCGGTGTGTGGATTTATGCATATATACAAAACCAAATGGTCGCTGATGCAGTGTGTCTATTCGTGTGTGAGTACACGGCCCTTCATGTTTATCATAACTGCATACAGATGATGTTGATGGGGCTTGTTCGTCGCTTGAAGGAAACAGGGGCTCTATTTGCATCTGACATTAAAGTAGGCAGTGAGCGCAGCAGCTTATTACAAAGCCAACAGGAGGAAGAGCCGATGCATAATGCACCTCTGTGGACAGAAAACATCAGAGCGGTGAGGCTGCTCACTCTTCTAACAGCATCAATTCCACTTTCCCAATCACCTCTCTGTCTGACAGCCACGATGAGAAGAGGGAGGCCGGTGGGGGGGGACAGATAGAGAAGAAATCACACTACTGCTTGAATATGCAATCAGTTTGTCAGCTACAGTGACTGAGCAGCATCATCTGAGCAGGAGAGAGTGAGTGTTTTTATGTATCTGTGAGTGGGAGAGATCGAGATCAGGAGTGAGAAAGGCAAGAAAG
>CAEMYA010000009.1:3080312-3130532 GCA_903131615.1 Diplodus sargus
TTGTTTGGGGGAGATTACAATGGTGCGCTGAGAGCACGGACGGCAGTTGTAAGAGGTTGGCGGCCTTGGTTGAAGCGTGACCCCATTTTATTAAGTACGACGAATTGGAGCCATCAAGGGCAGGTTAGCATGCGTGACACAGAGCCACGTAACAGCGTGTGTTAAGGTAATATGATTACTTGAGCGTTGCTGTCGCTGTGTTTGCTTTTACCTTTAAAGCACCGCCTGAATGACACGTTTTAAGCCGGCACACATGTTCAAACTGAGCACACGCTAACATGCCAAAGTGTGTGGCTGTAGCTCATCGCCTCTCCTGCTACAAACAGATGTCAGACTGGTTAATGCAACGATATAACCTATGCATGTAATGTGCACAGAGCCACGCTGGAACCCTCAGACCACCACCACCTCCTCCTCCTCCTTCCAAGACATCTCTCAATCTCTCTTGGCCTCCCCCCCCTTCCATGTCACACTCTCAATATCTCTCTCTTTTTGCCACTCTGCAGTAGCAGCATCTCTCAGGATAAGACCTCATTCTCACACACACACACACACACGCACGCGCAAAGACATCCTCCCTCCCCCTTCCTTTTCATCTGAATCACAGTGGAGCTAAGATAGCTGTGCAACAACCTGAATAACTCTGTTTAGTCATCAGTACTATGCAGGGCAGCTCCGGATAGGGAGGGCTTTTCGCCTCTTTACAGTAGGAATGTCAGAGGCTGTCGCTGTCCGCTCTGCCCCGGTGCTGAAAGCGGCTCCCCCCTCTTTTCTCTCGCCTGACTCCAGCAGTACGTATATCCACGAGCTCAGGGCTGCCTGGCGCTGTCCAAGGTGCTGATTTATAGCCTTCATTACACGGCTGGGTTACAGCCCGGGAGAGGACAGCACAACGAGTTACATACAGTGTCAGGGTGGTGGTGTGTGTGTGTGTGTGTGTTTTTGCACTGCGCACCCTTTTTTTAAAAATGTATTTATAAGCGTGCAAAGATGAAAGGCATAATTCTCAGGGAAATTAAGAAAGGTTGTGAGAAGAGGATCCACATTGAGTCACGGCCAGATTTACATAAGTAGTCACGCTGCTCTCCCACCATATTGTTAATTATCTGCCTGATTTTTCTCTTTTGAGCCGTGGAGAGGTGAAGTGTCAGCGGTGCAAGGAGGTGGCGTTGCAATCAAGAGCTGAAGGGAAGGTGTAGTTTGATCCATTTGCTGCACAGAAAGGGTTTGATGGCAGAGCATGTCTCGATGGGAAGCTGTTCCTCTTTGAAAGATGTAGGGAAACAGGGTGATGGATACTGAAAGGAGGGCGAGGTTCAAGAGATCTAGAGCAATGTTGTGTTTCAGGGATTGCTTTTTGCTCACTTTGAGACGAGAGGGCCTTGTGTTTTAAACGTGGAGCACCATTTTACATTTATTTTTCACATTATAGCAAATAATCTACATCTACTACTGAGGTCTGTCACGGTTACAGTGATGAGTTACAGTGTAAACCGTGTCTCACTTGGACAGTCAGAGCACTCATTGTTTTGTGGCGCCGTATTAAGAGGAGCTGTTAGTGTTCACCGGCCTGGCTTCTTGTTAGCGAGCAAAAGTAATTTCATGCTACTTCTCCAAATGTTTGTTACTGGCTGCAGTTTTTCATTTATGTATTCAGTCGCTCATTAATGTGTCAGTTCAGTTTATTCGCTCCAGTTTAATGAGTGAGTAGTTTTTTGTAACGTGTGCATAATTGAATATTGCTCATGAGTTCTGCCTGGACAATCTTTGGCTCAGCAGGTCAGCTGATGGCTGATAGCCGGTCTCAGTCCAGATGCATCACACTCTGGAGGCTTATTTAGGAAACATTTCAAACATCATAGCCTCTGCTAGATGAGATGCGCTTTATTGATCCCATGCAGGGAAAGATAAGTGTCACAGTGGTAGATGTGCAAGAACAAATGCAGTGTAGATAAGTGACTTTAATAGACACTGTCATATGTATTATGTGCATCTACTAAACACAAATGAGTTGAGAGTAAAAAAAACAAAACTAAATAGTTAAAAAATCTCATACAGAAAATATATTGAACCAGTCACAATGTTTGTAGCTTCTGGGTAGAAAACTCCTGAATTGTGCTCTAGCATACATACAATTAAGTTGTGTTTGCATCTTATTCAAATAAAACGCATGTTTGATGCTTTCATTTGATAAAACTTTCACTAATGTTAGGTTGGAGATTTTCTTGTGGGGCCACAGACTGAAGAAAATAATAGCTTTACCCACAACTGGCGTTTAGTCCATGATCTCGCTGTTGGTAGATGGAAACGTTGGATTGGTTGCATCACTGTCTTTATCTTAACGCCTTTAAACATTACAGTTATGGCTGGATATGACAACTGAAATTAAGCCCATTTGCTGATTTCACATAAATCACTAGTGCCAATCAACCTCAACAACAAACTTTGAGGAGCTAATTTGTCAAAAGTACAACTGAGGGGCAGTGGTTACATCTGTTACTGTGCAGCCAAACAAACTCAGGCTGGTTTTAAAGAAGTCAGTCAATGAAAACTGCAACTGCGATTTGTTTTCATGCTGCGCACACAGCACGCCTGCAGCTCGGTTTTATTACTCCCTACAATATGTCGTTGGAAGTTTGGTGGAAACTCATCCGCTGACCAAAAATTTTAAAAAGCCAAATGTCAATTTTGTAGACACTTTTATTGAATGATCATAGCCAGTGTTTGTTATAAATACGTTGTGTTTCCCTTGACAGTGTCACAATAACTTATCCACAGTTCACTTTTAATGTGAAGCAGCGACTGAGGGAGATGTTTTGTTTTCATTACCAGTAATTTGACACAGCTCCCATGTGGCATTAGAAGTGTAAACAGTAAAGCTGATATCGATGAGTTAGAATTATAAACAGAAAGGCAGGATTACAAACACTACACACCTCAATTCATGTGAATCCCAAACATTTTAAGGCAAAATCCTACGCAGGAATGGCAGACACGGCAGCAACTGATGAAAATATGCAACTCAAACTTTGACTAGTTGTGGTTTAATGTCTCTTCCTTCGCTGCTGTTTAATGACTTTCTTAATAACTTCAACTGCGTCTGGATTTGAGTTTCATCTGTATCTGCTCATGAAGAGTTTTTTACATGGCTCGTTTATGTATTAACGACTTCACTGATTGATTTAATACAGGAGGAAACAACCTGAAGGCAACAGCCTCAGTTTTACTGCACTACAGGTAGAGGCAATGAAGGTTAACATCTGTGACGTGCATGATGTAGAACTAAATTGACTTTGGAGATATTGCTGATACATAAAACCATCATAACTGCTCACATGTAATACCATATAGAGTAACACCAGTCCATCCATCGATTGCTTTTAGTTTATTCTAGTTTAGTTTAGTTTAGTTTATATAAGTGGGCTGGGGACTGTGCAGATTAATAAAACACATGGGAGTGCATGAGTGAAAATGTCAGAATTAGCCAAAGGGTTAAATAAGGCTTCCTAAAACAAAACGCAGGAAAAGAGTAAGATAATAAAGTAGAGTTTGTTTCCTCCTGAAGCTGACACGGTTAGCTGATTCGTTATTTAGTAGACCAACAGAAAAAGCCTCAGCTGTTTTAGTCAATTTCCATTTATGATACATTTTGTGTGTTTCCTTGTTGTCTTTGATAGTAAACTAAATATCTTTAACGAGCAACTTTAACAACAACAAGCAAATTAGATACATGTCCTTGGGCTGTGAGCATTTTTGGTAATGCATTTATAAATCAAAGCGATTTGTAGATTAACCGAGAAAATAACTGATTATTTGATAAAGGAAATAATCACAAATCCATCCATCCATCCATCCATCCATCATCCATCCATCCATCCATCCATCCATCCATCCAGTCATCCATCCATCCTCTATGCTGGTCCGTACTCTCGGTCAGGGCTGTGAAGAGGGCTGTAATGATGTTTTAGTTATGGCTGGCTGCATAATACTGCAAAATGCTCCCTGGGGCCCTCTCCCAGGGAGGCAGTTGTTGTGCATGCTCAACGTCATTATTCTCTGTCTACCCGCTCTGCGACTTATCTACTGTGAATGGAGAGGGAGAGAGCAGAAATGCACTGTAAGTGAGAGAGATTGCTGGCTAATACAGAACCACAGGCACTTGTAACTTGGAAAGGTAGCCGCACACACACACACAAAAAAAAGAATTTTCAGTGGCTTAGCGCTAAAGCGTATCATCTCCACGTGAGTAGACAGACACATTGGCCGGTTTGTAGCCTGCAGTACAGAACTGAGTAGGTCAAGTTCAATACATTACTGACATGTCAACCAAGTTGATAGCTGCATTCTGCTGCATTCTTCATTAGACACCAATATGTTTAAGAAGAAACTCATTACTGTGCAAAGATTACAGTTTTGCCGGTATCATCATTTTCTAGCTTTTCCCAATCCCCAGTCTTTTTGCTTTATGTCTGTGAGTCGGTGCTATTTTTTACCAACACAATCGGTCAAACGGTTCCTGGGTTCCAAATATAGATTGTAATTATGTATCACATAATTGAATTTAATAAAGGTAGGTATTAATGCAACATGGATACAGCGGCTCACGTAGCGACGGGGCAGATGAATCGGTTTTCTCGCTAATTAGAGTATGGCTACCATCAGGAGTGGGTGTCCACATATAATGGATGGGTATTCATTCATTGGTTTGTCAATTAATAAGCAGGAGAGTATAATCAGCAGTGAAGGGCTCTGCTTCCCCAAAGCTTGGTGTTGAGTCACACTGTTGCTGCTGAAGCGCTCACACAAAAAGCGTGTACAGGCAGAGGGGCTTGTGCATGCACAAACACAAACACCGACATTAAGACATTAGTCACAGATGTCCCGCTTCACCACATCATTCTAGTCCAAAAAATATGGCAACGTTTATGTGAGTTAGGAAGGAGCAAGTGAATCAGGAACGACTTGAATCACAGTTATTCAGGACTTACTCATTAATGATTCATTATCAAGGACCATCACAAGCTAATAATGACTCATTCATTTCTAGTTACTGTTTTTTGCACATTCAAGGAAAGACAAACAAAGTACTGAGGAGTTTGAGCGGCAGGTTCAAATAAGATTCAAAGTGACAATTATTACATTTGCCAGGAGGATTATGTTTTCACCTGTATTTGTTGGTTGAATAATTGGTTTGTCAGCAAAATTACACAAAACCTACTGAACAGATTCCCACAAAGCTTGGCTGAGGTATGAGTCTCGGATTAAATAGACCGCTTTAATTTTTGGTGTGGATCCAGATAGAAGAATCTCACTTTCTTTAACATTGCAAGATAATGAAGAAGGTAATTGGTAATTATTAAGTCTATCTGGTAACAACTTAGTATTATGTTTCATTTACAACTCATCATTATCTACTTTATAGTCCTTGAATCACATTTACTCAGGAACCCATTAACTCTTGATGTATTTTTAAGTTGTTCCTGATTTCTTCCTCCCTCGTTCTTTGGTAACTACTCACATCTTTGTGTAGCTTATTGTAAAGTGTTATTAGAAACATTTACATTGCATTTGTTTAAATACTCAAGAATTAATATGTTGATTAAATCACTTTGATTCGCTGGATTGATTTAATTGCAGCACCACAGCAGCTAAAATCCTTCGACAGCAAAGAGAATTGTGACGGAAAATTTCAGGCTGCGAGGGTTTCTGAGGTAAAAGATTTCAAATGGATGGATGGTCTCAGAGAGAAATAGATGGCCAGGTTTATAGAGGGGAAGACGAGGTCAGTGGAAGTGAGGGGAAAGAGATGAATCACGCCAAAAGGGGCTCAACCAAGCTGAACACAGGAACCTCTGTCGTCTCTCTCACCACATTTATTAAAATGTACAGAAAACTGTAGTTTGTAATTGCATTATGACCATCGTATGAAACGACTCAATAGATTTGAATTATTTAAATACATAAGACTGTTTTTATTTAGGCAGAGAACATAACTAATAAAAGGCAGATGCACAAGACATATATTTGAAAAAAAAAAAAACTTATTAAAGAAGTATTACATACCAGAGAAATCATGTAGAGTATGTAATATCCTTTTAATAGAGAGGACGCTCAATTTGTTTGCAACTGTGGACAACAACAACACTATGTAACAAGATCTCAAAGTCAAGAATAGGTGTCGCATCATCAGAACAGACAATGTTTGCCCAGCTTCATGTTTTATTCAAATATCATTGCTGAGGTGTTAAACAGCAGGCCACTTTACTGCCCAACCACTCTCAGTACAGAATAAAGAAAGCGATAAAGAAATCTATTCTTCTGGGGAGATATCTGCTTTGAAACAAACCCAAAAGTAGCTCTCAGGTTATCTTTAACTGTAATATAACGTAAACAAGAGCCTCCGATGTGGCCTCGCAGGGCGATCTCTGTATTCAAAGGGCTTAAACGTACTGCAATCAATATTATACTTTATGTTTAAACATGCACTCTTGGGATTGCCAAACAGCATGCTGGGAAATGTAGGAAATCAATGGAAGCAGAGTAAGGATTGCCACAAAATTGAGGTAAAGTAGATTACAACAGTAAATCTCATCTCTTTAATAAATGCATTAAATGGGTTATAGTAGCATAAACTACTACATGAGGTATTTCCCCTTTAATAGTCTCGCAGGTGTGTCAGTTGTGAGCTTTTTTCCTGCATGGTTGCAGTTTCCATTTGGTTCAGGTGCACCACAGTGTGTGAATCACGCAGCAGATAAAGTAAAACAAAGTGATTCCAGTGGAGCTAACACACAAACACACACACACACACACACACACACACACACACACACACACACACACACACACACACACACACACACACACACACACACACACACACACACAGTCACTGGTGGGGGAGTGACACTCCCTCGCTATCCTCTGGCTCGTTATTGAAGAGACCTAAGTCCTTGATGAGTCTCTCAATATCCAGCCTATCTGGCGTTACTGTGAAGCGACCTGCGCCAGGAGATGGAACCATAATGAAAAGCTACGTATTGATTTTCTCTCACTCATGTACCTATTTGCGGTGATTTAGCTGGTGTGTGGTTTCAGAACCGTGATGCCCAGTAGCACAACAATCAGGCGCTGCATCAAGTTTGTACGAGGAAGCTACTGGTCTGGCTTTTATTTCGTGTCAGGAGACAAACAGCCTCTGTTACCTTTAATATCTAGGTGCATGTGTGTATGTGCAGAGCCTGGCTTGATACCATTTTATCAAGCTGTTTCCCTTTGGCTCGGGAGAGAAAAATAACCAAGTAGGTAATGTGGATTGCCATGGTTACAGTCTGGGCTGTTGGAAATGTTCCATATATTTGCTAAACATGAACCCTTTACACTGAGGTTAAAAACAAAATACAGCACGTTCTGCTTCTCTCCTGCCATTCACTGGTTTCGGCACGAAAATCCCTGCTCTGCTGGATTCACTTTCATAGGAAAAATACAGCATTTAAGTTGGGCAATTTCCCTTGCGGATAAATCATTTGCATTTCATAAAGCGCAATGAGAAGTCACGTTTCTCTCTTTTCAAGCCTGCCCGATACCTCTGCGTCACAGCGCTCTCTCTGTCTCCGAAGAAGTTTGAACAATCCTCTCAGCTCCGTCTTTAAGTGCCTAGGTAACTGCCAGCCAGCTGAAAAATTGTTTTCGTCTTTCATCTTCAGAGCAGTTGTTATACAGTATTCGCTTGCCGTCACGTGTGCACTTGGCCCAGAGCATGTGTATGTGTTTGTGCTCACACTGTGTGTGATCTCTTTTAATGTATACGAATGCTAATATTGGGAAACCACATAAATTCAGTGCTGATTGGCTGGACTGGAAGAAAGCAGGGAGGCTCATTATCGTGTGTGTGTGTGTGTGTGTGTGTGTGTGTGTGTGTTCGAAAAGGCAGTGAAGGGTGGGCCGATGTGGACGTACAGTTTCAGCTGTGGAAAACCCCAATTTGTCTGTGTGTGTGGGAGGATCTTCTGTTGTACAGCATAGCATTGTGGGATTGCTGTGTCTTTACACTAGAAAGCAGCCTAATTGGTGGGTATGAGTGGGCAGAGGGACTGAAAGGCGACTGTGAGGCCAGCGGTGGAGGTTTCTGTCAAACCAAAGAAAAAGCGCCCGGCAGCCTTGGACGAAAATCAAACACACAGTCTCGTAATTGGGCAGGGGAGGGATGTGGGGGAGGGGCTCGGAGGGGGATCAATCCCTCACAGTCTGCTTCATCGCCAGGACTCTAATTCTGGCCGGCAGTACACCAGTGGACTTGCTGTACACACACACACACATATACGCACACACACGCACAGAAGAAATAATGTTTGCGATAGACTGGAATTGCTAATAAGGCAGATGGGCACAGCATCAACATCATGCTCTTGCATAAGAACATCAGTGCACGGATTGAAGTTCAGATCTTGCAAATGGAAAGCTTAGATGATGAAAAAAGTTACTTTTGATTAATTACTGATATAGTGACTGAACAAGTTAAAGTAATGAAGGAACTCTTAAAAGCAAGGAATGGCTAGAAAAAAGCAAGAACATGTTCGGGGGAAAAAAGGAGAAATGAAAGCAAATTCAAATGATCGTCTTCTTTACGTCATCGTGGATTTCAACACTGAAAGTATGTGAATGGATAGTATCCCGATTTTGTCCTGATGTTGACCCTTTCACAATGTTAAACACATGTTACCAGAGTTAAGTCAACTGCAGTGATGGTCCTGGAGCAACATTAATTATGACGTTGCAACAAAACCAGCATGCCGATGTCAGGTTTTACCTGTTGGTGATGTCCATCCTAAAATAGCTACTGAACAAGGTTGTAGGTACGCCATTAATTGACTGAATACATCCATCCATATGATGAGTTCAGGCATTATTCAACTCATTCAGTCCAACAGGAGACGGACTAAATCTAGACGTTTATTTTATAGGACAGAGCAAACATTTAGTCTCTCTACATAAGATATGAATGGCCGCCATAAGTCGAAGTACCGTGACTTCTTTAGTTGAGCCTCTAGGAGTATGCACGTGATACAGGATCCCTCGCCCTTAGTACCAAGAATCTTTACCATTGGTTTGGGTAGAAAAAATGCAGCATAATGAGAAAATGGCTTCCCGCCTGTTAACCACAGTAATTCAAATTGATGGGGATGTTTCTACTGATGAGTATTGATATGATACAGACACGGCGCCTCTGCTGTCCAGATGCCTCTGTCCTATAAAGGCCGCGACTGATTATAAATCTCCCCATTTGCGTGATTGACCACATTAAAGCCCAATGGTCCATTTTGTAATTTTGGCTTTAACGACGAAAACGGCCAGCACTGGTGATGAAGTTTTAGCTGTTTCTGTCGTTCCAGTTTTCCTGTTAGTTCCTGGCCATTAGGGTACCCAGAGCATCATTAGAGGATATTAAGCTTCTTTTTTTTTGTCTTCTTTTTTTTTTCTTTGTGAAAATGGTTTGGCGGGGGTTTGGGGGGGAATGTGGGTGGAAGCATAATGAAATGTCCCTTTTCCAAAACTTGTAATGTGGAGAACAGTGGGGAGCTTCAGAAGCACTTCTGTCATCAGCCACGCTTGTGTTGTTTTTTGACTTCATTTAAAACATCCACAGGGTGATTTGAGATCTGCCTTTTTCAAAGGAAACCAGTATATTCTTTTTTCCAAGCCAGACAACTGAAATTCAGATTTTACAATCATTTTATAATTATGATGATGAAAAGGGATCTCATCCAAATATTTATCTATATTTATATTCAAATGAATTGGTGTATTTGTCGATAAAGTACCCCTTTATCCTGTTCCCCTCTTTACACATTGCTTGAAGTGACAGATAAATGTACAAGGACATTACTGGATCAGGGCCATTATGACTGGGACACAAAGAGCAACACTATAATTTGAGCATTTTCAATGGCAGGGCTATCAGCGGAGCTGTTTGGGAAAATAGTCATTCATTGTGGAAAGAGGACACTTTTTCCCCCTTTCGCCAGAACAAACTGTCGACCGCTAATTCTATATAACACACACAAAACGAACAGATCACTTATTATCAACTGAATGGACCAATTTGTTAAACAACAACACAAAAGTGTAGTGTTGTCTCTGTCTCGTCTTTCATACGTTATTTTATGTCTTTTGTCGGGGATCACAAAGACATGAGAGGACATGTTGAGGTAGACAGATCGCGATTGATACTGCTGTTATTGGCTAGTAGCGTCTATGATTATTGTTAATTTACTGCACACAAACACACACACACACACACACACACACACACAGACACACACACATGCAAATAATTCAGCCGGGTATATATAATTTCATTTCACTAAATAATTTACTACACTTATAACCACTTACATTCATATTTCAGGTGCACCGCTAAACATTTTACATAACGTCATCTCTTTCGCTCTCATGGAAAGCAATGCCACTCCACGCCATCTTATTCAATCATTGCCTTTCAGCCTGGCACTTAAACACAGCCCAGCTCAGTGGGCATACAGAATAGATGTGAAGTATAATCTCACAATCAAATATTTATGTCTGTAGGTATGAATTTCATGTACAGTCCCCCTGAGTATAGTGTCGCCTTTGGCAAGGCTGACCACTCAGCTCACGGTGCAACAACCTCCCTCTCTCTCTCTCTCTCTCTCTCTCTCTCTCTCTCTCTCTGTCTCGCCCCCTGTCTATCTGTCCCTTTCTTTCTCTCTTGACGACAGCTTAGTTGACATGTCTGCATAACTCTCAGTCAGGCGAGTGTCTGGGGCTGATATGCCTGTGTGAATAGTATTTCCCATTTCGCCATGGCCCACGGAGCCTATCAGCATCCTCAGCAAATGGAAATAAACCATCTGTCAGCCGGGGCCCCCTCCACAGGCGGCGGAGAAGCACGCCACTTGCCCCGTGTCCCATCTCGGCCCTCAATAGGAACCCATTTAGCTATTGTCACACAGGAAATGGAGCAACTTAACTGGAGAGCTGTGGGATTGGTGTGGTGTGTGCCGGCGCGTAAATACAGAGGATTTCTCGAGGCGCTCTCAGCGTTTGATGTTTTATGTTTAGTGAGCAGGATTAGAGGAAATTCTGACTCTGTGGAATTCCCAATTTACAGAAGTTTTATTAATTTCTGGGGTATTTGACGGATGAAACTGAACTATTTCTCACATGTATTCCCCTGAAGTTTAGCCTGTCAGTTGATGTTTTTGATATATGAAGGTCGTATTTTGCTGCAATGGTCTGAGATTTTCAGAAGATATCCCAGTTTCAGTATTACACAGTTACTTTGATTATTATTAATTACAATGACCCTTAAAGGAATGAAAGCAGAAGGTTTATTTTGGTTGAACAAACAAGTCCTTCTAATGTTACAAAATGTTATGCCCTGACAGACATGAGACTTGATAAAAACTTGAAATATACATGTTTTTTTGTATTTTTCAGGTTCACTCTCAACAGTTCACTTTTACCCAAAAAGCTCTAAAAATTCACTCTGCACTATCTGTCCAGCATCAAACAGGAAAGTTAGTGGAGAACAGTGATGCATTTAAAAGCTAAAAAGCGTAATAAAACTTGAGATGGTGGAGACCAAAACAGAGATATAAAGAGAATATTTACAGAAGCATGACCCCAAATGAATGTCAGTGTTCCTGCATTCACTTGCTCAAATCTGTGAGAACTGGCAGCTGTTCACTGACACGTTTAACAGAACAGCTTTGCAAGGTGATAAAATGTCAGTGTTGTGTTTGCAGCTTGTTCTGCTGCCCCCAAGTCACCGCATAAGGTCAATTATGGCCGCTTTGATAAGATGTTGTATGACACTTCATCACATGAGCCCAAAAACTGCCAAGAAATTCTTGCACTGCGGCTGAAGTTTGGATGGAAATCCATTCAAAACAGCCCACTAATCCAAACGAGCTGCACTGCTCATCGTGATAATCAATTGAAACATCACAAGCATCAGGAAACAATGTTGAGATGTTGTTTGGATCATTCTTCTGATTTGACACGTCTGTCTTTCTGTCAAAAAGATATTTTTCGATATTTGGAGCTAAATTGATAACTTGAGTCGTCTTTCTCTTCACACTCAGCGGCCCTCTTAAAGGGAACAAAGAAACTGGGAAATGCTAGATGAGCTCAAACTGGTTTTTAGTTTGCATCTTATTTTATCACCAGTGAAATAATAAAACACATCTCTCAGATGACAGCCTTCAGTGCTATTCTCATCACTTCTCCAACACTGATTTGAATAGATGCTGTCTTTTCTTGAACATGTTCAAACTGCACCATTCAAATGATGGTAGAGACACTTTCCATCATTGTAGCCCCAAATGAATGCATTTATTCTGGTCTTATGGCCTTTAAGGTTTTTATTATTCAATAATGCATCTTTAGACTTCTGCTAAGGGACATAAAAGCCCCCATCCTCCTAAAATAGAACCCTTTATGGTCTCCTATTTTGCCTTATAATTCATGATCCATCAGCCGAAGGGTTTCATATATTCTATGAATGCTTAAAACCGAAAGCCCCCATCACTTGTGCTTCACATTTCATAATTTTTATTCATTTTTTAAGAGCTGTCAAGTCAAGTCGTTGGCCTCACTTCTCAGTCCATTTGCTCCATGTCCGTCTCTAAGAAAGAGATTTCTGCATGTATGCTCCCGTCTGTGAGAGCGAGAGCCGGCCGTGACCTCCATCCAGTAATCCCTGGACCTCTACTTACATACTACTGATCCCTCCACATTTGCTGTCTATCGTCTTCTCCGTTCCCGCCCTGTCATCTTCGTCCAGGATGTCTAGATTATTAAACCCAACACGTCCTAATCCCCTCATCCTCCTACTACTCCACAGCTGCCAGCAGATTGGTCATCAGACCGCTAGTTTTTTTTTTTTTAGCTTAGCACAGCTTAGGACCTTGGCTGAGCAGCTCTCTATCACAGCTGGGTCTCGCCTAAAGACCTTTCTGCTGCCCAGTCAACAGTGATCGTCTTTTTAGTTGCTAATGATTGCGCCTTATTAACAAACAATAACACGTTCGTGCTTGTGAGAGCTACTGGCTGAATCTCTGATCGTCTTCCCTCATTCTTCACCTTCCCTTCCCTTATCACGTCCCAGGTGTGGACTCCTCTTGGACGGGATTGCTGCAGCTTGTCACACATTCACTTAATTTCATTATCGTTGATGGTGCAGAGGGAGGGAGCGAAGGAGTCTTTGATATTTTGGAAGCACAATATGCAGAAAGAAAGAAACAGAGGGGCTCGTGGGATGGGGGGGCTGCCATCACGGCTCAGGCACATCAAAGGAATCCTCAGCAGATGTCTCTAAACAAGATGGCTGCCAGGTCAGCTTAGTCAATTACCTCAGTAATAAGAACAGGTTGTTGTTTATGCGGCATGCTCGGGTCCTCGCACTGCTTTGTGGTTTTTAATGCAGCGGGCAGTTGTTTTTTTCCAGATCTTTGAACTCGCTCTGAGCTTTTTAAAATCTGCGTTTTATGTGGATGGATTGAAGCATCTTTTGATCATAGAGAAAGAAGTGAAGAGATGAATGTTGGTCGTGAGGGGCCGTGCAGTGAATTAGTGACTGCCCCTGCTTTCACTCTTCAGAGACAGATAAAGGAAAAGTTAAAAAATCATGCCTATGGCTTTGTTTTTTTTTTCTGCCTCTATGGCAGCTGTCATCCTCTGTTTCAGAGGAGGAAGCAACAGGGAATAATCATCTCCGTTTGTTATGTTTTGGCCCTAAAGGCCTGACAGGCCTAATGGTACATGGGTGGCCAAACCATGTCTGACTGAATGAGGCCATCAGATTCATATTTGGGATTTTGGTGCACGAGGCCATACGTTAACACTTCGATGCTGAGGTGACAGACGGCCACGCGTTGGCTCCGTGAACATATACTTGTTCGTTAAGAAGACCTCAGCCTCGGCCATTACTGCAGCCTCACTGCGTATGCTGCTGCTCCTCTTTCGGCTCAGAAATATGGACACAGATGGCATCAAACAAAATGTTACGCAAACATCTCTGCAGCCTCCAGGGTTACTAAATCTAAATGTTATGACTTCTGGTAGACGCTGAAATCACTCAAGGCTCATTAACTGACAAAAGCCTCCCCTCGTTTCGTTCACAAAACAAACTATCATTGTATAAGTTAATTGTTATCGTCAGTGTTAGTATTGCAGTGTGAATATTCACATTATGTGCACAACAGGTACACATTGCCGCAGTGAAAATGTCTTTCTGAGCTTCACTGCTGCTGTAGAAACCAGCAGTCTTCCAGGCTCCATTATTCAACAACGCGGGCTCTTGCCTCTAGAAATGATATAGGCAGCAACATTGTCTCATGCATACAAATGGGAAGGTTAGCATGTGATCCATCCTGGAATGGATCGCGCTCTCAGGCTTTGGCAACAGGAAGAACCTCGTAGCGGGATTAAAGTGCCTCCCCCACCCCCCCGTGAGTAAATGCGAAATGACACAGTCAGATGGACAGTATTCTCGACGTGTTATCTGTTCACCGAGAGCATAAGGAAGCTGCTCAGATGGTCAAGTGGCAGCTCTGCTCGTGTATCTGGGATGAGAGAGGGAGGGAGAGAGAGAAGAGAGAGAGAGAAAGGGGCCGCGTGCAACTCCAGCCTTTATCCTCGGCTGCATGGCTAGTTGCTATAGCAACATGACTTGGCATTCCTTTTCACCTGCCGTTTTTGATCAATTCTCACTCTTGCCTCTCCCTCGCCAACCTTCTTTTGTCCTGAAATGCCTCGCCACTGCGGCTGACTTCCCTCCCGTGTTTCAGAGAGGACCGCGGCTGACTAGAAAGCTCCTTTTTGATCAGAGGGCTCTCTGTTTGTGGCAGCACCACTCCGACCGTGCTCATGATTCATCAGTAGCCACGGGTACAGGCACCATATAGAAAACTGACAACCTAACCAGACCTTCATTAAAGTCATAGGGCATCCTTCTCTCTCTGGAGAGCTGGAGGAGGAATGAGAAAAAATGTGCAGCTGGAGGTCAGATGCAACCAATTATGTGCCACGCACACCCTTTATAATGTATTTGAACTATGCGTATGTGTCACAGCTTCCATAATTTGAACCCTGCTTTCTTGTTGGGTTATTGCGCTAATTAGCCCGTTTTTAATCAGCCAAGTGAATGGAAGAGCTCCGTGCAGGGTCCTGCATAATGGGTATATAGATGGATAGTGACAGTCAGTCCTGCGTGAGGAAACCAGGCATGCAGGGAGTAAAGCCTGAGCTGGAGCCACTGAGGCGTGATAACTTGACTCTCACGTAAAAAGTGCATTTATGCTCCTGTGATATCTGCTTAGAGTTCATATATACAGGAAATATCAGCGAACAATGACAGGCAGCATTTCAACATTGATTTATGTGTACGTTCTGGATTTCTCATATTGCTGAATATATAAAACATAATGTATATTCTTCTCTTTTTTTCTCTGCACTTAAACAGAAGCTAACGTGCCAATTCATTCCCATCCTCCTCCACCCTCCTCTGTGTGTACAGTGCAATCATGCAAGAGCCTCAACTCACTGAATGCACATATGAGTTTCTGCAGAATGGCTGATCATTAGAACGGCGCATAATGGAGGAACGGTCTGCAGTTGTTTTTCATAAAACGTCTCTAGGAAGATGACTAATTGGATCATCTTACATATTGTTCCGTTCCCCTTAATTGCACTGCATGGGATTGTGCGTAGAGGTGATTTCACCGAGCATCTGCAGAGGTAGGGAACGCAGAAATCCAGAAAAATTTGTGAATATGGTTTGCCAAAACATGTAAAGGAGTGCAGCATCGTAAAAGCCTGTGTGGTTACAGGGAGCAGAAACAAACAAAAGCACAGCTTTGTTACCTTCAATTAATATACATGGTTTGACAAGGTGGCAGTAATCTCCCAGCTCATTAGCACAACATCTGGAGTAGGTCATACAATCCTGCCAGCAAGCAGTCAGAGGACGTTACAGGGAAATGCACTCTCGCCTTTCACAAGGGAGCTGTATTTGTCATCACATTCATATGCGTGCATGCAACAATCATGTACACACACGCAAGAACACAGACACTTCTGGCAAACATGGTCCTGTAAAACTACACTGTGTGCAGTTTTAATGTGTCTCCACTGAAACAAATACAATTGTATCTGGACTGTCAGCAACAGCTCCTTTACCAAGAAGGTTCCCCAGTCAATGTAGGTTAGGCAGAGTCATGCAGTGTTTTTGTTTTTATAGTAAGGGATTATTTATTAGTGCCGCTCTGGGTTTAACTTGTGTTTTCGTAAAGATGGCATGCATATAGGCCTATACGTCCGGAGAGAGAGCGGAGATGAATTATACAGGAAAGGAACAAAACAGAGTTTCTTGTTTTTCCCTTCATGATAAACCCTCACATCGTTGTGTTGTCGATGTGGTCCCACTGTGGGTTTTATGAAGTTAGAGAAACAAACAGACCAGGGTCAAAAGGTGGCCACAAAGTTTTTGTTTTGAAGAATTCTGTGCCCAAAGGGACAAAACAGTGAGTGTCAGAAAGTTACTGGAGAGTTTCTGAAAATGCAGGTCTGGCACTTCACTGTCTTCGCTGATAGGGATGGGAATTGATAGGATTTGAATTGATGCCACTGCCATGACATCAATTGTCCTTGTCAGGTCCAATTCTTTATTGATTCCCCTAGTTATTCCTGAAAAAGAAGGCCTGCTCTAGGTTTTAGCATCAGCACAACTGTTTTATTATCCAAGTTGGAGATATAAGATATATATATCTTTGTATGGTGTGAATTTGATCATACATGAGAATATGCCCTTGTAATTTTTCATTTTACAGACATACAACTGGTACTCACACACCTTGGTGCGTTTCTTCTTCTCCGACATCACTCCCTCTTGTAAGTTTCCAGCTGTGTAGACGATGAGTTTGACGTAATTGCTTTGCAGTGCGAAACTGTCAGAATAACACGGCAGCATTTATTAAAGAATGAGAATCTTGGAGGCACAAGGTATTTTTTTTAATTATTATTTTTTTAATGGATCGGACAATTTGGAACCGGAAAGTTGTGAGTATGTCTCACTATCAGAAGCAACAGTTTATGAGCGCCAATGCTGACATTTAAGATATACGGTAAACAGGACTTCTGCAGTTAGCATCAGCAAATGCAAGATTTCTACCTACAGATGGAATTACAAATGGATCTTGCAGATTGTCCTTTTCAGTCTAAATCTACCAATGTTTCAAACCCCTAAATGAAAAACTCTAACTTACTCACCTACTTAGGATACTGGAATCTTATAACTAGTCTCGGATTAAACAGAAAAACTGCTCCAAAATGGACATGAGTGAAATTTACATCCAGAATGGTGTACATCATTTTTGAACCGAAGTCTTTATCAGCTGCTACCACTTATCAGAAGGTCAGGAGACACGCAGATGCAGGGTGAGCGGTTGTTCTTGTGGTGCTCGGTGAGACTCTGTTGGCATCGGCTTTTCAAGGGGGCCTCTGGTGCCTGTATCACTATGCCAGCTCTCAACCATGCCAGTCAGCAGCGGCAGCAGCAGCACCGCTAAGTAGGTCACGCTGCAGTCACACTGACTCCCGAGCAAGAGAAGGAGGCGCGAGATAGACAAGGAAGAAAGAAAGAAAGAAAGAAAGAAAGAAAGATACAAAAGAGAGATGGAGAGGAAGGCAAAATAACGGAGGGTTTATGTGAAAGGACAATGCAGAAGATAAAGATATGAGATGAGTTAAAGGAAAAAAGGCAAAGAAGGGGGGAGGAGCCAGAACATCAGGAGTGAGAAGCGATAGGACTGACTGAGGAGAGATGGCAGCTAACTAAGGCAGAGGAGTCACGGAAGCAGAGGAGCTGATTTATAGATGTGGATTTTTAGAAAAGGCGTCACGAATGGCACTGAGAGCGAAGGAAGGTCGAGCGTCGACGAACACATTGTACATAGAAGGTAATGGTGAGGCAGATGGAAGGAAATCTTTCATACGCGCAAGCAGCCTGCACAGACACGACAGTCACATCCTGCAGAATTATCCTCTCATCCTAAAAGCCTGTATTGTTATTCCGTTTCTATTTATTCAGCAAAGCACATCAAGACACTGTGGCGCTAATGAAGTTCATCACTTGGAAAAAAAACGTATTACGTGCAGGATTTAATCTCACACACCGAGTGAAGATCACAGCTTTTTTTTTTTTTTTTACAAAGCTGGTATTTGACTTGAAGTATTAGGGCTTCATTTTTGTGACACTGTGCATCAAATCTTTCTGCCGAGAGCACACAGATTTTTTTTTCTTCTCGCCTGCATTGGTTTATTTCGGTGTCGGTTGCAAATAAGACACACGATGCAATTTTGGGGACAAGGATTAGAATTCCCATGTCGGCTCAGACTGCGTCAGAAGCACAGAGTCACAAGTCAGTCAGTCATCTGTGCCAAGTCTGGGGCTTTACCGAGCAATGCACACATAAAATTGGATCCACAATCTGTCACTGTAACCTGTGCACACGTCTATTTACAGAAGGAGAATGTTTAAACTCTTGTGATTTAAGAAAGGGTCACATCAAAGGTATAATCCATGCCTTTCTGCTTGTTTAATATTATAAAGAAGATTACGTTGTTTCACCATGTTTAAGGCTTAGAGAAAGAAGTTTTCAAATAAACTTTACAAGAGCTAGAGTTAGCAAGTAGATGCTTCTGCAGCCCAAAACAAATGTTCACATTTCACATGCAGGAAGCAGTGACTTAATCTTTTTGCCGCTTGTGCTTTTTTCCTTCTTTCATAGTGTGTGTGTATTACTACTGTGTTAGTGAAGGAGACATTATTTTTTATTTTCAGGTTCATAATTTTGTTGTTCAACTAACCATTTCAGCTGTCAGTGTGTCTCCTCTGTGCTGTAAATCCATACATGTGGATGTATCATTTGTGAAGTGATGTTCAACAACACTAGTATTGCTAAAATATCAGGTGTCTCCCACGAACAAACACATTTATATCAAAAATGTTGTATTAATTTCAGATTTTTTTAAACTGTTCGATTTGACGTGTCAAGATTGATTGTCAGACTGAATGATCTGAGCAACGCCGAAAAATATCTGTGACCTCACTTTAGCTCAGCTAAAACGGCTGTGAGTTCTGATAAGCAGAGAGACATTTGTCCTTTCTGGTGAATACACTCAACTCTGATACATTAACACAAAACAACATCACTTCTGTCCTTTCTCCACTGTATTCACATCATCATGACACCAGTCTGGCACCGGACAGAGCGTTGACACACACACACACACACACACACACACACACATAAATACTGCCACTTCCACACATACGCAGTGTGTTAACGAAGCACACTGTGACAGTTTGACACCCTCATTATGTTATTAATACCTGTGGCCGTGTCAATAGCCTCTAATGCCAGTGTCAACGCCCTTTAATGGAATCACTTACATCAGTGCTGCGTCTCACCTCCTCCCTCTCCTTGAACTGTTTGCCATGCAGAGGGTGTGCAGTCCTCCAGCCCTCCCGCTCGGCGAACAGCAGGGGGAGGATCAGGGCAGAGTGGCGAGGGCAGGAGGAGAGGAAGCGGAAAACAGAGCTGACACATTTAACAGATGTAGTATGGATTGGATAGGTTACCCCTCAAAGGTGACTGAGGTTTGTCGTAACGGGTGTGTGTCTATCTGGCCTGCTCCTTTTTAAAACATCCCGTCTCCTTTTATCACCATCATTGAACGATCTCTTGTTACGCATCTACATCTACATTTGTCCTCTGCAAGTGCAAGGTCAGCTGCCACAGCCGAGGTAAAAGCATGCACAGTGCCGTAATACGAAATTCTCTTCAATCCGTGATCTATCAATGGCTTGAAATTGTCATGGCAACAGCTGCTCCATCCTCCTCACTTCCCTCCTCTTCTGTCTTTATTTTATCTGATTAATCTCTGGCCTTGAGCCTGTTGAATCACCGCCAAAGATGGTGACGAATGAAGAAGTGTTGACTTCCGCACCACAGCGGTGGAACACCTTTTCTCTCCACGATATTTATCACTACAGTCTGTGTGACACCATTAAAGGCTGGCGTTATTCTGTGTTTCCTGGTGTGAACAAATCCCACTGAAAGACCATGACCAGCCTAGTTGATATTTAAGCTCAATCCTGTTTCCAAATTTTACCTTAACCTCTCATGTGCAGAGTCCCCTTTCCCCTCAGAACAGAGTTACAAGGAGTAGCGTTTGAAATCTCCCCCGATGAAATTGGTCAACCCATCAAAACATTCATACGCCACCAGCTGTCATCAATGGCAACCAGACATTTCAGTATTCTGTTTTCATTATCGCGATGCTGTTCACCATTTCTGACAGAGATAGAAAAGCGTCTTTGCTGTTTGACTTCATATCAAACAGGGTGGGGGGGGCGAGTCACTCGCCTGAGCTGCCTGTGGGACCATGAAGAGGAGAAGGGTCCGTACTGGTAGTCCGACATTTAGAGGTCAACTACCACTTTCCCTGTTGGGCTCACATCTCATCATCTCATTTCTACGATTGATCCAGTCAAGGCATGTATCTTTATGTATGTTTTGCAGTATTGCGTTAGAAAAGGCTAATGGAAACCTTCCACAATTTCGCAAAGACGTTTTTAATGCTCGCTTGAGTTGGTTTTTGATTATTTTGAAAAAAGAATTAAAATGCTTGATTGGAGATGGAAGCAACTTTTCAGAGTAAGTTCTGACATGGCAGATATTTGACTCACAGGAATGATCCCAGATGTTTATTTCCACGTATTGTTGTAGATTTTTTAGTAGTTTCTTTTCTTCTTCTTCTTCACAGCAAAAAACTGTTTGTTTTGAGTTTACAACCTCTACTTATTCTACTACTGGAACAGCCTTTTGCGTTGCCTAGTTTATTCACTTTAAATCAGTGGATGGGAATGCACGTAATTCGCATTGTCTTTCTTATCTCATTCTTTTTTGCAACATTTCAGAATTTTGCTTCAAAATCACTTTACAGTTGGTTGGATAGTACTACTGACTGCAGCGCCTCGGCTCATCGCGATTATCTTACTTTTGTAGCCGTCCAAGGCGAACGAGGCCTTTCGTAGAGTTGAAGCAGCATCTACCTCAGTACTCAAACTGATCCACCCTGATCCAGGTCAACCAGTTTGTTGTTGACGATGACACGTCTTGTGGTTTGACAAGAACTTGAACCAGTTGGCTGTAAAGGAAAAGAGTTACAGGCCAAATGGGGCTCAGTTTTTGGCTCGGACCAACCTTGAGAATCTGGAATATTTAACATTTAGTCAAGCATACAAACCTCTGGCAGGTAGGATCTGTTTCAGCTCAGTTACCTCAACAAAAGACAGACAAAGCCAGCCCTGTTCTTCACTGCCAGTCTTCCTCTTTTATAAAGTGCCAATCCACAGAGCACAACCTTTACTACATTCTGAGCAACAGGGGTGTGAAGATGCAGGCCAACCTGCTACGTTATTGGATCCCCCCCTGACAAAAGCAGGCTATGGCTTTTTTCTCTCATCCTCTCCATAAACACTTTTTTCGTACAACATTTAACTTGGAAATGGTTTTGTGCAGTTGAGCTGTTTCGTGTAGCTGCGCCTCATCTCCATTCGTCCACGTGTTCACTGACAGTCAAAGTGAAGGACAGACAGGAGCAATTTGCTCCACTTGAACTGGCTTGACTCTGGCCTGGTCGGAGGCAGCAGAGTGTGAAGGGGGTTGTAGACTCCGATGAGAGGAACATTGTGAAAGTAAATAAAATACTCAGAGTTCCTTAACACTGCAGGCATCCTTCTGTTCCCGTCGGAGACGACAAGAAACTTTAAGAGCCACAGTGTTCCTTTAGTGTTTGGAAATGTAAGTGGAGATGACATGTTGATGCATTTCTTTTTAATTAGAGAGCGGTCGTTGACACAGGTATCTAAAAAATGTAAAATGATTAAACATTTATTCAGACCTCTGTTGAGGACAGAGCCTGTCTGCTGAATGGGACAAAGCTCAGAGATGAAACTAGAAATGATGTCTCATCATCCCAGCATCACTTCTTCAGTCACAGACACCAAACCAGGACGAGGCAGAAATAGCACAGTCAAGTTTTTAACCACACTGCAAAGTTTTACTTATGTGTCTTTTTAATTACCGACTTCTTCTGTGTGGGATCATGTGGATGCATTCGAGTAATGATGTAAAAACAAGCTTAATTCTTCATTTTTATTATAAAGCGTGTAAAGTGTGTGTGCGTTTGTGAGAACGTGTGCCCTCCTCTAGCAGCGTGACTTTCCTAAACGGTTACAGACAGTAAACTGTCAGTAGAAGCAAACTGATGCAATTATTCTCCGGCACTGATTGATGACGCAGCGAGCTCCGTCTAATGTGCGAACTAGCCTGTACTACACGCCCTTACGCTATGCAGTCAACACAGGCACGCATGCACACACAGACACACACACATTTTGTCAAGAGCAATGAAAACGCATCCAGCAGTAACTTGTTGGAGCTGGGCATTCGAGGGTGATGCATCAAAATCCTCCCTCAAATGCAAACACTTGCAAAGCCGACACGTTTCATAAATCACCTGAGACGGAAGCATATGTGTATGAGGGAGTGTGTGTATGTGTGTGTGTGTGTGCGTGTTGCTTGTGTGTCCGTGAATCCTCCTCTGTTATCCTCCTTCAGGAAGTGACCTCTATTTACCTGTCATACGTTGTTACCTCCTCCCAACACGCACACACACAGTCACTGCAGCGCAATGCAGCATCAAGTCATGGCTGTTCACTCCACTTGTGAGTACGTTGCCAGCTCAAAACCAGAGGGATAGTTAAATGCTTTCGACCAAGACGACGCTCTAGGAAGAGGGCGATGAGGGGGACAAGAAGTCTGAAGGAAGAAGAACATCTAGCAGGAAAAATTTGGAAGAGAAGTGATGTAGGAGGGATGCTTTTGAAAGGACACCGTGTACAGATAGAGAAATGAGAGTGTGGCTTTCAAATCAGCATCACAGACACTGAAGTGTCTTCTAATACACGGCCGCCGAGGACAAGAGCTTTTCATTTTCGCCGTGCTTTACAAAGCATATGCACCCACACCCCCGCACTCTGGAGGGTGGTGTTGTGTAATGCATGTAGTGAAAAGGGGTAGAGAGGGTGTCTCCGCTGAGGCATCGGCCTTCGGTAGTTGAAGAGCCTCGGAGCGGAACAGATTCATCCCGGCGCTTTGAGGTTCGGCTGCAGCCAGCCCAGCCTTTGAACTGTGCACGCGTCCAGCCTCGTGGCCCGGGGTAATTAGCATTTCACCGGCATCCATCTTCAAAGGCGGCGGGCGAAGCAAGGAGCATCGCACTCACACGTCCATATCAAAAGGGCCCCTGTCCTCGGCGGTGAGGTCTAATGTCAGCGTTTAAAAAGCTGCTGCAGTTTAAACGTTCAGTGTGCTCGGGTCGCTCAAAGGGCCCCTGACAACAGAGGGGTTTCCGCATTATAATCCTGGATGTTCATGTATTAATAACAGCTATAAGGATTATTTTTGTTATCGCTCTTTAGTTAAGTTATTGTTTCTTTTCTTTGACTCATATAGAGTAAACAATTTTTGGTGGAAGGAAAGGAGAAAAATCTTCATACGGATGGCACTTTGATGACGTTTGAGGCCAAACAATTGATCTGTTAATAGAGATATTCAGATGAATCAAAAAATGACTGTAATAGTTTGCTCGACTCGAATATATGTCAGTATATCATCTTGCTCAATTTGAAGATTAATGAATCACGAGTGCACTTTTCTTCAGACAAATGAGGCTGCTGTGAGTATAAATGAGCCCGTGGTCACAGCATTTGGTCAGATCATTAGTATGCTTTTCAGAGGAGAGCTTCTGTGATCCAAACGCAGTTTAAGAATAATGCTGACAGTATTCTTTTTTATATGTATTAATCTCCTTTTCAGTAAATCCCATGAAAAGACCAAAAACTGCAATAAAATTATCCTCTTAACAAATATTTTCTGTAACTTAATACAGTTTTTTCCTCAGCGACGTAGAGCTCTACTGTTGTCCAACAAAAACACATCAGTGAGCCTCACTGTTTCACTGAGCGACATTTTCCTTCTTTACAATACACGAGAGCACTGTAGTTTCATCTTGAATCAGTGCTCACTAGAGCATTTAATGTGTAATAATCCGCCGCTGAAAATAGTCCCCAGAAAATGCACCATTAATTCCTGCTTGAGTAACGTTTGCTAATAACAACAGTGCCCAGCTGTTTTGGGAAATTACAGAGCCCTTTATTTTAGGCTGAAACTGCAAGTTTATGCCCCATTTTTAACAATGTCTTCCCACGATAAACAGCGTTAGTGTTCTAGCAGTGTTTACTGTGATTTGAAAGGAGGACAAAGCTTCGACATTGGCTGGTCATACACTCAACGTTCGCTTCATTTAACCATGAAAATGAGTAATAAATTACTAAGATTATTTTAAACTAAACCATGATCTTCCTCTGTTGGCTTTTTTGGAAGGCTTTTATGAACAATGATCTATTCTACTATATACTGCAGTTGTTGTTTTTTTGCCAGGCACAGGGGAATCTGAAAAGTGTTCTGAAAAACGCTGACAGGATTTGTTGACAGTGAGAGAAAAAATGAATAAGCCTACGTCTATTTTTAACAGGTCATTAAATCAAGCTAAAAGAAAATGAAATAGAAGTGCACAAAAACAATCTTTTAACATCTGATCTGATAACAATCTGATTACGAGATATTTCATGTTGCTCGTTGTCTGGCAAGATAAAAGCTTGTGTCCTTGATTGAAGCCGCCTCTCTGCATCCTATTTTTGTTAAGGGGCCAGACTGCTCTGGTGTCTGCGCCCCTGCAGTTGCGAGTTGGCCCGGTCAACCTGCTCTTTCAAGGCTTCTGTCAGATGCGTACTTAAGTGAAGCTCAAGTGTACTTAAGAGGAGTGTACTTAAAACCAGCAGCACATCTGCCAAAGCTCAGGGGAGCGCCAGCGTCTCATCAATAGGAATCCACCGACAGAGACGGTGGACCGCCAGCTGCTTATGACATACAAGCTGGAGAGGAAAGAGGGGCGACATTAGGAAAAATAAGAAAGAGTAAATCGGAGAGTAGGCACGGGGTGAGGTCGCAGGGACGTGGCAGGAGAATTAAAGAGGAAGATGATAAGGTCAGAGGGAACAGAGATTAGACTCACAAACATATTGGAGAGATGATGCTGTCTTGTGGATGTGATGAGGTTAAGCTGAGCAGTGCTGAGAGGCAGATCATAGCGTACCATTGGTAAGTCATAAATGACTCAGCTGTGCATGATGTATACCTCTGTGCCACACGCAGGACATCCTCTGTGTCTAATAATGGGTTTGAATATTGTTTTGCTGGGCTACATATGCATTTTCATCCCCTGAGGTGATGTGGTTGCGGAAAGAATTGAATTAATTGAGCCTTGATGTTCTGCATGAACCTATATACAATTCCTTACAGTGTGCCTTTATAAAACGCACATTCTCATCTTTAGCTTCATTTTGACGATATCTGTTAGTTATCTATATATGTTCTCTGTCAGGGCTCCCTCTAACCACCTATAACAAGTTCTCAAAGTGATAGTACACTGGAAGATTAGTCTTTTTATTATTTGGTCAAAGCAACAAAGTAGTAGTGCAAAGCGTGCAACATGCTAACAACATTTTAATCATTTAATACACAAAACATTTCTGGAGCTTCACAGCAACACAGTGTTGCAACATTCTCCAAAACAAATGAAGTGGATGGATTACTTCGTACGAGCTTGTAAGTCCACAAGTGTCCGGAAACAATGAAACCCCAAATTGGTTTGTAAAGATTTTTGATCTATGGCCTTGACGCAGCTCACGCACCCACTTCAGACAGGGGTCGCTGTACTGCTTTTAGCTTAGCAACTTCAGCGATGAGTTTAGCTTTGAAAAAATATTTTCAGCGTCTTTTATAATCAATTTGCTGGACTTTTCTTTCAGTTGTATAGGAGGTTGAATTGATAATGATAATGTAACTGAATTTTTTGGTGAACTTTTGGGAGAGACCCTTAAAAACAAGACCAAGACAGCCCCTCTAGCAGCTCTGTGTGGTGCTTTTAGCTCACAATGCTAACATGCTGAAGTTTAGCAAGTATTATGTTCATAGCATATTCACAGTCTCAGACTTAGCTTTTTATCATGCTAACATTTGATAATAAGCACAAAATCTGAAGTATGATAGCATTAGTTTTATTGGAAAGATTCTACATTTGACTTGATATTAGAGGTGGATGACGAGTCAGGGGATCACCAAAAGTAATTTATTAGCATTTCCCAAGATGGATAATATTAGGCGTCTGCGTGACCACTCAAAATGCACAATATTTCTGTGCTCATCCATCCATTCACACACACTCATAGCCGATCGGGAGCAATTTGGCGTTTAGTGTCTTGGCCAAGCACACTTGGACATACAGTCGGGGGATCCGGGGAACTGAACTACTGACCTTCTGTTTAGTGGACAGCCTGCTCTACCTCCAAAGCCAAAGCTGCCCCCGGAGAGGTGATAAAAAAAAGAAGAAGCACATTCTCAAATGTAAACAAGAAAACACCAAAAAAGAAAACGAGAGGAAGTTTCAGCTTTTTTCCTCTTTTACACAAAATGATTATAATAAGCTTGTCAATGTAAACTTGAATGAAGGAGCTGTTATTGTCTCACGCATATATGCACATCTGTCATATCATCCGACGGAGGCTTGTTCCTGCTGACAGTGTGTCTGAAGTCATGTTTTATTCAGACGATGTGCGTTTCCCTCCCATCACTCAGACAGGAGAGGAAGATGTGCTGCGGATAGCCAAGCACGGACGGCCTCCACCTCACTTAATCCACATGCAAGGACACGCATGCACACACAAACACTTTTATACATACCAATACAGTGAGATATAGTGCAACCCGCATTATTCAAAACACAAATACAGACGCTCGCACACACACACGCACACACACACAGTCGGATATGCTCAGTATTCATAAGGAGCACAGCAGAGGGATACGAAAGAACTCAGCAGTTAGGACAAATCACTGACAAGCTGAATTCATCACACAGCCTCACAGACGGGAAATGGAGCGATGACGGACATCCAAAATACGATAATTACACCCAAGGTTACCTCATAAAACATTATGGTCAATAAAAGCAGAATCCCCACATTTCAACCTTTTTGTCCAACCAAAAAGGGGAGGAACAACGGCGAGCATCCCTCACACAGCTGGCTGGTGTTTTAAGACATTTTTTGAGTGTTGTGGAATACCTCAAGAACTCCCATTGTGAATGTTTAGAGGACAAAAAAGTCCCACTAAAATATGCAGGAACTCCGTGTCAGTGACTGTTCCTGCGGGAAGCTTCAAACCAAGCATCCAAACATCAACAGGCTTTTTTACAGTAAAAGCAGTCTATGTTGTTACCAGAGAAAAGCAACCAACAATAAACTGGTTACAAAAAGCTGCATCGATACCGTCTTGACAGCTTCCTCCTCATGTCTGGTATCGACTTCAGTCAAGCTGTGTCATTATTGTTCATAAAAAAAACCCTGTCGATTGTCGGTAGAGTCACTGGCCTGTAAGCGACTCCCAGAGACAAAAAGGACTTTCCAAAATGGTGGCCTTGTTTAACAGCCTCTTGGTAGGAGTCCATTAAATCTCAATGAGGGAGGCTCACAGGCGACTGTGCCAGTCCTGTGGCTGGAGGCAGGAGGCTGGCAGAGGTGGCTTGTCAAACACTAGACAATACACACAACCAGGGAGGACAGGGAGAGATTAGCAGCCCGCTGGCTGGTTTCTGCTGAACGCTGCTGCTGCTGCTGCAGCCGGAGGAACATCAGTCACATTGGCAGCCAAGAAGAAACGACTTTGAAAACGATTTTTTTTTCTTTTGCCCTTTTATATCTTTACATTTTAACGTTGCTTAGCGAGGATCAAACTGTACATTATGACATAATTTCATCTTTTGTTTTAGCATCAATTAGTAGTATAAAGAGATCTTTAGGTTCTATGATGTGGTGGAATATTGTTGTCTTGTGTGGAGAACTTGACATCAGATTAAAGTAGAGGAGCAGGATTTCCCTCTGTGAGTTCATTAAGGCACATTGAGAATGTACCACATCTTTGACAATTCAAGATCATTTGTACTGCAGCACTGTATTCCCCCTCAGTCTGAGACGCGCTGTTTTAGCTCCCGTCTCTTTAAGAACCCCCCCCTCCCAAATACCCAGTCTCATCTAATTGGTCAGCTCACACACGCCTGAGCCAGCACCAGTAACAACAAGAGAGCAGCTTTGTTAATTTCATTCCTACATGCAGTATCAGCCACTAGGCATAGATTATGCAAGTATGCGACATGGTGTTGTCACAAAGAAGCAAAATTAGAGACAGAGCTGCTGGTGAGGTATTACAGGAGCTGTGCTTTCTGTACCTTCAGTATTCGTTAATTTGTCATCGCAAAACAGGCACACCATTTTCACAAGAGGACAAAATGATAGAGATAGTTTAGATTGTCTTCCCCCGCCAAAAGGGTCCAAATATAGAACAAAACAAGTTAAGTTATGTAACGTTTAACCCTCACAGAGCCCACCTTGTCCTCACTCAGAGGGACGGTGAGCGTTGGCTCTGCAGAGATGCAACGTTTTTATGGCAGAAGTTGTGCTCGCCGCGCTCACTAAATCTCTTCTGCCTCGCCGCTGACGATCACGACATATGTGGCCCTGCTCGTGCTTCATTTATTTCCGCCTGTCTGTTTGTAAATACTGAAAAATCTTGTTTTTTATTGGTTTGTTTGTTTTGCTAACCGTGCCATATGGTAAGTTGAGCTAATAGACCAATTTTATCTCTCTAAAAACGTCCACATGTAAATGAATCCAGGTTTATTTTCGTATGAGCAGAAATGGTGCAAAAAAAAAAAAGTTTCCTATCTTGCCTTATTTCTCCCTCCTGTTGAGACTGGATAATGTGCGCCATGGGAGATGGTGAGAGGGAGGACAGGTGCGTGGAGGATGTTCAAAGCTACAACGGAGTAAGAGGCCCGACATTGTGTCTGCTGTCCCCTGCTGAGCTGCTCTGTATCTTAAAGACTGTATCTTTTATTCAGTGTAAATGTGGTGCGGGCTGGTGAGACTGGTGCATTGTGACTGAGATGGATGGATCTCGATAGCAGAACAACGTCACTGTGAAAACCAATGTCTGGACTGAATGGATTCCCTTTGTTGATCTCTTCCTCAATTTCTATCTCTGTTCTGGCTCTCCTCCCGAGCTCATATCCGACACTCCATCTCCCCCTCTACTGCAGCCATTTTTCTTCCACCGCTGCAACAAGGCAGCAGTCACCCTTTCAACCTTTCCACTTCCCCCCCTTTTTTTTCCCTTTACCCTCCACACTCCTCTTCCCTTTTCTTGTGTTTCTTTTCCCCTCTCTCTCTTTCACTGAATTTCCAGACAGCCGGCTGACTTCATCACCTGCTATCTTGACAGTAAGACGTATGACTGTGCAGCATCCAGTCACCGTGTAAACCACCAGCCCTCCCCATTGGTCCACATGCACAGCACACACATGCCGTCTTGAGGGATTTCCTCGGCCATGATTGCGGGGTTATTTCAGACTGTCTCTAATGTGCTATACAGCATTGGAGACTCCGCCAGCCCAGAGATAGGAGATATATATACGACAGGCATGATGGATGGATGTGGTGATATAATTTAGACAGCAGAAGGTCACTTTATCAAAAGTTACGACCAGAGGACTGTTGTGCCGCAGTGATGCAGTCTGTTTCGAAGTAAGAAGTTTGCATCTGACCAGTAATTCTAACACACTTGATTGTTCGTTTTGATTTCCCCACAGAACAGCTACTAATGGCAATCAGTTACGATTTGATTCTTCGGTGTGTGATGCTCAGAGAATTGACGTATACAGCATTAAACACTGATGTAGCGAGAGCCGTCACGAGGCTCAACTAAACCAAAAGAGCCAAGCAGTCAAGCTGAGGTTGTAGATATATCGGCAAGTTGTCACTCAAAGCACCAACGCTTTTTAAAATGCAAAACTCTAAGCCTTAATCTAATTTAAAGGAGTGAGTTATATAAAAGTTCACATTTCTATATAGTTGTCTTAAAAGGAGAACTTGGCTACAAAGATCAGAACTATTTTTCGTACCAGACAGCAAACATGTTTGTTCCTGCTGTAAAGTTATGCATCTTAATTTGGGGGTCCTCGAGGATTGGTTTAATTGTTCAACCCCTGAGTTCATTGTAGTTGTACATTTCTGCCAACCATTGATATGTTGTTACTTGATGTGTTTCTTTAGGTTACATTTTCATTTAAATGTTGAGACAGTACTGTTCTTATGGTCTGGTTAGGGTCGTTGCAAAAAATCCTTGATATCCAGTGGTTTCACAATGCCAAATGTTGCAGTGCAGTCTTGAACTGTGGTCACTGGCTTGGCAGCCTTCTCATCTGTAACTCCACCAGCATCTCCTCCGTCTGTGTCCGTTTCGGCGGTGTGCAGAACAAAGTTGACTGCCAACATCTTAGCCTTACAACTGGGCTGATTAATGCAGGACTTTGGACTTTTGAAAGCAGAAATAGCATTTTTTCTCTCTTAACATTTGAAGTTGAATTCATTAGCAATAAAAACTAACCTTTGCTAAGTCCAGTGCACTTGTGAGTTTTGCTGTTACTGGCTTCTAATGTTGGCTAACGAGTATAAACTTTATTTACATATTGGTATGTCACTGACATTACTGAGTCAGTTTGCTGGCTTGGTAATTATTTGTCTGTCACTGTCACTAAGTTAAATGGACATATTCAAATAATCCATCAGAAACTGATTGGAAAGAAGTATTCTATGTCTGTAACAGTCTGTAACATCTGTCTGTGTCATGGACAAAGTTGTTGAAATGGATCCATGATACAGAGTGTTCTGATGACAGAAAGAAGACTCAGACATTCACCATTTTGAGGGCTGAGCTTGTTTTTATTAAGAAGCTCCATTTTTGTCTGACAAGTTGTCAGCTCACCAAGATTATTTCCGACCACAGGATCTGTGTAGACTGAAGCGTCTGTATATCAATATCCCCACTTGACTCATACCGTCTTATGTCAAAACCAGCGCTGTGCAATTTAATCCAATTGACAAAGACGTACTTTATCAGACAGGAATGAATAAACATCCTTATTTCAACTTCTGAGATGTGAAGAGTTTATATCATGTAAATTGAATATCTGTGGACTGTTTCACTCTTATTCGAAACAGTTGAATTGTTCCAGAAATTCTCAGCCGCACCCTGCTTTTAATTAAATCCGCACAGCTTTGTTAATGCTGCACACAGCTTTTTGACCTTGACGGTGTTCAGACGTCCAGGCTCGAACCCTCTGAGGGCCGATGAACGACAGGAGAGTAAAGAGCAGACAAGGACGGATATCAGTCACTGTAACTAAGTTTCCGAGTGTGCATACGTGTGCGTTAGTGTGTGACTTCGTGAGCACGCATGATTTTATGTGTGCGTGGGCGTGTGAGGGAGAGCGTCTGAGAAGGACGAAGCGGTATCAGTCACTGTCGCTGAAACGCTGCAGTCGCTGGCTCGGTTCCACACACACACACATACACACACACACACACACACACACACACAAAGACACACAAAAAGACACATGCGGACACACAAACAGAGAGGTGCAGGATGCATAATTCATAGAGTAATCAAAGGCAGACAAAAGCCACAGTCTTTGAGTCTGTTGGCCCACCAGGATGCAGTCTGACACGAACACACACACACACGAACACACACACACACACACACACACACACACACACACACACACACACACACACACACACACACACACACACACACACACACACACACACACACACACAGCAGCTCTCCCTATTGAAGTGAACAGTGGTTCTTACCAGCCAGGCAACAGTCTACAGAGGGTAACAGAGAGAAAAGGAGGTGAATAAGAGGAAACGATGGAGAGAGAGAGCGGATAATATTTCAAACAGCCCCTTCACTTCCCTCCTCTGCCTAGAGGCCCTCTTTTTACAACTTCCTCTCGCCTTTTTTTTTTTTTCATTTAAAAAATAGTTCTGTCTAGACCAAAAAGAGACGGTGGAGTGGAGATAAACTCCCTGAGCTCGCTGGCTATAACTTCCTGTTTCAATTGGACCCACAGGTTTTCTCCAGAGTACATCCAAAGAGAGGGGGTTTTGGTGCTGAGGATCCCAAATAAAAGAAAAGTGTTTTGGTGCATTAATATTTAATAAAATGCAGATGACTAGCATTTAAAAATCTATATTTAGCTCCACATTATACCGTATGATTCCGCGTGTGCCACCAGTGCACTTTAAAGAGGCGGTCCTACTTTCTGGGGTGATGTGTTTTGCATGTTGCCACTTCCACCTTTCTTTGGCTCCCTGTGTCTCTCCGAGGACACAGCTGTAAAAAGCTCAGCTCTTAAAGCTTTCATCTCTGTCTAAATCCAAACCAGTGTTCCATTATTTATTTATCTGCCAGAGACCAGAAATATCCGCTGAGATCTGCTGGGCTTCGACAAGATGAGCCCTGGCCTTGCGGTGGGTCTCTGGGCAGAGAAGTCGCACACAAGCAAACACGCTCACGCGCACTCGGAAATAAATGGGAAAATGAGCACAGAAGTGTTAGAAAACTGAGACTGACACACATGCGCACACACACACACACTGAGGCGCATATACTGTACGCTATCAGTAAATGACTGGGACTGCGCTCAGCCGTCCAGGTAATGCACCTGTACTGAGGCACCTGATAAATCCCTGAATGCTGTAGTCTTATCTGCCCGGGCCAGATTGAAGAACAAGGCTCTAATCTTTTTGTGTGCGGCTCCGTCTGTTTGTGTCTGTCTCTCCGTCCGCCTTCTGCAGTGCTCCAGTCTGTCTTTCCTGACTCCATTACTTTGCCCGTTGAAGTTGATAGGCTATAAACTCTCGTCATTATGGGTGATCCTTCACTCCCTCCTGCGCTCTTCCCTCTCTTTTTATTTCCATCAAAATGTCAGGTCTTCAGTGCTGATGCAGGACCACTAGCCTCGCAAGATGTAGTTGAACTGAAAGCCGCACGGAGCTGTATTTTTTTTAATTTTTATAACCAGTCAAACGATTATGCATTAAATGAAAGTTGTGGCTTCATCATTCGACTCACGCCCATGACTTAGCTGTTTTGGTTGGCCGTCACTTCTTTTTTTTAAGCTTTTTTCAGTCGAACAGTAGCAGGCAGACGCAGTTAGCAACTAGCTGGTGAACGTAGTGGAGCATTTAGCAGCTGAAGAGTGGGATATTTCCCATAGGAGTTAATGGTAAGCAAAACAGAGCCTCATCGATGAGTGATTGTTGGACAGTCAGTCAACACAGTGGGGGTGCAGACATAGCTTTTTCTACAACACATTGCCAAGTTACCTGGCAACGTGCTGCATTGTCCAATCGAACACATGCAAGCACACCCTGCTGGTCGATTACTTTGCAACGCGGATACTGTTGTTAGCTCGCGGCCGCCAGAGCAGAACATGAAATAGTAGCTGCTGCGATTACTCTGCTGTCTAGAGTTGTAAAATCCTGTCCTTTTAACCTTACTTCTAATGGAGTTCTTGGATCATCTTTCAGAGTTTTAACGTTAGCCAGATAATTTTTTATAGCGTGATAAAATCTCAGCATTATATATTTTTGGTGCCCCCCAGTGGCCACAAACAGAAACGTATACTGCTGTCAGGCAACACAGGAAAGCTGAACGGACATGACATACTGTAGATGAGGACGTAATAGTCGGGGTGCAAGTTTTTCATCATACGCCTGAACAGGGCTGTGATTGAGTTGGCTGCATGAGCTTTATGACCGCTGATGTTGTTGCCTTGCAAATCAGCTGAATTTATGCTGTTAGTTCCTTGCAAATTAGACTGATGTAGATTTATCCCCCTCAGCCTTTTCGCCCCACCATGCCAGCTTGCCTTGACTTTCAGAGAGGATGGTGAAATGTTCCATTGAAGTTATTTTTGGCCATGTTACGTAATAAGTCTCTCTCTCTGTCTCTTCACGTGAAGTGGTGTGATGCTGCTCAGTTTGCAGAAAAAAGTCAACGTTGGAGTCATAATTGCGGTGTATCACAGAGATATTTAAGGATGTTTTGAGCTCAAGCCAGCAGCTGACGGTCAGTCGTAAGAATATTAGAAAAACTTATCTTGAGAGACAGCTGAGGTACCATATCTGTGTGCCTGCGTATTTTAATTTTTGAGCAGTTGGAATAGTAAGAGATTTACCAGGCCAGTAAAGCAGACAAACCATCTGGGGTTGTGGAAGTTTTCCCAGTAGGCAAGTCGACCTGTGAACCAGAAGTGGGTCCAGTAAACACAGAAAAAGTCTCATGCTGCTCCACGGTGGATTTCCATTACATTAACCAGCCAGCTCGATGATTATGCTCTGCATAAACCAAGACGGTGTAGACTTAGCAAATTAACATTATGGTGCTTTTAACCCCTTTAACTGGCAGCAGTGGGGAATGAGCTGTAAAAGATACTGCACTTAAAAACTCATCTCATTTACTTAGTGAAACAGTTCCTCACAGTTCTGGATTTCATGAGTTGTATCTCCCAGGATGCATTGCCCTATGGAGGTGTAGCAGAGTTACAATAGTAAACATTTGGATGTTTTGTTCGATGGAGAGAAGTGATGCATTCTTGTGATTTACATCAAACATCCCAGTTTTAAACTGATGTTATCATTTTTAAGTATGTCTACCACAATCTTCAGTTCTAACAAGTGAACAGCAACAACAGTAAAAAAAAAAAAGTGATTATATTGATAATAATAACAGTAATAATACATCAATAATAATACATCATTTCATGTAGTAATTAATGTCGACACTTTCTAATCTTTCTTTTTTTAATTCATGTGAATTTTCGTAATAATAGCAGATGACACTTGTGATTGATAACTTGATGTCGTAAAACCTTCAACCATGTCCCCATACAGGACGTACTTCTCAACCTTGACCAATACACAAGGAAATAAATACTGTATAAAAGGGAATTAATCACATTTGAGTCAATTTGGATTGAAATTGCATCATAAATTATATTAATTTATTTATTGATGAATTTATTTGTCACTATTTTTTTGTCCTCTCTTGATTGTCATCATTTTAACTTGCAGTCTTTTATTCCGTCTCTTACTTTGTTAGCTCATCTTTGTCCGCAGCCCTGCCTGTTGACTTTGTTGTTTTCCTGGAGGAGAGAAAACTTGCGGGGTGAGTAAAAGGGCAGAAAGTAGAAGGAGAATCTGGAGAGCGGTGTGGGAGAGAGGAGACCATGGGGATGTGGTATCACACCCTGTGGAGGAGAAGACTGGAGAAAGAAATAAATGAGGAAAGGTGCTGAGAGAGAGAAAGAGGGAGAGAGAGAGAGCGAGAGGGGACGTGCCTCCTCTCTCCTGTTGTCCTCTGGGCTTTGGCTAGATTGCTTTCTCTCTGACTTGGAAGTCAAGGCGTGGAGAGATGGAGAGCGTGGCCACAGCCGGGAGGGGGTTCTGGTCAGCAGAGAAAATACTTGGTTGTTAATTTGCACCTGGATTCTCACCTCCAGCGTTCCATCAGAGAGCCAGAAGGCGGCTGGCCTGGCGAGATGATAGCCCTGTCACCTTCGATCAGACCTCGCCATCGCATAAACCATCCCTGCAACCTATAAGACTTCGCTGCAGGTGATTGGATCGCCGGCCCCACTCCCTCCACCAACCCTCCCTCTCTCTCTCTCTCTCTCTCTCGTATCCTGACGCAGCCAAGATAGCTCTCAGTCGGGCTGTCACAGGCTGCTGAGCCCTCTTATAGGAGCCCCTTGTCCAAAAAAAATGTGCCAAATGTAATAAAAGTGTGATAGTGCTTGGCTCGTCGTCCGGACCTGGCACCAGAGCAGCGAGAAGGGAAATTATGTTTCCCAGTTAAATTGGTTTCCTGGCATGTGATAAGTTGGGGTGAATTTTTAATCCACGACCTCATGAAAATATGTCAATCTCCAAGCTGCTATCGTTTCTCCCATCCTGTCGCCTCCCTCCCTCCCACCTGCGTCTTGGCCCCTGTGTCTTTCTTCTGGCTTTCGCTGTTCTTAAAAAAGTCAAAGATAGCAGGTGTGGGACACCTTTGCTCCTCAACCAATTACCTCACCAGTGTATAATCCTACCCAACCTCACCTCTCTTCCCACTCAGTCCTTCTCCCTCCCCGCTACGCTCACTCGCTCACCTCCGCCCACGCGATTCTTTCCTCTTTTTCATGTCTTCCCTTCATCCCTGCATCCCTGTGAGGCTCCGTGGCTCACCAATTACAGCGGCAGTCGGCAGCTAGCTGGAGTTACTACCACAGGCAGTCTCTATGCATGCAGCAGGCGAAGCAGCTGACTGACATGACACAGGGCGTTCTCCCATAGCCAGCCCGCAACCTGAGGGAGCCTGATAACCGGGCTCCACCGGGGCTCAGTGTTACCGGCTTTACATGGCTAGTCATTCGCCGCACCTCATACCAGGCGGCCCGCTGCCTGCCTGACACTTTCCCTTTCAAGTGAACGTGTTGAAAATGCTTGTGGACAGGCGAACGAGCCGAGTTGTGACTGCGGAGAGCTGAAGGGTTTTGGTTTGCCAGCGTGCCAGAAAATTAGGGTGTGAAATGTGAGCTTTTGAGAGGAGAGAACTGGTTTATTTTCCCTGAATGTAAAATGACTTAAAACTGACATGAATGATCAATCACTAGGAAACAAGTCAGCAGCTATTGTGATATATTGTTTTAAAAGCATCTGCCTGTTCCAGGTGCTGCAGTGTAAGGATCGCTGCTTGTTTTTGTTTGTTTTCTATCCTTTTTAACTAAATGTTTTTGGGGTTTTGAACTGCTGGTCATATAGTTTTCATGTACAGCTCTGTAAAACTTTGGTGGACATTTCTTTGGTGAATTTAAAGATAAGATAAGTAATCGATTAATTGGCAAATGTCACATAGAACCCCTGTAATGTTATATCCCCATATTCACTAGAGACCATTACTGCATTGTCTTTGGCTGATTGGTCAATTCTTGTGTTTTTCTAGAAGAAACAGTAAATAAAAACAGATTTTATTGAATTCAGTTCATATGACGATGGGCTGACTGTGTTCCCCTCGTCTGGATTTTGGTATTTGGACAGTAAAAGAACAATGCTTCGAAAGAATTAAGAAAAGGAAACAAAGTGAAACGGTCAAAGTGGGGGAGGGGCCGACAGTCTGATTGATAAACCAATCTAAAGTTTATCTCAAGGGCATTGTTGAGGCCATAAATCTATTATCCAAAATGACTTTTACAGTGTAGCAGCAACTATCTGCCAGCCCACTCTTGCTTCTTATCTGATGTGCAGAAATCCAAGACACTTTAGGAAGGCTACTGATGTGTTTTTGTGTCGAACTGGAGGAGATTCGTATCTGTCAAATATTAGCGCTTGAGATTATTGAACTGTATTCCATGATAATGTGAAAACAGAAGCGGAGGAATAAATTGAATTCTGTCATAGAACGATAAGAGTTTATGGAATAATAAAAAAAAAAACTCTTAATAAAATTCTCAATCTGTCTTTCTCTGCATCATTTCATAGTTGAGTCTGGCAGTTGTCACCACCCAGAAACATAGATGTGTATCTTCCTCCGTCGAGATGTTCCTCCTGTCGGCCGCCAGTAGCGGAGGTGAACGAATAAAGGGCGCGAGGGATGGCTTAGTTTTATTCGTCTGTCAGTCTCACCCTGCTACAATCACCTTCCGTGGCTGATGTCAGATAGAGAGGGTGCTGCTGGGAAGCTGTTGCCGGGGCCTGCCATTAAACAAAAATTAATCCTGACGTGCACAGCTAGAGGCGAGGCGAAGCGAGGCGAGGCGAGGCGAGGCGAGGCGAGGCGAGGCAGCGAGGGGGAATTGGACCAAACCCACCCATTCATCATCAGACATCAGACGGTGACATGTGTGGAGGCCGCGGTCAACATGCCAAGAGCCGCTGTACACTCTCATGTACATGCACAGGCATCGTCCTGCCTCCCTCCGCTCTCAGCCAATCGGCTGCCGTCAGCGCATGAGCCAATCAGGCTCGGGGATCTCTGCTGGAGATGTTGAGGGGCTGAGGAGAAGGGACTGTGTCAAAGTCGTACCCTGTGAGGCAAGGCTGCATTAAAATTCATACAGCGCAGAAGCACCAGGCTGAATACTGATCAGTGCACAGGTCCCATCCTGCAGCACCACTCAGGGAAAAAAAAGGAGATTTTTCCACAAAGGTATCCACACTCGCAGGTTCCATATATACATATAAGCATAAAACCACGGATTTATCATGGATGAAAGCAGCGGGAGAGAAAAATAAGAAGAAAGAGAGTTGGAAAGGGGAGAGTGGGAGAAAATGCAGAGCATGAGATCCCGTTATACAAGGCTGTTGTGTCTCTGATGTGGTGGTGCAGCCATGATAGGAAGGAGGAGAGTGAGAGAATATCTATTTATGACGACGTGTGGGGGCAGATGTGGGCATGTAACCATATGCTGTTGCTATTTTCTCCTCTGTACATTATGTTTGCGCTTTCTGTAAATCACTTGTAAATGCAGTATTTAAAATACAAACCAACAGGTACTTTATCACTCCTTCTTGTCCTCCTACCTCTTCATAAATAGATGTCTGAGAGAGAGCATAATCAATGCTTTTGTCATAACCTGGCAAAAATGTGCAAATATATGTTTGTCTAGAAATTGAACCAATCGAGGAGTCTGACTTTGTGCTGCATTCAGTTTCAATCAGTCTGAAAGGTTGAGCCAGTTTTTGGGTGTACGACCGCACAATGATGTTACATCATTATTTGTCATCGTCTGACCTTTATCGAGTCGTGATGATACGATCACATCTTGTCATCATTTTACGAAATTCTTCTGTTGTCCTAGTAACTCCGAGACAAATTGTGAATAGAAAACTGATTTAATTAGCAATTTTAAGGAGCATTATGTAGTTTTGGAAAATCAATTTGAATACATTTTATTTGTAATATTGAGGTAATAATACAAACTCATAATTATATTTCCATAAGTGAATAAACAAGTTGTTCTCAGAAGAAAAATAAGGTCCCCAGAATACTGTTTGGAATTAGAAAGGTGGCAGGGTCCGCCACACATAAACTAAGACACTGTTGTTTATTCAGTTTATTCAGTCATGAAAACAAAGAGAGTTCATTTATATTGTTTTTTTAGGTATAAAAAATCAGTTGATGAAGATCTTTCTCTTCCGATAGAAGAGAAGATGCCTTCCCCAAAACTACATAGCGCACCTTTAATATAGTGACACTGACTTCAACTATACTGATACGAATAATTCTGTATGGGAGCTCTAAAGTTCAACACGTCCTCCTGTGCCCCCCTGTGATCTGTTTAATATTAAACCACCTGATTACTGAGACCACTTACATGTGGGTCAATTTTAGACAGATTTATATTTTTCCAGACTTGCACATGGATCTGTTTGGGTTAAATTCCTGTCGATCCTGATTTGACTGGAATTTAGATTAAAGTGACCTTAATCCTTCACCTGACTCCACCCAATATCCAATCCTCCTCTCTCTCTCTCTCGCTCTCTCTGTATATACATGTAATAGACAGAGAGGAGAGGGAGTGATCCCTCTGTCACTGACTGCCAGTCATGAATTAATGTATTACTGTGGTGACAAGAGAATCAGTGAGTGAACTCATGACCTGCTTGGATTTGGCGATGCACCAAGGAACAATGCCGGGGAACGCAGCCAGAAAATCCAACTCTGTCTTGTTTTAATTGTTTGTTTCCATCCCACTAATTCCATTTAAATTCCTCACTCTTCCACCGGATGAAGCGTGTCTCTCTGGATGCAAATTAAATGTCTCCAAACAGCCGCATGAACTCACTGTTCACTCCACTGTGAGTCTGACTAACAGCCAAAAGGATAGTCTATATTTGCTTTCATACATGAAGTAGCTGTGAGTACATTTTGGATGCATATAAAAAGCCTCATTTGTCAGCGGCAGTGGAGCAGTTATCATATTTCACGTGGCCCTATTTTCACATAAAATGGCTGAAATCCAGCCATCTCTGTACAGACTAAGATTAATTGGCCACAGCCGGTACTCTGCTGCTGCACAACACCGTTACTGGGGCCCGAGCCAAGCATATGCACCATCACATATAAACTGTGTTCACACACACACACAAGCACCAAACCAACAAGTGGTCCCTGAGTCTCTGTTGAGTCAGCTCCCCAAGAATCAACATCTAGCTCTTTGGCTTTTCCCCTTGAAGTGAGTCCGCAGAGACGGAGACCAGATATGGCAGCGTGACACTGAGCAGGGATAGAGAGAGAGAGAGAGAACAATAACTGATACTGTCACCACCTCACCACCGTTGCGAGCAGGATCAATAAAACAAAGTCAAATAGCTCTCACCAAGTACTCCTCTGTGGCTCTGTTCAAAGATCCGCCGGAAAACTGTGAATTGTCCGAGTGAGAGCGGTGGAGCAGGCCTCCACTCATTTGCAGTAAAAGTTTGTATTTGTACTCAAACACTGGAAGTGGACTCCTGGTGCAGCTCATCCTCACAGACAGTAGGAAGCAGAGACTACATGTGAGGAATACACTAGCAGGACAGTGCTCACATATTTCCATCATCACAAACACGTACAGTACGTACGCTCATACTTATAGTACATATGTAAGTACGGCTCGTGCACGCAGGATCTATATTCTGGCTGTTGTAAATGTTTGTAGCAGCAGAACTTAGTCAGTACTGTCGAAGCTGTTTTATGAGTAATTATTTGCCGACTTTAACTCTGAAATTGAAATAATTTTGGTTTTTATCAAACATAAGATTTAACACTGCGAATTGGAGAAAATAGAAGAAGTTCATTGTTTTGTCTACATAGCTGTGGGAATTCAAAAACGCACAAAATAAACTGAAGTTGCTGCTGACTCACAGGAAGTACACTGTGCATGTAAGCCTGCTGTTGGCCGACCCCATCAGTCGACTTGCTCCTCCCCTTCCACTCTACGTTTATTGGCCTTTTGCCAAATCCATCTATACAGTAAACATCAATCTCCAATGAACATTACCAAGCTAGCAGATGTTACCTAGTTTTCCTCTGTAACCATTTTATGTCCAGGCCTCCCCAAACGCAAAATTCACTTTTTGCACGGGTGCTGTCGCTACATCCTTGGCTTTGCACCACCCAGTACAATTTATTAGTTTAGCAAGCATTTTATTCCCCTTCCCCTAGACACCATGATACTGTACCTTGCGTGACTTATGGGCACGACCGGCAGTGCAATACATCATCAGTATTTCCTGGAGAACCAAAAGTAAAATCTTCAGATATCTTGTTTTCTCCAGCCGACACTGCAAACAGAGAAAATCCTCCCGATTGAAAAGCTTCTACAACAATATGTTTGACATTTGTCGTCTTTCAGAGATGATCAGTTGATAATCAGAATTACTAGTTACATTTAATAGAGCTCTTCTGTCAGTGTCAGAATGCCCTGTGGATGAATGCTTGTTGTGCACACTGACGGCATTGAAAATCTTGGCGTTCTTGCATATTTTTTTCTTCCCATGCTACAAACAAAAGGCACTGTTGCATTTAATTCTGAATGAGAAAGAAGAAAACAGTGAAGTAGCACAATAAATGAATGCCTTGCTTGGCATGACAGTGACTGAGTTCTGAGCCACAAAGAGCATCAAGTATGAGTCACGGTATATTTACTATAAACTTCTCCAGTGAAATGTCTGGGATAAGAAAATGAGAGAAGAGTGTAGAGATTCGTAGAGTGTTTTTGTTTGGGAGAGGATTTGGAAGACGATCGCATGCTCAGCTAGCAGTAAAGCTGTGGATTTTGACCATAGATAGGGAAAGGCTTTGATAGCGAGAGCCATTGTTGGACGGATCCCATCAGATTGAAGGAGGATAAGCTGCTTGGGGGATGCGGTCAGAGCAACAACAGCAAAAAAAAAACACTCTTTCAGGCACTGTCATTTTTCCAAAAAGGGGGGATCCATCATTCCTTTGATGATGGAGTTTTAATTATTAGAAGATGAGGAGAAATGGGCCATGGAGAGATAAGTGATAGGATAGAGTAGTTCTCTCGGGGTATTAGCCCTTCAGATATACAACAGTTTGTGTGTGTGTGTGTGTGTGTGTGTGTGTGTGTGTATTCTCACTTGCATCGCCTCTCCCTTTGATCCTTTAAGAAATGCGCTGTGTGTGAAAGAGAGTAAGTTGATCTGTGTATCCACTTTGATCCTTGAGACGCTCATTAACCATTCGATAAACACTCCATAGGGTGATCTATAGTAAGTTGTAAATTGAGACGTCAGACTCTGAGGAAATCGGTTTGCAGCATCGATGGCACGCGTAGGTGTAGTTTTTCATATCTCGCAAACCGTGAGGCATCACATTGGGGGCTTTTTTGTTAAGCAGTGGAGGCTGAAGATGTGGGTAGGTTGGCTGACTCGCTCATTCATCAGTTGTGTGGCTGTCACAGTGATTTAGGTGTACAGCACAGCCAGCGTAGAGAGCAGAGAGGCCGACGTGTTTAGTACCAGGAGTAAAAAGCTGATGGTAAGTAACTACAGTGCGGTCGCATGACCTCAACGTCAACACCACTAAGCTTCCTACTACACCATAATATACACGCTTAACTCTTCATTGATCAGTCTACAAGTTGTTAAGTTTCAGTTAGTCTGCCTGTAAAGACAGATTAGTGAGTAGATGAGTATATCTGAACGCTATAGTGTGCATACATGTCAGGCTGCAAAAACAAAAAGAGATTTTCATTATGGAATAATCTGTACTTTTACTTTCATTTAGTCTCTCCAGAAATGTCCCCTCTAAGATGCTGGTTTTGTCCAACAAAGCAGTCCAAAAGGGACAAAAGTGCAATTTTCTTCAGAACCAGTTGTGACAATTTTCCGTTCATCAGCATATCAAATTATCGACAAACTGTTTCGGCTTTATATAAAGTCTACATACATTTAATTTCATTTTCTAGGACAATGAGTCAGATAATGGCACGAAACAACTGTAGTAGCTGCAGGAAGTAGCTTGAACTGAGTCGTGTCAGTGTTCTGTGTGTTTACATGCACATGCATTAGTACTTGTACCTTTCCCTTTGAGTTCACGTGTCCATCCGACTTCACTGCCCTTTGTCTCATCTGCCCCAACAAGCCACACAGAGTGCTGCTCGTATCATCGTTACATGGTCTCAAAAGGTAAAACACTGGTTAAAAAACAAACAACTAAATAATCCACGTGTTCTGAAAACCCTGCGCTGCAGCTTCGCTTTTAACCGTCATGTGTTTTTGACCTGCAGGTCAAGTGAGCTGAACCTTAAATGCATCAAAAGCTTTTACATTTTACAGCCGGAGAACCTGCAGAGAGGTAGAGAGAGAAAGAGAGAGAGAGAGGCACTCTCCCTCTGCGGGTTCCCGATCCTGCCTCGTCTTTGTCTGTCTGAGCTCATATCTTTCTCTCTCTCCTGTCACTGTTGGCTCTCGCCCCATCTATCTTTGTCTCCCCCCATCTTCTCATGTGCACCCTCATTCTCTTTCGTTCAATCTCTTTGTATTAACATCTCCCCTGTCTGCGTCTGTCATCCCTCTCGTGCTCTTTTCTTGCCCCAAATCTTCACACACAGCCCCTTTTCTCAGCGTCCCCGTCTGAGTGGCCCTATTGCTCTGTCTCTGTAGAACAGTGCGCCGGCTGCTAGCGGTGCCCCGACGTCATGGCACATGGCTGCTGCATCCCGGCTATAAATAACTCTGCCTTGTGGCGCTCGGTCCAAGACAGGACCGAGAGCCAGAGGGAGAGCAATCTGCTGTCTCCCTCAAGAGATGCTCGAAGGGGAAGGCATGAATGAGACCAAACACTCCTTCGCCACCTTCATTGGTGATATGAATGATTCTGGATTTAATTGTTTTTCGAGACAAGAGCCAAACGTCAAGTCAGGAAACGGTTCAAGCACAAAGGCTGGTCACAGCTAAAACTCAGAACAGTGAAGTGTTAAATAACCCTGGCACATATTTGATTATTAAACTAAGCATTTGATGCAGCTTCTTCTAGTTGTGGCCATACAGACATTTCTGTATCATTCTTTATTTACTCATCACCCACATTGGGTTACTCATTGTGGAATAAAACTATAGTAGCTGTGATCCCTTGTGATCCTTCATACTTTGACCAATTTGATAACTTTCAATGGTTCTGCTCGTACTTTAAAGATCCGCTTTGTAAGAAACTCTTGTCACAAAGTTGTCAAATACTGACGATTTGGGATTGTAGGACGGTTCGATTGTCATCTCAAAGCGTGTGTTGGGAGTGAGGCTCAAAAATGTGTTACGTAAACAAAAGTATACACATTTCACTGCTCTCTGTCATAAACACCTTGAAGATTTCAAGGGTCCAAAATTTCCAACGTTTATTTACCCTTGATAATGAAGCCGAAATGACTTCTGAAAATTAGGACTTCCTGTGGTTCCTACACAATAAACAAAATAATTAAAGGAGGTCGGCTCATTCTCTTCTGTCATTCTTATAGTCGCTGTTGTTCCTCCAGCTCCTTAAGTCTTCAGCATAACAAAGACCCAGGGATAATGTGGAGAGAAAAATAAGACATTTTGTGTTTAGCCACACGTGGTGTGATTGGAGCACAGCAACAATGGATCGGTCAATGTCTGGTGTTGTTTGCAATCCATTTTCAAACCTCAATCGGAAATCAATGAGCTCGTCAATGATCTTAGAGAGAGTTCGGTCAATATGTCTCCCCAGAGATGGATGCTGCCTTGACGATTTATCTATTTTGAAGATTCGCCTTGCGCCTTAGACTGTGAACTTGCAGACAGATGCTTCTCGGTGGAGTCATGATGCCTACAGCAAGCTGTCACCTAGATAACATCACACTGTTTCCACTGTTCAGTGTTTTGAAAGTAGAAAGCTGCCGAGCATTTGAACATCTCTTATTATTCCTCCTGCATTAGCCTTCAAACTTGTGATGTGGTTGTTTGTCAGAGTAGAGAAAGAACTGATTGAGATGTTCCAGTTTGTGTTTCTCCCGTGGCCATATGGAATATATAGCGCTGCACATATTGTGAATGCACACTCCATTAGTTATGGCTCTGTTTTCTGCATTTCTGACTGCGGGCGCTTTGTGGAGACAACGAGCCTCCCCTCCTCTCCTGGCACGCGTCCTCTGATTCGAGTTTTCTGTCTGTGTGTCTTTCTTAGCTTGGACAATAAATTAATTGATAAATAAAAGCCTGTCTCTTTTTGAGGGGTTGTTTTTTTAGTACACACAAAAAAAGGTTACTCTGACACGAAGGAGCTCATGTCTGCCTTCCGAATGATCGTTTCTTTGTGGTCTTTCAGTCCAGAGTCTAAAAGTGTGTGTCTTCTTTTTCTTTTCCAGGCGACAGTAACCCCAAGGAGAGCAGCCCCTTCATCAACAGCAGTGATGCTGCCGCAGAGAAGAGCCAGCAGTATGACGGCAAGAACATGGCCTTGTTTGAGGTACGCTCGGATACTCGGCACACAGTCCGGCATGATCGTGAGAAGCATTATACACTCGTTCTCACAATTCAATGATTGAATAGGGGCTGAGACATCGATTAATGAGGGTAATTACTGGGTGAAGGGCATGTGGGAACTTCAGGTTAATGCAAGCAAACCGCACACTGCTACAGCAAAGAACTTCAATGAGGTAATTTGCCACCAGTCTGCACAAGTGTATTTACACTGTGCTCTCAGTGGGATGGAGAAAACAAAACCAGAAAAGGAGCTATTAATTGTTAAAGCACCTTGTGTTTGTTTTTCTACCAGGCTAGAATTTGCAGGAAAAAAAAAAAAGGTGTAGCACAGTAACTGAGATGGTAACACACTGTATCAACACTTACCATGTGCAATATGAATATAAGAGTTAGTCTCAAGTCTCAATAGCTGTGAGTTTTGTTCATCTCTTCCTTCAAAACCCCGATGAAAGCTCTGACTCTGGCCTTCCTGTATGTGTCTGTGTCTGTCCCTCTGCAGGAGGAGATGGACACCAGCCCCATGGTGTCGTCTCTTCTCAGCAGCCTGGCCAACTACTCCAACCTGCCCCAAGGTAGCAAGGAGCACGAGGAGGCCGAGAACAACGAGGCCGAGTCATCGCGCAAGAAACCCGTCAAGGTATGAAACAAAATCCATATGATACAACATGCCTAGGCGTCTTCTGTATTGTGGAGACAGTACAGTTGGACACACTATATTACATTTGGGTACATTAATCATGTGTTTGGCTGTAACCATGGATAATGTTGGTTATCGCATACAGAGAAAGTGTATCTCTTTCCTTAAAATGGGCTCTCTAATGATCATAAGCATTAAATATGCAAGTCACAAGTGCAATGAAATCATGTTGATCAGTAAAAAAAAAGAAAGAAAAACTTATCTCCTAAATACTCATAATGATCAAAAATTCTGGCTTCAAGGTGACTTATTTGTCAGGATAATGTGATCTGCATCCTCAACTTGAAAGTTGTCCGTCAGGTGAACACTGTTCATCCACTTTGGCTCTTTTTGAGCACCAAACATCAGTGATGTGAACACAGCGTCCACCTCTCCTCGTCCTGCCCTCTGTCAGCTTAAAGCACGGTCCACCCGTCGGGTGCAACAGCTTGATCCAGGATGTTGTGGCAGAGACAGGTCTCTGTACATATGTGGGCTCTACAGTCTTTGATTTCCCATTGCTCGGCCAGCTTGAGTCCCATTTGTCCACTTTATTTCCCTGTGACTGGATAGGCAGGAGCAGCCGTAAAAACCAAAACTGGATTAGCATAACTCCCATCCTGGATCCTCTCTGGAGCAGTTCAGGTTGGATGGTTCGAAAGCTGCTGTCGGCTGTGATCATCTTAAAGTCTGCTGCTTTTAATCCTAATCATCAGCTTAATCATATTTGAGCTGAAATGACCTTCTGACCAAATATAATATACAACTATGGGGATTTGTGTCTTGTATAGTGACAAACACAGCCCATTCTTGATACATGAAGATGTACAGTCTGGGTGAAAATCAAGTGAAACTGACCAACTCTTGTTTGTTAAAATCCCTCTATTCCTACTGTAATCAATAAAGTGAACGCTAAAGCGCTAATAGATTTTCCGGGGTCGTTGTGTATCATAATTCCTACTAGTCATTATAACTGCTGAGGTGTTTATCATCTGTTTGTACAAATCTTTAAATATACACTTTACAAGGTGTTCAAAAGCAGCTTACTGTTATCAGCTACGGCTTTCCGGAGGAGTTATATGTTGCAGCAGTTTGATAAAGAACAGACTTACTCGCGACTACATAAATAATAATGTTGTAACGATAGTTTAAGCTGTCTGCACGGAAGGGGGCGGGTTTTTTAGCTGTGACAAATGATTCCCTATAAATCAAATGACTAAACAGGCTCTTACTCAGTATGACACAGTGTGCAGAGATGAATCACTTTGCCGTGGCTTAACACTTGCACCCTGGACAACTTGCTCACCTGACGACGAAGGCCCGTTATGGTTGTTGCCAGGGGACGGTCATTAAGTGTTACTAAATATAGATTTGCACTTTCTGTCAGATTACATCATGCATCCCTAATAGCAGAGTTTTTGATTGTTTTGTTAACACACTCAGTGGAAGGGAAGGAAAAAACTGCACCAGTTTAGAAGTTGTCAATCATTCTCTGTTGATATTATAAATCCCCTGTTCGTGTTACTGGATTGCATCTTAAATGCCACTCACTAATGAGTTCCTTCCACATCATCCCCTGGTATTTTCTGCTGTTGTCTGTTGAGAAGCCAGCAGGAAGGAGTTTACTTCCCAGACTTTATTTTTATATATTTTTTTCTGCTCAGCACTTGATAGACAGACCGGCAGCTACATTATTAATCCTGTGGGAAATGGTTGGTGGTGTTAGCATCAAGGCGAGACGTGGCATGGCGAAGCTGAAATGAGACGCTGATAATGATGATGATATTGCAAAGAATGAAATAAGTCATCTTAAATGAGAGTGACCGACTGGCGCCAATATTGACATTTCACACTGACTTTTCAAACTCTGTAACTCCACACTCAGATCATGTGAGGTAAAATACAAAAAAAAAAAAAAAAAAACACAGTTTAGACATTTTGAGAGGCTGCAGCAGTGACAGGTTGACAGCTCTTCTGTCACCTTTGACCCCGTCTGTTTCACTTTTTCTGCTTGTTACTCACCTTGAAGTGAATCACTGATGATGACCTTGGATGGCAGTGCACCTGTCTGAGATACTGTCAGTTTCCCCCACTGTGACTCCAGATGAGTCCAGCAGATATACAGTAGATCCTGACAGCAGAGATAAGGACTATAGGTACAGTCGAAAGTCATGACCGCATTGATTTCCGCATGTGTGTCTCTCTTACACTTAATGTGGCGATAGAAAAACAGCATGAGCGAACAAACCGTTAAATTGCATTTAATGGAAAAACATTTTTTTTTTCTAATTAGGGATTTAAGCTGCATCTCATCAAGCAGACAGAGTGTGCTCTTTTGTAACGGAGACGGCTCACACAACCAAGTCTACCCTATACTAGATACCTGTATCAGTACCTTGAAAAATTGTGTATTGAACCGTTTAAAATATGGAGAATTATTATGTTTTGACGCTAACATGACTGTAGTGATGATTTTTTAGCCAAACTAGCAGTGTCTGTGCAGTGCAGTGACTGACATCTAGACAGGATGGTAATGTCCGACCACTTAAGACAAGACTAAAATTTCACAAATACTGGTGGATGGATCCCTACGAAATTATGTGCAAAACGGTCATGATCCCAGATGATGAAGTTAATATGACCGTGATGATCACCTGACTTTCCCTCTATGCTGCCAGCAGGTTAACAGTCATTGTCACATGTATCGAGGACCCACATGCAGAAATCTGTGGCAGGAATCTTGTTCGCAGATAAAGGGCAGGAAAACAAACAAAGAGAGGAAGTGGAGCGTGAAACATGACACATTCCGATATAAACTATGAAATAAAACAACGAGTGACTCACAAAAAACCCAAACCATGACGTTTATGGTTTTTGCGTGACAGGTGTCAAGTCAAGTCTTAATTCAAGTCCCACCTGAATCATAAAACTTGTTTTCTCATTTCCAAGGTCAAGAGTAAACCCTCAGATAGAGTAGAAGAGCTTCATGGGTCTATGGAAGCATTTGACAGACAGCAATGACGTGCTTAACCTCTTTGGATAGCACACGTCAATCCATTTGAGCACAAAACATTCCATTCAAAATACAGTAAAGATTAATTTTTAAAAGATCAGCTCTCCCTGATGAGCAGAGAAAATCCTGCTACAGTATGTGCTTTCACTCACTTCTTGTGATATGTAGCCATGCAGATTGTTTTGGTTTTATTTGCACAGCTTTTTAGATATCTGTGTTTTGAGTTTTGTGCCTCCAGCTCGACAAATTACTTTTGAAAACATCAACAGCAACCTCTCTTTCCAGAAACAATTTCTCTGTTTATCACGATAATCCCCAGACCTCGCTGTGAACACTTTCCACTTGTTTCCTCCGAGGAGATAGTCATAAAATATATATAATATACTCACAAAAACAGACTACGGACCATGAAACGCAACAGTGGCTGTGTTTCTAGAAAGACATGTAACCTTTAAGGCTTTAAAGTGACTGTCTGTTATGTCCAAATAAAATGGGTAGCAGCTTAAAGTGTCCACATGGGAGTTCAACAGTGTTCAATTTGTCCTCACTGTGGATCTGTTTGCTCGTGGTATATACGCCCATTATCCCATCCCTCCCCGTTGTCCCAGATGTAAGGTGTATTTGTCTGACTCTCCTCAGCTCTCCTAACCCTAGGAGCAGGTCTAATCTTCCCCCTGTCACCCCAACCCCTTCAATACTTTAATTAGTCTGCACGCTACACCAAGCTGCTGCTTCTCCAATCAGTAGCCCATTCCACAGGCAATCTCTCCATCGCCATGAGAGGCTTTTCATTAAGGCAGCCTGTGGCGTTTTATCGCTCACACAGCGACCCCTCTCTCT